>JASEVX010000004.1:50741169-51078544 GCA_031761405.1 Serripes groenlandicus
ACGAACTAATGACTCTTGACGACTATAGTCAAAACTTATAAAAGTCAAAAATGAAACGATACACATATGCACCACATCACGTTAATCTCAAAAGTCGTACATCAGAAAGCGTCTAATATAGAGAAAGGTTAATTCACCTAATTTATATTCCTCTATAAACAAGCAATAAATTGTTTTGTTTTAAAAGCAATTTTTTTTTTTTTATTTTTTTACAAAAGAGTGGAAAACTAAACAAAAGCAGTTAGTTTACGTACATACACATTTGACGAAACAGCTAATTATAAGTTTCAAAGACATGACACAGACTCAATCAAATATAAACATCAAATTCTAGTTAAACCGGTTATAAAATAAAAATCCTGTTAAACCTGCTACAATTTAATCCAATTCAATCAAGATGAAGAATGAAAAACGTCACAACCAACTACATTGAAATACATAATTTGGGAGAAAGATCTTGCAGAAATGACAATAATCCTCGGCCCATTCTAATATGCAGCAGACATTTTTGAAATCATCAAAGAAAAGCATGATAAATTGCTATAAATGAAAGTAAAAAAATAATGAAATTATTCAAAAGAGTTGAAAACAGTTGCTAAAGGAAAAATTGGGTCTTTATGAACCATTTAATTTCTCCTTTCAAACTTCATAAGAAAAAATAAAATGTATGCAAATTCAAAGACACTGCTTAGAAGGAAAATGCTTAATACAAATTTTATAAGAAGAAAAATGAAGAAAGTATAAAATATCTTGTTAAAACTACTAACAAATGTTTGAGGAATAAATTTTCATTCAAAATCTTTTGAAATAGAAAAAAAAGATATTGACAATTTCAAACATTTTTTCAATTTTTTTTTCTGTTTATTCAAAGCAGAATCAAACAATATAATTTGAAGGAGGTAAAAGTATTATCAAACTTACAGAAAGTGTTTACTAATGACTGACCGGACATCATCTTTCTGACAGGTAACGTTCAATGTGCCTAATGATAGGTTCCTCATTGCTTTTATCTTGGTGACAGAAAATAAGCTCAACCCCCTGAAAAAGAAATTTACATATACATATACATATAATAAATCTTCATCTTAACTACTATATACACCAACAGAGCGTATAAAAGTCGTCTGCTTTGAAACATCCATAGAAAACTTAAACATCAGTTAATTGATGGACTTTTCGTTATTTTACGCTAATTTCAACAATTTTTCAGTTATATCACGGCATTCCCTGGGTAAGTTACCAGTACTGCTGGTTAATTTATTTGTAATGCTGACCCGCAACCCTGAGTGCCAAGGAGGGCAGCCATTAATTACTACAATTTTTAAAGTTTTGGTATGACCCTGCCGGAGATCGAACATCAGGAAAATTAGTATAATTCTGATACAGAGTTGATATACAATGCGGGAAAAATACAAATTGCTCATTTATATAAAATCTCAAATTGCCACAATGTTCTAAAAAGATACGTGTGGTAGAGGCATCTGCTAATGGAGAAAGATTGCAATAACCCTTTTCGCTCATACAGATGTTTTCTGACGCCTCTGCAGACAACAAATTATGAAAACACTTTCTCCGTTTGCCACAATATTTTCAACTCTATTCAATAATCACAGTTTCATTTATATTTATAGAGACTCTCCATAATTTTGTTTAGATTTTTCCGTCGTCTGCTGCAGATTGGTTGTAAGTTAGAAAGGGTTAATATGCTTTTTACAATCAATACAAAAACGATACAAGAGGTCCATGATATCCCTATATCGCTCACCTGATTTAATAGAACTTCAATAGTTTTAACTCTATACAAAAAAATTACATATAAGTTATTAATTACAAGAGGGCCATGATGGCCCTGGATCGCTCACCTGAATTATGCAATTTGATTTCTAATGCATAACACATCAAAACAATTATTCTGACAAAGATTCAAAATGCAACCTCCTAAGATTTTCCTCTCGACATGACTCATATGCTCACATGGAGTAGCTATCACCATGACAAACATTCTGACAAAGTTTAAACTTGCTCAAATGGACAAGAAGATTTGTAAATTTTAACAATGCACATATAAGGAAAACAAGCTCCATGTTTTTAAACGAATCGGAAATACACCCCCCTGGCGGCTATGTTTTCAACGGATCTGAAATATTTGAACAATCTTGGTAGAAGGTGCCCCAAGGAACATTTGTGCAAAATAATTTTCAAATCGGGCTAATACTTTTGGACAAGAAGATTTTTAAAGTTTTAATAATGCACATATAAGGAAAACAAGCTTCGCCCCCTGGCGGCCATTTTTTCAACGGATGAGAAATATTTGAACAATCTTGGTAAAGGGTGCCCCAAGGAACATTTGTGCAAAATAATTTTCAAATCAGGCTAATACTTTTGGACAAAAAGATTTTTAAAGTTTTAACAATGCACATATTAGGAAAACAAGCACCACCCCTGGCGGCCATGTTTTTCAACGGATGGGAAATATTTGAACAATCTTGGTAAAGGTTGCCCCAAGGAACATTTGTGCAAAATAATTTTCAAATAGGGCCAGTACTTTGGACAAGAAGATTTTTAAAGTTTTAACAATGCACATATAAGGAAAATAAGCTCCGCCCCCTGGCGGCCATGTTTTTCAACGGATCGGAAATATTTGAATAATCTTGGTAGAGGGTACCCCAAGGAACATTTGTGCAAAATAATTTTCAAATCGGGCTAATACCTTTGGACAAGAAGATTTTTAAAGTTTTAACAATGCACATATAAGGAAAACAAGCTTCGCCCCCTGGCGGCCATGTTTTTCCATGGATCGGACATATTTGAACAATCTTGGTAGAGGGTACCCCAAGGAACATTTGTGCAAAATAATTTTCAAACCGGGCCAGTATTTTTGGACAAGAAGATTTTTTAAGATTTGGCAATTTTCCCCTTTTCTGATGCCGCAGCAACCAAAGTTCAACTTGGAATTAAATTCTTTGAACAACCTTGAAAGAGGACCACCTAAGGACCATTCCTGTGAAGTTACTTTGAGGGATCACAAAAGCTCACCTTGCATTTCGTGCTTAGGTGAGCTAATAAGGAAAACAAGCAACTGCCCCTGGTGGCCATGTTTTTCAACGGATCAGAATGAATTGAACAACCTTGGCAGAGGGTCACAAAAGGAACAGTTTTCAGTATATTACATATAAGGCAAACAAGCCCAGTCCCATGGCGGCCATGTTGTTCATCAGATCAGAATAATTTTGACAATCTTGGTAGAGGGTCACCCAAGAAACATTTGTGCCAAATTATTTTTAAATCAGGCAGGTACTTTTGGACAAGAAGATTTTTTATAGTTTTTACAATGCACATACAGTCAAACTTGAGATCAGCAGCCACCCAAGGGACATAATAAAACTGGCTGCTGATCACAAATTTCATGACTTGGATGGATTTGTTCAAGTTTTGTCAGTTCACATAATATTACATGTAACTGTTAGGAATAATCATTACATTACAAACAGTAAATTGTATTTATAAACTTGTATTTAACAAATTATCTTTAAATCGGGTCAGTACTTTTGAAGAAGAAGGTTTTTAAAGTTTAAACAATGCACATATAAGGAAAACAAGCTTCCGTCCATGGATTTCAACGGATTAGAAATATTTGAGCAATCTTGGTAAAGGGTGGGTGCCCCAATAAACATTTTTGCAATATAATTTTCAAATCGGGCCAGTACTTTTGGACAAGAAGATTTCTAAAGTTTTGGCAATTTTTTAAAGATTTTACAATGCACATCTAAGGAAAACAAGCTCGGCCTCCTGGCGGCCATGTATTTTAATGGATCGGAATTATTTGAACAATATTGCTAAGGAATATTTGTACCAAATAATTTTCAAATAGGGCCAGTTCTTTTCGACAATAAGATTTAAAAGTTTTGGCAATTTCCCCCTTTTCTGATGCTGCAGCAACCAAAGTTCTAAATGGAATTAAATTCTTTGAACATCTTTAAACGACGACGACACTGAGTGATCACAAAAGCTCACCTCGCACTTCGTAATTAGGTGAGCTAAAATGCAGCAGAAAAAATTAATATATGGATACAGAACAATATTCAAAATTAAAAGAAAACAAGAAGACCATCATGGTCCTGTATTGCTCACATTTATAAGATCTTTTGGTTTTTTTTAGAAATAAGGAAACGTTTTTCTTCTTTATTAAGCCATAGCAGTTATCTTAGCTTTAATCAACAACTTTAACATCAATCTGTGTGAAAATATTTAGAAATTTGGCCAGTGGTTAGGAGGTGATGTAACTGTAAGATGTTTCTACTTTTACCTCTAAAGCAGCAGAGAGATTTGAATAATTTTGGCAAATTTGTGAGATATTTCTTTAATTTGGACCATAGTCTAGGTTTTTTAGCTCTGGCAGTCATCTTGTGCAGTGAATTGAACTGTTTGAACAATTTTGAAAGAGGGCAGCCTCAGGAATATTTCATAAACTTATTTTGAAATAAGGCCCTTAGTTAATTGATGACTGCCTATGATGGATGGTGAGTGATCACAAAAGCTCTTTGTGTAAGGTTTTAGACATAAAAAAGCTTGTTGGTAGTGGGCCTCATCTTATTATATTCCACCTAGAGTAACCAACATTTGGTATGATGACGTATTTTCAGTAGTAGGTCATTTATGCTTTATGTTGCTGTGACCTTGACCTTTAACCCAGTTTAATGAAAAAGCTTGTCTTGGCAAATCCTACACTTTTCCACTTTCAGTTGAGCCATATTTGTATGCATACATGCATCTTTGGAAGATGCTTATCACATACCAAAATTATAAACTGTGACCTTTGAGGTATACATCCCAAACCAAAATATTAGCTTTCAGCAAGCTCACTGCAATCATATTAAGATTTCAGTCCTGGAATATTATGCTTGCAGGTGTGCACAAGGAAATTAAGCTTTCAGATAGCTCTTTTTTCACAATCTTAAAAGGATCAGTTAAATACACAACAAGCTTGCAGTTTTGCAACAACAACAACAGGATGTTGAACATTTTCAAAATGGAGGCTTACCAATGTGACAGTTAAAATTTAGACCATGATTTCAAAAAATGCTCGGTTATCATGGATTTTCTGCAAATATTATTTTCATAGTGATTTGCAAATAACTTTTTACAAATCTTAATGAAAAACGAAGATAGAATAAATTTATAAATTTTAAATGAAGATGTACCAGCACAGAATTTATTCAGAAGTGACAATGTCTACGACTTGGTAAACTGAAACACTTGACAGGTAAACTTAATGATTGTTTATTCAGTGATTTATAGTGAAAATATATATGTGGGAAAGGGTTAAGAAAGAAAAAATTCTTTTATTAGCATTTTCAAATTAGGCAAAAAATAGTTAATGAATTATTGCAATATGCTTATTGCATATTTAGCAGGGCTCCGGAAATTATGAAATCTCAATCGGTCTAGAAATTCCCCACGTTAAAAAAAATGATATTGAAACTCTTTTAAAAACAAATATACACGTAGTTCATGTTCATTGCAGGTTACCTTGCATAGATGGTTGCATAACAGTGTCATCGCTTGTTAATGTCAATGTAGAAGTACTTTACAAATCATAATTTACCAAAATTTGCAGACAAATGTGTGTTTACATTGCTCGTTCGACCCGTACGTACTAGAAAATTATTGATTGCGCACAGAAGATACTGTACTCTTATCTGTACGGTTAACATTGTTTTGTCTACATAAAAAAAAAAATTACTACAAAAAAAGCAAAAAATGCCTTTGTTGTTTTGGAATTACCATGACTGAAATAATTAGAGAAAGCCATTTTTTAGGTAAGTACATTCACCCATTTGAGTAATTATGAACCGGTTTGAACTGGTTCGCTTTGTCAACATGATATATATATATACAGTGACATATTTAGTTTTACGAAACGTTTCGTAAATATCTCTTTTTCCATGCCATCTTGAAAGGTTACAAAGGTCACGTGACCTATGGAAATTCCCTAATAACCCCAATAGCCAATTAGATGCATGCAATCATTACCTCATGCATTCTATGGGATTTTCTCGGGTAATTCCGTCATCCATTCATCACAGAGGTATTCCGATTGGCATTATCTATCAGTTTACACTATTTTCAAACTTAATTGGGTCGATAATCCTGTTTACGTCATGGTAAGTGACTATCTCGAAGGTTTACAGACGACCCTGTTCTTGTGTACATGTTGCATAATGGTTTGAAACAGCGTAGATTGTTTGTAAGTTTGAAAATTACAAATGGTCCGAAACGAAAATAAAAATAACATATCAATTAGCCGTTCAGACCGAACTGGGACCGATTAAAAAATGTTAGAGTGACCAGTCATCAACTAGTTATTAGCAAACACTTATAAAGAAGCCTCTAACCCATGCATTACCTATCAAACCGAAGGGAGTAATTACATAACACGATTGTCACAACCTCCTGGACCGATTATCGGACAGCTTATCTTTGTTCACGGTAAGTGACTCTCTCGAAGGGTAACCAATATTTTTTAAACAATGACCGTGTACTGTCTATAGGATTTATTGGTTTTTCGTTTATGCAGTGACATATAAAGTAGGTATTGGAGAAATTTTATAAACATCTGGACCGAATTTTTAAAAAGTTTTAGGATTGAAAACGGTTTTGCAATTTAAACAAGAGCACCGCATACGGCACAGACGCTCGACTGATAGAAAACAGAAAAAAATCTGAAAGCGGTCCAAACCGACAAAATTTCGGTCTTCCGTAGCCCTGATATTTAAAATGTAAATTGAAAACTCTCGCAAATTTGCAAAATAAACTTTTCTATTATAACTTCTTCCCACATATAAACATCTGTCTGAAGCAGACCTCTTTTGAAAAAAAATACGACTAAAGGAGAATTTGTTCATGACGAGCAATTTCTCCTTTTGTCACATTGTTTTCATCTATATATATAATATTCTAACTTTTGTATAAATATATTTTCAATATTTTTCTCTTGACTATTTCATTCTTCTGCTGAAGATTTGTTGTGTGAGAAAGGGTTATGGTTTGCAAAATCTGAACACGGTTAAATAAAGCTCACGAGTATTGATTGATATTGTTCCATTTGCAAACTTGCACAATCTGAACACGGTTAAATAAAGCTCACGAGTATTGATTGATATTGTTCAATTTGCAAACTTGCACAATCTTAACACGGTTAAATAAAGCTCACGAGTATTTATTGATATTGTTCCAATTGCAAACTTGCACAATCTTAACACAGTTAAATAAAGCTCACAAGTATTGATTGGATTTGTCCCAATTGCAAACTTGAACAATCTTGCAACCTTGTTTTACCTTGGAAGCGTGCAACTTGTGCAATCTTGTATTGGTTGAGCAATCTTGTAAGCTCACAATTAAGATTGCTATTGTTCCAATTGCAACCTTTCAAACTTCCACGATCTTAATAAGGTGCAAAATCTTTAGTGTTTGCGCATGCTTAAAGGTAAGATTGCGATTGTTCCAATTGCAATCTAACTACATGCTAAAATAAGTAAGTTGCAAGCTTATTAAGATAGTGACCGTAATCTTGCTGCGACCTTGCCGCAATCTTAATTAAGCTTGTGGTTTGGATTTGGGATCTCCTTCCCTGTAACACCTATAGAAACCAATTTTGATATTTGCACATATTTTGGGTAGAGGATGTCTCACATATCAGAATTAGGCATAAATCATTTCTATATGAGTGTATGCTATTGCAGGAAAATTTTAACCCTAAAATTTCCACATACAACAAATCTGCAGCAAACAATTTTGAAAACAAAGAGACAAAAACCTGAAAAAATCTCCATAAAAGATAGCTTAATTGTTAAATAAAGTTGAATACGTCTGCTGCTATTGCTTCAAAATGCATCTGCAGGTGGGAAAGGGTTAAAGTCTAGTGACACCCCCACCCCCTGGTGGAAGATCATGGATTGTGTTAATAACACTTTCGGAGATCTTGCTTGTGGAAAATAGTGGTAGAGCATTGGCCTCTCACATCCAAGCTTAGTGATAAGCTGGTTCTGACCTTCAGCACAAATGGCACAAGTACTGTTTTGGCCTCTAGGAAGCATTGAGAGATAAATAAAAGCTGAAAGCTTGTTTTGCAATTGATGTAACATAAATAAATAATAACCCTCTTCCATATGCATCTGCAAAAAAGTCATCAGCTGCAGATTTGTTTGTATGGTGGAAAGGGATAAATTTAAGATCTGGACACAATCATGGCAACAGTTAAAACATTGTCAACTTTTTACTCATTTCTCATTATGAATCCATAATTTATGAGCAAAAACACTCCTCAATTTATTTATTTGATTGTTGAAGAATTAGTGCTTTCCCACATGAAATAAATCAGCTGTGGAAGACTTTATTAAACATTTAGGAAGTTACATAACAAATATATTAAACATACAGATGCTTTCTGAGACCCCTGTAGCAGAAGATATTTGAAAACATTTTTACACACGGAGGGAGAAATTTGCTTGTAGAGAGAGAAATTTCTCCTTTTGTCAAAATGTTTTTACTACTGAGATGAGGAAAACACTTCTCTATGGCAGCCTTGTTTTTCGACTAATCAAATGGTTTGAATGATCTTTTGTAGAGGGTCACAAAAGGACTATTTCAGCAAACTTATTTTAACAAGAAACCGCTGAAGACGGTAGGGCCGGATTGTCGGCAATTTGATCTTGAAATTCAACAAACCAAGGTCAAGGTCAAAGTAACTTGTTACTGGTTACTTTCAGGCAAGGTTTCAAGTTTGTAACCCTTTCCAGTGCTGAGATTTTGCCTCAACCTGAAACTTTAACCAAAATGTTGACTGACAGACAGATGGACAGATGAACATTGCCAATCTATAGACCGGAATTGCTAGAGCAATCCGGCCAAAAATTGGAAAGGAGTTTTTTGAGAAAAAGATTTTTCCAATTACAATGTAGTAGCAAATTGCAAACAAACATCTGCTGCTTGTAGAAGATTTGAATGAATAGGAAAGAAGAGTTATGCTTCACACAAGAGATGTAACATAAACTGTGGATAAATAGATTGAAAAGTTATTTAATAAGAGTTACTAACAAGAGTTTGTACACTGAAATGCGGATAACTCGCGAAACGATAAAACGCGATATCCAGTAGAACCAGTGTATTCGTAAGCATTCTGGAACATGACACATAAATAGCCAACTTTGCAGGTAGGACAACAAAGCCATTTATAATATATATCATGCATGACAAGCTGGTGTTGTTCTGACCATTACTTGAACAGATGACATTTTTATAGCATAATATTGACAGATTCATCATTTATATGGTTGACCTAATCATCTCAAGAGTCACGACGCAGCAGAAGTCAAATAGGTTTAAGTAAATAAAAATTCATTTCATTTAAACGTGCTCGAAATGAGCACTTAATATGTAACAATGTTTTCAACTATCAAAAAAGTATACCCTTGTTAAGAGCTCTAGATAAGGAGCGTTTTGTATGTTCTAAAATCCTTATTTGACCCTCTAGCTCTATGTTGTGGGTCTCACTGAGATGATTCTTTTGAGTACCCACAACATAGGGTTTGCTTTAATAATAAGAGAGAAATTGTGGGAAAAAGAGCTGAATACCCCTCTTTATCTGGACCTCTGCCCTTGTTAGATATAACATCTTTTTCTTCATATGTCTCAAAGCAGAAATTGATTGTTCTCAGCAATTTCCGTCAAATAGACGCTTTCTGATGCCTCTGCAGCTTTTTGAAAACATAGTGATAAAAGAAGAAATTGCTCATGTTGAGCAATTTCTCCTTTTGCCACAATGTTTTCCACTTTTAGTCATAGGTTATCCATTCAATTATAGAGATTATCTATTTTTTGACAAAATATGTTCAAAGTCGTCTGCTGCAGAATTGTCGTATGAGGGAAAGAATTAAGCAATTTCCCTCCTTTACACATATTTCAAACTATATTGTTTCAAATTTAAATTTACTAGATCACTATTCAAGGTATCTTTTACCTTAGAACTACCTTTTAAAAGCAGATGAGTCTTAACCCGTTCATGCATACAGACACTTTCTGACGAATCTGCAGCAGACAACTTTTGAAAACATTGTGGCAAAAGAAGAAATTGCCCATGATGAGCAATTTTTCCTTTTGTCCCAATGCTTACATCTGTATTCAATGATTATATTTTCATCTATGAAGATTTTCAATAATACTGCCAAAATGTTTTGAATGACGTCTGCTGTAGATTTGTTGTATAAGGCAAAGTCTTACCCTTTCTCATAATGCAGATGTGTTTAATTAAATACATCTGCAGCAGACAAAACTTATTGTGACAAAATAAAATTTGCTTAAATATGTCTTTTAACCCTTTCCCTCATATAGGTGCTTTCTGACGCCTCTGCAGCAAACAGCTTTTTGAAAACATAGTGACATAAGAAGAAATTGCTCAAAACAAGTAATTTCTCCTTTTTCCACAATGTTTTCCACTTTTTGTCATAGGTTATCCATTCAATTTTAGAGATTTTCTATTTTTTGACAAAATATGTTCAAATTCTTCTGCTGCAGAATTGTCGTAAAAGGGAAAGGGTTAATCAGTAACCTCTACCTAGACCACAATGTTTTCTACTCCATTCAATAGTGAACTGTAATGTATTTTGACTTTTGATAGTCTTGCCTATATGTTTTCAAAGTTGTCTGCAGCAAAATTGTTGTATGCAGAAACAGGTTTTAATATTTATCAGGTAAATTAATCACACTTTTCCACATGCATGCGTATTTTGTAAAGTTTGCAGTAGATGACTTTAGAGAAATTGTGACAAAAGGAGATATTGCTCACCTTTTCGCTTCAATGTTTTCAACTCTTTTCAATAATGATACTACATAATGTATTGTTTAGATTGTATTGTTTAGATATTTCAAAATATGTCTAGTACTGCATTTCAAAATGCAAATCCTCTAAGCAAAACAGAGAAAGATTAACCCTTTCCCTCATACGACAATTCTGCAGCAGACGACTTTGAACATATTTTGTCAAAAAATAGAAAATCTCTATAATTGAATGGATAACCTATGACAAAAAGTGGAAAACATTGTGGCGAAAGGAGAAATTGCACATTTTGTCACTATGTTTTCAAAAAGCTGTCTGCTGCAGAGGCGTTAGAAAGCGTCTATATGAGGGAAAGGGTTAACTTCAAAAATAAACCAAAAGTTTGAAAAAGTATGTTATTCACACACAAAAATATGTCTGATACATTAACAGTCATTTGCAGAAGAAAACACTTTCCCACATGCAATAAATATGCAGCAGTCGACTTTGAAAACCATTTACCAACTAGATGGTTGCTTTTGTCACAAAAATATAAGTTTCCTCCATTGCAGTTGACTAAATGTACTCAAGAGAGGGTTTTTTTTTCCTTGACCTTGAACAAAAAATATTGTAATTTGCGCTCTGCACATCGTCTCAATATGGTGAACATTTGTGGTGAGTTATTATTTCAAAATCCTTCAAACGGTTCAAAGGTTATTGAACAAATTTGAAATATAGTCATATGACCTTTCACCTTTAATTGTGGCCTTGATCTTTAACCAAAGTGCTTTTTACATGCGCTCAGCACATCGTCTCAGTATGGTTAACATTTGTGGTGCGTTATTTTAAAATCCTTCAAGTGGTTCAACACGTAAATATATTCATATGGATTTTGACCTGTAATTGCGACCTTGACCTTGAACCAAAGAGGTTGTAACATGCGCTCGGATCATCTCAGTATAGTGAACATTTGTGGTAAGATATATTTCAAAATCCTTCAAGCAGTTTAAGTTATTGAGTGGACTTGAAATATAGTCATATGAACTTTGACCTTTAATTGCAATCTTGACCTTGAACCAAAGTGGTTGTAACAAGAGCTCTGCACATCGTCTCAGTATGGTGAGCTATTTCAAAATCCTTCAAGCGGTTCAAAAGTTATTGAGCAGACATGAACGAACTTTGACCTGTTATTGCATCCTTGACCTTGAACCAAAGTGGTTGTAACATGCACTCTGTACATTGTCTCAGTATGGTGAAAATTACAAAATCCTTCAAACGATTCAAAAGTTATTGAACAGACACAAAATAGTCATATGGCCTTTGACCTGTAATGCGATCTTGACCTTGAACCAATGTGGTTAAATTATTACATGCGCTCTGCACCTCGTCTCAGTATGGTGAACATTTATGGTCAGATACTTTAAAATCCTTCGGGCTATTCAAAAGTTATTAAGCAGACATGAAATATAGTCATATGACCTTTAACCTGTAATTGCAACCTTGACCTTGAAACGAAGTGGTTGTCACATGAGCTCTGCACAGCATCTCAGTATGGTGAGTAATTAAAAACAAGAGGCCCATGAGGGCCTATGCTCTACTGGCATTGATCTGGCTTGTTTCAAAAGGAACCAATATGTCATCAATATTCAAATACCAGCTAAGTTTGGTGAAGATCAGATAGTAAATGGAAGCTCTATTATGTTCACAAGCTGTATTATAGCAATTTTTACAATTTCAAGGGCCATAATCCAGCCATGCATGGGTAGATATGGCCGTTTTTTAGAAAGGAATCAAGCTCTCATGGATATCTAACTACTGTATAAGTTTGGTTGAGATACAATAAAAAATAAAGACTGTATCGTGTTAATAAGCTCTATTATAGCAATTTTGACCATTTCAAGGGCCATAATCCAGTCATGCATGGGCGGATCTGTGGCTGGTTTTCGAAAGGAACCGAGCTCTCATGGATATCTAACTACTGTATAAGTTTGGTTGGGATACAATCAAAAGTGAAGACTGTATCGTGTTAACAGGAAATTGTTTACAGACGGACGGACGGACGCACGCACGGCGGACGAATCGCCACGACATAAGCCCTTCTGGCCTTTGGCCAGTAGAGCTAAAAATCCTTCAAGCGATACAAAAGTTATTGAACAGACATGAAATATAGTCATATGACCGTTGACCTGTTATTGCAACCTTGACCTATAAACCAAAGTGGTTATAACATGCGCTCTTCACATTGTCTCAGTATGGTGAAACGGTTCAAAAGTTATTGAACGGACACAAAATATAGTCATAATTATGGCCTTTGAACTGTAATTGCGATCGTGACCTTAAACCAAAGCGGTTGTAACATGCACTCTCTGCACATCGTCTCAGTATGGTGAAAAATTGTGGCGATTTATTTCAAAATCCTTCAAGTGGTTCTAAAGTAATAGAGCAGACATGATTTGTGATAGACAGACAGAGAGACAGACGCCTTAGGCAAAAACAATGCGTCTCCCCATTATGTGGGGTGAGACATAATATTATAAGCAAGAACTTCTCAAATCTCTTCAAATATTTTTATTTTATTCAATGAAGTTGAAAACATTATTACAGAAGGTAAAGAAATTGCTTGTAACTTTATTACAAGCCTTGAAAGGTTTTCTATTTCAGCAGCAATAAAATGTGTCTGAAAGTGGAACAGGATTATAAATTCCCTCTTTCAAAGGGCAGATACATATATGTTGTTGAACTTGACATAAACCTTTCACACATACAACAAATCTACAGCAGACGACTTTGAAAATATCTTGGCAAAAATATGAAAAACCTCTGTTAAAATATAATCATTAAATAGAGTTGAAAACATTGTGGCGCAAGGAGAAATTGCTCACTATTTCCGTTTGTGACAATGTTTCAAAAGCTGTCTGAGGCAAAGGCGTTAAAATGTGTCAGTATGTAGGAGAGGCTTTAGTTAAAAAACATGGTTACAGCCACTTTAGTCAACATCATTTAACCTCTTCATTTTTAGGTCACTAAGTCACGTTTTTACCCTTTCCCACATACATACTATAATAACCATATAACATGCCACTTTGGAAAATCTATATAAATTTGTGGAAAGTTCCTTTAACCCTTTCCGACAAACAGCAGTTCTGCAGAAGACGACTCTGAAATTATAGAAAATCTCTATAAAGGATAGTATGATTATTGAATAATAGAGTTGAAATCATTGTGGCAAATGGAGAAGTTGCTCGTTTTGAGCTATTTCTTTTAGTCACGATGTTTTAAAAGTTGTCTGCTGCAGAGGCGTCATAAAGCGTTTGTATGTGGGAGAGGGTTAAGTGAGAGAATTATTATTAAAAAAAGTTATTGGAAGCCGCCTCCTGGCGGCTTCCTGTAGGAATGCCTAAAAAAAAAATAGCACAAAGAGATATTTAGACCTGCCAGTGTGACCACATATCGGGATTTCTCTTTGTCCTTACTAAGTACATTAATTTAAGAAAAATTACTTTTAAAACATCCCTTTTACACTCTTTATACATATGTGAGTTTTATAAATTTTAAAAAAAGACAAAGACCGGTATATTAATTTAATGTATGTACATTTTTAGTCAAGCGAAATTCATACTGTATCTTGTCAAAATTTTAAAATAGAAAACCGTTCTATTGAATTGATAAATGTAGCCTGGTTTCTTACATCCTATGATATATTACGCAGTAATTAGACGAAGAAGCCACGACCGTATTCACTAAACTTTTCAATTTAGATATTTGACTAAATCTAAATCTTAATATTTAGTCCACGTTTTGGATTTCCGGCGATTTAGATTTAATCCATATTCACCAATGCGTTTTAAACCGATCTCAATTTAGTCTAGTTTGAAAATGTCGTGAGCGGCCGCGATAAAGACTCTGGTTCCCGAATCAAGTTAGGAGCTACAAGCAATTCATGAAATTTATATCCCCCGCTTGCAGGAAATATTGTAGGAAAATGTTGAGACTTTTTATTGATTGTTTACAGGGTAAATTAAACGAACTTGGCCTAGGTTGTAACCAAGTTTGAAAAAAAAACAGTTCACATTTGTGGCAGTTATTGCACGGAAACAACAACAAACAACATTTTTTGTTAAATAAGGGGCCATAACTCCACCGAATAAAGTCCACCGAAAGTGACGATCGAACATGGCCTAGCCCTTAGTACCCAACAAGGGTACAGTTAATTCCGTAAGTATCACCCTTTTACGGATTATAAAATTATATAAATTATAAAAAACAAGCAAATTCATGAAATTTATATCCCCCGCTTGCAGGAAATATTGTAGGAAAATGTTGAGGTTAGGTTTAAACATGTATTACAGGGTAAATTAAACGAACTTGGCCTAGGTTGTTACCAAGTTTGTGGCAGTTATTGCACGGAAACAGCAAGAAACGACTTTTTTTGTTAAATAAGGGGCCATAACTCCACCGAAAGTGACGATCGAACTAGGCCTAGCCTTTAAGGCATTTAACCTTGTTACCAAGTTTGGAAAAAAAAAACGGTTCACATTTGTGGCAGTTATTGCACGGAAACAGCAAGAAACGACATTTTTTGTTAAATAAGGGGCCATAACTCCACTAAATAAAGTCCACCGAAAGTGACGATCGAACTTGGCCTAGCCCTTAAGGCATTTAACCTTGTAACCAATTTTGAAAAAAAACGGTTCACATTTGTGGCAGTTATTGCACGGAAACAGCAAGAAACAACATTTTTTGTTAAATAAGGGGCCATAACTCCACCGAATACAGTCCGCCGAAAGTGACGATCGAACTTGGCCTAGCCCTTAAGGCATTTAACCTTGTTACCAAGTTTGAAAAAAAAAAATCACATTTGTGGCAGTTATTGCACGGAAACAGCAAGAAACAACATTTTTTGTTGAATAAGGGTCCATAACTCCACCGAATAAAGTCCCCCGAAAGTGATGATCAAACTTGGCCTAGCCCTTAAGGCATTTAACCTTGTTACCAAGTTTGAAAAAAAACAGTTCCTATTTGTGGCAGTTATTGCACGGAAACAGCAAGAAACAACTTTTTTTGTTAAATAAAGGGCCATATCTCCACCAAATAAAGTCCGCCGAAAGTGACGATCAAACTTGGCCTAGCCCTTAAGGCATTTAACCTTGTTACTAAGTTTGAAAGAAAACGGTTCACATTTGTGGCAGTTATTGCACGGAAACAGCAAGAAACGACAGTTTGTGTTAAATAAGGGGCCATAACTCCACCAAATATAGTCCGCCGACAGTGACGATCGAACTTGGCCTAGCTCTTAAGGCATTTAACCTTGTTACCAAGTTTGAGAAAAAAATATTCACATTTGTGGCAGTTATTGCACGGAAACAGCATGAAACGACATTTTGTGTTAAATAAGGGGCCATAACTCAACTAAATAAAGTCCGCCGAAAGTGACGATTGAACTTGGCCTAGCCCTTAAGGCATTTAACCTTGTTACCAAGTTTGAAAAAAAATGGTTCACATTTGTGGCAGTTATTGCACGGAAACGAAGTGTGACAGACAGACAGACAGACAGACAGACAGACGGACAAACCGAAATTAATGACCCCCCTTTTTTTCTTCGAAAAAGCGGGGGATAAAAAAACTTATCAAAGTGTCTTATAAGGGTGGTGGGTGGGCTTTACGATATAGACTGTACCCAACAAGTATCCATTCGTGGGCTCAGACGGACAGACGAACAAACCGAAATTAATAACCCCACTTTTTCTTCTTCGAAAAAGCGGGGATAAAAATAAAAGACAGTACCATTCATCTATAGTCTATTTATAGATTTTCATTTTTATCGTAATTTCACATAAATGTTTCATTTGCTCTGCTTTTAATAATCTGACTTTCATGTTCAGTATAATATCTTCCTATTTTACTATGTTGCGTGACGAAAAGAGGAAAAGATTTAAACCACAGAAATATCTGTTTCAAGATAAATTTCGTTCTTTTTCGCTGTTGCAGTTTCACATTCACGAATATCGCGGTAGACACGATATCGGTGTACAACATGTTTTATCACGGATGCGATGTGAACATCCAGAAATATTAAATGAAATGAAATCTTCTGGTTCTTACAAACAAAGTGTGATCGGATTAACTGAACTGTATTTAACTTATCACTGTAAATGTAAACAGCATTTCAACTCTTATATTAACTGGTAAATCTAAGGTCATGTTTTTACAGTTTGAGAAATAAATTCAAGTAAATTTTCATGCACTGGTTTAAAGTTTTCAAAAAAATTGAAACTAGTTCCTATGTTAAGCCTTTCCCACGTACAACAAATATGTAGCACATTATTAAGATTTTTATGGAAAATTAGAATGAAACATTAAATTGAATCCTTTCCCCCACCTGTAGACGCTTTCTGACACCTCTGCGTCAGACAACTTTTGAAAACACTGTGACAAAAGGAGAAATTGCTCAAAGCGAGCAATTTCTCCTTTTGCCTCAATCCTTTCAACTCTTATTTAATGGTTGAACTCTCATTTATTTAAATTTTTCAGATTTATGTCAATATGCTTTCAAAGTCATCTTGCTGAAGATTTGTTGTATGTGGGCCAAGAGTTTAATTTAGTTATCATATAGAGTTGGAAATAGTTTGGCCCAAGAATGAAATGCTCATTCATTTCAAGATCTTTTTAATAGGCGTCTAGATTGCAAATGCACCATATAAATGCAATTGCATGTGGTGGTGATTGTGTGTTTTTCATTCTTCTATAATATCAAATATGTTATAACTAATTTTGGAAATATTTGAATGAAATATTAAATTGAATCCTTTCCGGTTCACCCCAATTTCCACCTGCAGACACATTTTGACGCAATAGCAGCAGATGACTTTTGAAAACATAAAGTCGTCTGCTGCAAATTTGATACAGACAACCTCAGGTGCCTCTGCACCAGATGGCTATAGAAAATATTGTGAGAAAAGGTAACTGCTTAAAATTACCAGAGGTCCAGAATGATAATCCTATATGTTTCACTGTGATGATTCTTTTGAGTACCCACAACATAGGGTTTAACCCTTTCCCACAAACAACAAATCTGCATCAAGACGCCTTTGAAAACATCCAGGCAAAAACACAGAAAATCAACTAAAAATGTAGGAATTATTACTGAATAGAGTTGAAATCATTTTGAGCAATTTCTACTTTTGTCACAATGTCTTCAAGAGTCGTCTGCTGCAGATTCGTCCAAATGTGTCTACATGTGGGAAAGGGTTAAGGGTCAAATATAACATTTAGAACACTGAATACTTGCCTCATCTAGAGCTCTGAAATTACCCTTTTCCACAATGTTTGCATCGCTGTAACAAGACTTATAATGCTCTCACAGTTTGGTTATATTTTATTTCCTTTCATCAAATGTTTTCAAAGTCGACACGTGCAACCCTTGAAATATCCAATTGGTTTATTGATTGAGCTGTTACCTCAGGGATTTGCTATAATTTTAAAAATTGTGAAATGTTTGCCCCCAGCAGAGGAAATGTCAATCTTAATCTTAATTTATTGACTTCAAAAAAGATTGTCATATTTCACAAAAAATATCAATAAAATGTGGGGTTGGTTAAATTACAGTTTATCAAACATGTTTTTTTCTTCTAGTTATCATATTATAAATCCTTTCCCACTTAGGGCAAATCTTCAGCAGACGACTTGAAGACATTTGGTAAATTGTATGGAAAACATCTATACATGTGTATGAATTTATAACGACTGAAAAAAGTTGAAAACATTGTGGCAAGAGGAGAAATTGCTTGTTTCTCCTATTGCCACATTGTTTTCAAGAGTCATCTGCTGCCAATGCGTCCAAATGCATCAGGGATTATAAATGTTGTAATTTTTAATTGAACACAAAAAGCAAACTGCATTGTGCAGCAAGATAACACTGTATAGAAGAACAACCAGAGCTCTATGATGGAACTATATTGCTCACAGTAGAGATGGGTTAACACTTTCCCTAATATTACAAATCTGCAAAAATCTGCAGCAGACGACTTTGAAAACATCTGGGCAAAAATATGGAAGATATCTAAAAATTAAAGTGTCATTACTGAAAAGAAATGAAAGCAATATATGTGACAAAAGTAAAAATTGCTCATCTTGAGCAATTCTCCTTTTGCCACAATGTTTTCAAAAGGTTGTCTGCTGCACAGCAGTCAAAAAGTGTCTTAATGTGGGAAAAGGGATTAAGACATAATAAACAGTAACAAGAGCTGTCGGAGGACAGCGCGCTCGTCTACATGCCGCTTATTCACATAAAGCACTATTTCATTATATTGCACTTAAGTACTATTAAATCATATTATATACTCTATATGTAAAAGCAACTGAATAGATATACATACATTTAAATATAATTTAAAAATAAAATTTCCTAAGTCAATCAAGGGCCATTACTCCATATTTAGGATACAATGGAGTTATCTAACCTAATTGTACAATGGTCCTTAACAAATATGTGAAGTGTGAAGTGATTTGAATGATGTAACTTTAACGTTGAGCTAAACACAAATGTTAAAACTGACCGAGTCCAAAAATTAGCAAAACCTTAAAAAAAGGTTTTCCTAATGTTTGACACCATGCAAAACCCGTTTGATATGTTGAAGAATTATATTTGATAAATAAATTATCACAATTTAATTAGAAAGAAATGTAACCAAAAATTAAGAATTTATGAAAGCCCTAACACAAGTACTTACTTAGAAAAATTAGAAAATTAAATGAAAAAGCCAACTTGCCCTAAAACTTTAACCACCCAAAAGCATGTGTTTTACCGCAAACAGAAGGTCACACTCGGCATCTTCAGCATATAATATGAAGAAATGTATTAAATGTAATTATTTTCCAAATATGAAAGCCCTAGCACAAGTACTTATTCAGAAAAAGTTAAAAAAATAAAATAAAATCCTACATGCCCCAAAACTTTAACCACCGAAAATCATGTTTTTTACCCCAAAAAGAAGGTCACACTCAGCATCTTCACCATTCAATGTGAAGAAAGGTATAAGATGTAACTATATTCTAAATATTAAAGCCCTAGCACAAATTCTTATAAAGAAAAATTAAAAAATTAAATGAAAATGCCAACTTTAACCACCCAAAATCATGTCTTTTACCCCAAAAAGAAGCTAAAACTCAGAATCTTCAGCATACAATATAAAGAAAGGTATTAGATGTAATTATATTCCAAATATGAAAGCCCTAGCACAAGTACTTATTGAGAAAAAAAAAATAAAAAAAATAAAATCCAACTTGCCCTAAAACTTTAACCCCTGAAAATCATGTTTTTTTTCCCAAAAGGAAGGTCACACTCAGCATCTTTAGCATTCAATGTGAAGAAAGGTATAAGATGTAACTATATTCCAAATATGAAAGCCCTAGCACAAATACTTATGAATGAAAATCCCAACTTGCCCTAAAACTTTAACCGGACGCCGACGGAGACGCCGACGCCGACGCTGGGGCGAGTAGTAAAGCTCTCATATTCTTTGAATAGTCGAGCTAAAAATGATGACTGTATAAAACACACTTTTTCAACCCGAGATCTAATACCAGGATATAACCCGTTCCCTCATACGACAATTCTGAAGCAGACGACTTTGAACATATTATGTCAAAAGATGGGAAATCTCTATAATTGAATGGATAACCTATGACTTAAAGTGGAAAACATTGTGGCAAAAGGAGAAATTGCTCGTTTTGAGCAATTTCTTCTTTTGTCACTATGTTTTCAAAAGCCGTCTGCTGCAGAAGCGTCAGAAAGCGTCTATATGAGGGAAAGGGTTAATTTAACTATTATTTCACTATAATTCACTGAAAAGCATATATAGTAGTAGTGAAAAATTAAGCTTTCAAAATCCTAAGAATCAACACACCTTGTACAATATGATGAATGCCCTTAACCCTTTCCCTCATACAACAATTCTGCAGCAGACGACTTTGAACTTATTTTGTCAAAAAATAGAAAATCTCCATAATTGAATGGATTTATAACCTATGACTTAACATGGAAAACATTGTCGCACTTTTTTTTCCAAAAAGCTGAATGCTGCAGAGGCATCAGAAAGCGTCTATATGAGGGAAAGGGTTAAAGTGGTACTTGTATACTATCACACATGTACAATAGCTCTTCTGTTCCTTATAAACTTTAAGATTGTGGTTTAGACAAGGGTGTACAACGACACACAGTGTTTTTTCTTAAACGAAATTGGGCCCCATTCACAATCAAAAGACTGCTCTTTTTTCACAAAGACTACTCTTTTTTCACAGAAGTAGGCCTAAATTTCACAAAATCTGCCTTTCATCACATTTTACATGTCCCTATTTTCACAATTGGTATTTTTAACTCTCACCGGCATCTTGTGCAACAGGACAGAATGATTTAAACAATTGTGGTAAAGATCTACGAAATGAACATTTGTTTTAAGGACTGGCAGCCATCTTGTGCAGCAGAGCAGAATAAGAGAAAATGTTGAACAAAAATGTTACTATTTTTAGCACTAGTGCCCATCTATTGCAAGCCGATGTAAAGAAAAATTTGAACAGTTGTAATAGAGAGCTACTCAATCAGTGATGATACACGTGAGCTTTCATCGGAAGTGCAGGTGTCAGTCTGTATCTAACATACAGCCGGAATCATTTAGACAATGTTTTGTAGAGTCATGGCTTGAACCATTGAACGGTGAAAGAAGTGTATCTCATTCAAGGGAGAGAATTTCAAAAAGACTGATTTTTAAATTGTTCAACCAAAATGAAATTGAATAAAACATTATTCAGACGCATTTTAAGCAAGATATTCAAAATAATAAAGAAATGACAGCATTTTTCTGCTACTTTTTTTTATAACGCCTCGTATACATGTAGCTGCTTTACATGCTTTAAACCTACAGGTACTACATGAAAATACAAAACTACAATAAAAGAATTATGCCAACAAAGATTGAGTTGGAACCGGGTGTCCCGGGTTCAATCCCAAGTGGTGGTGGTCATGGTGGAGTGCCCTTTGGCAAATCACATTTCCTAGCCTAGTATTGGTTTGTTTACCAAGGGATTATTAATAATTGAACTGCCGCTGTAATATTACTCAAATAAAAGCATTGCCCATGAAACAAATCCCCTCGCATTGTCGTTTCAGATGAAACAGGAACCCGTCCAAGCTCACTTATATAAATCAGTGTATGAAGTAAAATAAACCAGTGTATGAAGTATGGAGGAATTCTGTCCCAAAATGAAAGTGCTAGAGCAATGAAGTTGTTTCATATCAACGTACTATAATCACTGTGACCTTAGCCTTTGACCTAGCTTGGTAAAATGTAAGCCCCTCTAAATTACTGAACCTGTGAATGGAATATGAAGGAAATCTGTCAACAAATGAAAGTGCTAGAGCGATGAAATAGTTTGTCACAAACACATTATAGTCACTGTGACCTTGACCTTTTACCTAGGTTGGTGGAACGTAAACTTGTACAAGAGGCGATGTGTGTGAACATAATGATTTAAGATTCATAAACATTCAGATAAAAAATAAAGTCGCAAGAGTAATGATGTCATTTCTTACAGATGTACATGACTGTATAGTCAATGTGATCTTGACCTTTGACCTAGGTCAGTGAAACTTGAACTTGTACAAGAGGTGATGCTGGTGAACAAGTGTGTTCATTTTGGGACGAAGTGGGAGAAATGGGCTATCTGTACAAATACCACTTCTATAGCCATGCCAATTTTTATTCAATGTTATGAAGTGGTTGGCATTTTCACAAAAATAAGCAAATGTTCATGGCAGTAAGTGCCTATATGGGTGATCCTAAATAGCTTTAACCCTCTCCCTCATACGACAATTCTGCAGCAGACAACTTAATTTATTTACCTTTATCTATACATAATTACATGTTCTTTACTTGTTTCAATTTTTTTAAGTTTCAAGATATGTATTAGACATAAGGTAATGTTTTCAAATGGAAAAGAACAATGACCTGTATAAGTAATTTCCATTGGGAATATTCTAAACAAACTCACTGATATGAATATAAGGGTTAAATGCCATTAAGTAAAAACATCAAGTAGGTTTCACACTGACATTATAACTATATCTTGTTTCAAGGCATGGCTACAACCCTTTCAGTGTGAATCCATCGAGCTTTAGACAAGCATACTGCGACGATGGTTCTCTCTTGTCTCTACTCTCACGACACCGCACGAATAATGAAACAAGCTATCGAGTTGTCGCGAGAACAGCGTCAAATTCACTTGAATATTTTTTCTCCTCGTGTAAAAGTACTGGAAACGGAAGTTGTAATGGCTATGTGAAGTGCTCTCTGGTTGGTCGATATTTGGTCGTGTCCAATCAGCGATCAGGTAATAGGAAACCATTTCTTTTTGTGTCGATATATTTAGTTTTGACGTGTCTGTGACTCTGTGTTTTACGCGGAAATGGTACCCCTTACGGCAACTCAAATATTAAGAAAACAAAGAGACGGATCAAAAATCGGGACGATCATTCCGTGTAGCAACTGATGGGCTCGTAACACAACGCACACCGAGTGGTTTCTAAATTCGAAAAACTGTGGGAGGAGATAGTTTTCGCAGGAAAAGCGGTTTTCGCCCGTTTCCATAGCAACGGTGGTTTCTATGGCGACCATACTACAAAAGGAACAACTAGAGCCTAGACCATTCATCCCTACCAAGTTTGGTCGAAATCCGTTGAATAGTTTTGGCGCTACGCTTGCCACAAACAAACAAACGGACAGAAACGAAGACCGACTTTAAGGGTCTCTAGAAGAGAGAACCAATAAAGGATAGCATTAAAAATTAACCTTTTTGGCTGGTAGCAAATTCTTGCTACCTGCTTTGAAAGTAGGGAGCAAATTCATCTTACAGATAGCTTTTAGCAAGATAATTAAACAATGACATTAGCAAGCTTTTACCTTTTATAATAATTTAATTTATTTAATGATTACTTGTTTAAAATTGATAATTAACATGCATCCTCTAAAACGGTTGGTGGAGTTCTTATTGTCTGGTGTAATGTCTTGTGTAAAACAATTACCTTCACAATGTGTTTGTTTGAACAAATTGAAGAAAGAGTGTGTAATTAAACTTAAATGCACAGATAGGAACATCAACATCAAGCGAAAAATCCAGTTTTTCAGGAAGCAAGTTTTTGCAACTGACTTTTTGGGCATGTAACAAAGTCCAATTTTAAGTAGCAAATTTGCTACTTGCTACAGCTAATTTGGATCCCTAAGAGATAATTATATACGCCTACTGTCCTTGTGTGGAAAACAGTGGTACAGAGGTAGAGCGTCGGCCTCTTGTACCAAAGCGCCCAGGTTCGAATCCCGTGATGAGCGGGTTCTGCCTTTGGGATTTTTCCACACAAACGGCGCGTGTACTAGTTAAGTTTCCAGGAAGCAGACATTGAGCGTGATTAATATAAGCTTAAAGCTTGTTTCGCAATCGAAGTAAAATAAATAAGTTTAAACTTTACTGTCCTAAAATCATTATGTCCCTTTCAATTCCTATTGTGTGGGTAAAGAAAAGAATCAACTTGCACAGATAATTATATGCGGTTTCCCTAAATGCAGACAGATTTTGGAGGGTCTATAGCAGAAGACTTGTTAAAACATTTTGGCAAATGCTTTTAAGCAAAGACTTGAAAACATTGTGGCAAACGAAGAAATTGCTCGTGTTGAGAAATTTCTCCTTCTGTCACAATGATTTCAAAAGTCATCAGCTGCACAGGCGTCTGAAAGCATCTGTATGAGGGAAACCCTTTCAAAGGTGTAAAGTCATCCGCTGCAGATTTTTTAAGATCTGTTTGGGAAAGGGTGTAATGATCATTGGACCTGTTCATCCTCTCCTTTGACACAGGTTACTTTAAACTTTCAATACCTTGGGACGTTGATTTACAATCTTCTAGTCCAATAGTGACTGTACAGGGCAGGGGCGTAGCTCCCTTTAGGCACAATAGGCACGTGCCTACACATTTGTTCTCAAAATGCCCAAAAATGCAGCTTCGGCGATAGACATCTGCGTAATGTATCGACCAGATCAGCCTGCGCTGTCCGCGCAGACTGATCCGCCCGACACATTCCGTCTTAGGGGGATAGATGTATAGTGTAGTTATTCCTGAAAGAGAAAATCCACAGGAGGCGAAAAGTGTCTGTACGGGTAGGCCTGTGTGGCATCTCAGAAAAATCCAGAACTCGGACCAGAATTTGAACCCTGGACATCTCAATTGAAAGTCCAGCGTTCCCTACCTGATTTGAAGCTGATCGACCACAGGGGCATGAAACATACTGTTTTTTTCAAAAAACGCACGAAGCGGGACATGAATGATGAAGGAATATGGCAGACCAAGTGATTTCTGATTGTTCCAGATTATTTTCAACTTGAAACTGTAGGAATTTATTATTTTGCGCCAATGTCACACTTCTGTATAATATTTTGAAAGCAGACGACTTAAATTAAGTGAAGTAGTAGTAAGCAGTACTGTAGCATCAAAACAAAGGCTAAAATAGGATTTATATAACCATGTATGATGTTACAGGTAACACTTCTAGTCATCTTAAACAAACCATCATGGTGGGTATAGACGACATACGATTGTATCCGTATGTTTCTATAAAACAGCATTTTTACTATGGAAAACTGGCCTACGTGACACGGTTTGTTTTGATATGTTTGGTTAAACTGTCAATGGCATTTGTAAAGCCGGGCACGTTCATCACTATTTTAACACTAAAAATAGAAAATAAATGGATAACTTACTTAATGTACATATTCCCGATCTCGAATGGGCAGCAGAGACAGTATAAACATGATCAACTGTCAACTACAATGTACCATACACACGTGTTTTCATTTCAATTTCTCCGAAAGGTTATAAAACTCAAGGCCGAATGTAACAATCGTATCAACTCGGTCATCTCCGGAAAAGTCCGTGAAACACACCTTTAAATTATTTACGGAAATGATCGAGAAACCGCAACTTGTCGACCCGGAATTCCGGCTGGGCAAGTTTTTCCAGTATCATCAGCCGATTTAATCTTCGACTTTTCCCTCATGTAGACGACTTTTAAAGCCGAATTTTACAAACATAATGGCAAAAGAAGAAATCGATGTTTATCGATAGGCTTATGTACTTACGTGCAATGTTTGTTTGTAGTCGTTTAAACGCGTTTACGCGGCTTTTGAAGGCAACATTGTTTTTTAGTTATATAACACGGCGTTTTCCTAGGTTAGTTACCACTGCTCTGTACTTCTGGTCCATTTATCCAGACAACAACGAGCCAGTCGTAATACTAACCAAACACTTCTGAGCGCCATGGAGGTAACATTAATGATTACTTCCATTTGCAGCAGACGAGTTTCGAAAACATAGTGACAAAGAGTCAAATTGTTAACCCTTTCCCTCATGAAGACGCTTTCTGACGCCTCTGCAGCAGACGACTTTTTGAAAACATAGTGACAAAAGAAGAAACGGCTCAAAACGAGCAATTTCTCCTTTTGCCACAATGTTTTCCACTTTTAGTCATAGGTTTTCCATTGAATTATAGAGATTTTCTTTTTTTTGACAAAATATGTTCAAAGTCGTCTGCTGCAGAATTGTCGTATGAGGGAAAGGGTTAACAATAAGACGTATGCCCTACTCTAGAAGTGTTTAACCCTTCCCCTCATATAGACGCTTTCTGAAAACATAGTGACAAAAGAATAAATTGCACAAAACGTTCAATTTCTCCTTTTGCCACAATGTTTTCCACTTTTTGTCATAGGTTTTCCATTCAATTATGGAGATTTTCTATGTTTTGACAAAATACGTTCAAAGTCGTCTCCCGCATAATTGTCATATGAGGGAAAGTGTTAAACAGATACATCTTTGCCATGGGAAGATTTGATGTTTGTGCGTCTGTATGGCGTTTTTAGCGGCGTACATCACTGTTCATTTATAACACGGCATATTCTGGGGACCTGGACAGTGTTACATTTTTCGGCGATAGCTGTCTAACCTCAGTTTTGACCTATGTAAAACAAATGATCTAGATTGTAGACCAATCAAATGTTGTATTTAATGAATAATGTCGAAGAAATTTATAAAGGAAATGAAACGTTTTGATTGGTTCATAGTTAAGTTGGCGTTCCTAAGAGAGGCACTAATAAGGTAAAGTTTTAAAATGAAATGTTCTGCACTCTAACTTTTAATTGTTTTTCTTTAGAAATAAATTTCAGTGAAAAAAGATCAGTGACAAATTATGAAATATAATATTTAAGAGCAAAATATTAATTATTTTTGAAACATGATAAGTTTTTAGTTATTTATCGTCAATTGAAACTTATGCCTCACGTAATCTCCAGTCATGTGGCGTATTCTCGGCCTTGATAATATATTTATAGAAACTGAAGCTATATGGAGATGGCCGATTAGCCTTTGGTAAACACATAGATTTGTGTTATGATGTAGTAGTTGATACTGGGATAAAGATATAAACAAGTTGATTCCATAGTTTCCGTTTACTATTTAATAATTTTTGAGAGTTTACATAATTATGGCTGACACATGGTTCTAAAAAGAAAAAGAAATAAACAACAAGAGAAAGTTGATGCAACGCATCATTGTCGCCTGAAATCCATACTGCAGTGATGCATAACACTTACATTATAGTAGTTGAAAAAAATCAGTTATTTAACTGAGGGGCATATTGGAACATCAGGGGTGGGGTCAGGTGAAAAGGTATTATAACTTGCATTTTTTTGTCAACGAAGTGAATGTCCTTCATTGAAATATAATTATGCTGCGAAAAGAAGCTGCTGAGACTGTGTCAGATATACAGCAGTCTAGAAACTGTGTCTGGCTCCATATGGCAGATTACGTGGTCTTTTCTGGCTTAGTGCAGACAACCACCATCTTGTCAAAGCAGGTTTTGGGTCATGAATCAGGGCAACATCAGCAACTTTAATCTTATTAAAATATCAAGTATTTCAGATCCAAGCCTATACACCTCCAGTCAGATGTTATCCTGTTCATTGTGGGAAAAGCTCCCTCACATGATGCGTTGTCAAATAACACACATAACCAATCCCAAAAAATACAGGTTCATAGAGTTCTGGCGAAGATTGCATCGATAAATGAGATTTAAGCTGATGTTCACAGAAATTTTCTTTAGGCAAAGACCAAATAACACATACAACTTGGAGAAACCCAAAATATACACGTGACCATTCCAGCCAATCGTATTTGCGATATGTAAAACTAATTTTAGACTTCCGAAAGCCCAAATGTATGCGGTAAACGTCATCAATATTGGGTTCGTTGAATACGCATGCGCACGAGGCATGTTTCTATTCTAAACTTCCGCTCATATTGCAAAACTGGAAGTTCTCTCAGCCACTCGGTAAATCTCGAAAATTCAGTGTAATCACCGCGATTTGTCAAAGAAACAACCCTGTAAAAGATCGACGATTAGAAATGTATATTATTCGGCCCAAAAATTTCACTCGCAAAAATATGCTGGTGCCTGAAATCTCACCTCGCAATTTGAAATTTGCACTCTCAATTCGCGAGTATGCGAGCTTAAATTCGTGACACGTGATCAACAGCTTTAGCTTAGAAACAGTTCATATTTTAGATATAAATGGATAAACATTATTTAATGCATTCTTCACAAATCAAGACATCTCTTTGAACATGAAAATAACATTCAGTAAGTTAAAAGTGCTATTAAAAGGAGAATTCGACGTGATTTTTATCTCGATATTGACACATAACAGTCTACTGCTAGCATGCTTGCGTTTTGATTACGTGTAGTATATGAAAATAAAGTATCTCAGTCTAGTTAATAGGGACTGTTTTGTCTTCCTAAATAAAACAAAAAAACATAAATGCGAGTCAAAATAAAGAAACTGCACATATTTAAAGCATCGGAATATTTATTTTATTTTAGATGTGTCATAACTTAGTGTTTTTAAACAAATGCGATTGTAATATGTTCAAGACCTCTAAAAAAAAAGCTACACTCGATTACCGATTCTATATATTTTAAAGATCAATGTTCTAATCGATCAATCTTGCTGTCGAATTCTAAGATATATACAACACAAAATTAAATTGTTCTCCCAAATAAATAGAAGAATGTTTAAACTTGCAGAACTTTTATTTTTTATTTTCATATCTTGAATAGTTTCTTTAGTTTTGCTTGCTACAAATGTTGGCACGGGTGCTATTTTAGTATAATGTTTAGTTACCTATCCCTCTTATCTACGTCCCTGGCCAAACCAAGGACGAACCGATTCTATATCTTTTAACGAAAAAAAACCAATTCAAGGACCTGTCGAATTACATTATTGCGCAAATGTTATAATTCATGGGAAATTACTGATTGTTTTGATTATTAACAAAACCTTTCTGATATTCAAGTCAAATAATATGCGCTTGTTCCATTTCTTAGTGTTTTCTCATATTGATCGCCGTTTATCTTTTTTAAAGATCTTTCTTGTTTCAAATAAATCAAAATTAAAGAATATAAATACGGTTTTAAATTTTGTTTGGCATGGTCAAAACATCCAGTTTCTAAACGTCTTCAATTAAACCTATGACTATATACAAAATTAAACCTATTTTTAAAAGCTGAACAAGTGTAACACTTTGCCCTCGACCTTTGGGGCAAAGTTTTACTGAACCCGTGGCAAAATGTAGTATGTTAAATATCATTCATTTAGGTCAAAGGGAAGTAATTCATTTTCCATAGACGACCATTATAGCATTATGGGTTATAGTTCGTACCCAACAAATGAAACAACACAGAAATCTGTATCAAAATAAAGTTCAGTATTAGAAAACATAGCCAAGAAAACATACATGTATGTTAACTGACCATTTTTAACGAATTATTTTTTCTCAAAAAATAATGCGGTTAACGCGATCGTGTTGCTTTGCGGAAGTCACGGTTAAACTACACTTCCGCTTAGAATACACATTAGCTGCACCTAAATAGTCCTAGTATTTTTTCGATATTAAAATGACTTCTACGTGTTTTTTCAATACAGTGAAGTCATATTTATACTATCGAATCAACATAGATAATCAATTCTCTAGAAAATATCAAATTAACAGTAAATGCATATATATTTCATTTGTCGGCAAGCGTATGAATTTTTAGTTATATGCCAATTTACTAGTGAGTGACGTAGTTAACGGAAGTCGAACCCATGCTGAAGAACCACAGAGACTTGCTCCTCTAAAAATAGATATGACCTACTCTATGCATAGATATTAACAAGGGTGGACACAGTTTTCTGGGTCGCCTCGCTTCAACTCATTTTTTTTCAAAGTATTCGAACAAATATATGAATTTGAAGTACGGAATCGATCAATAATACTTTTCTCTATCGAACTATACCAAAATAACGTGAATTTGTTCTGCCTACGTGTGTTAATTCCTTTGAAATATTCCCGAATTCGCCAAAAGGACAACAACCTGGACCAAAAACGAAAGTACTTCTATCGACATTTCGGAATAGTTCGGGTTTTTTCGTTGCGGTAATTGTCAGTTATATTGCGATTATTTTCCAGGGCAGGACCAAATTCTTGGAAAAATGAACCATTCCGAAATGTCGATAGAAGTACTTTCGTTTTTGGTCCAGGTTGTTGTCCAGCCAAAACAAATCACTACATTTCACACTATGAGGCGATCAAACATAAGCCTTTTGAGATACCCCATTTGATATTTCTTTTGATAGAAAGTAACTTTTTTTGTCTTGAAATGCATTGTATACTTAAGTAAATAAAGGGAGGTAATTAAACAAGATGTATACACATGAATAAAATGTTTATTAAAGTAAATTGTAAATTCAAAATAGTGCAGTAAAAGGAACAAATGCATATATTGAGCAATTTTTCACTTTCTAATAATGCTTCCTGCTGCAGTATCATCAACATGTTGTCATTATGATGGGCATTTCTCTCTTTTAAATTTACTCTTTAATAACACTTAAACGCATACAGGGAAATCTCACCGTTTTGTTTCCGTTTCCAACTTGAAAACGGTGTTCTAATTATAGACCATTCATTTATATTTATCAGCCATTCGGGCAAAGGTGCTCGTCAAAATGCTTGTTTTATCAAGAAAAGCGTCTATTTGTGGGAAAGGATTAAGTATGCTTGTCATTATTTATTTTTTTTACCATCCACAACATGTTTGTCATGATGCATTTGATTTATCAGGGATCAGCAAATCATATATTCATACCATTACAGTATTGGGACACATATTTATGTATTTATGCTTTTCACATTTTTAACATAAAATTGTTTGCAGAAGAGTTTTGCACATTTCAGATATTAAAGCCTTTACCCCATGTAGAGGCTTTCTGATGACATTGCTGTAGACATCTTTAGAACACATTTTGACTGAAGTAGAACTTGCTCAATGCAAGCAATTCCAATTTTCCCATAATATCTTCTTCCCCTTTGTATTTTACCTCCATTATAGAGAGTTTTATATTTGTTTGCAAAGATATGTTCAAAGTCGTCTGCTGCAGATGTGTTGTATGTGGGAAAGGGTTAATAAACAAACCATGTAACAAGCTTTAAAAAAAATAAGCAAAATTACATTATCTCAATTTTTACTATATTGCTTCCAGATTTTGTGATTTTAAGTTTTTACTCAAATGATAAAGTAAGGAATGTTTTGAAAAAGACATAGTATGCAACACTACGACTAGCATATTTTATCCGTTATGCTACTACATTATGCATGTTTATTTTTTTTAAATAAATCCTGTTTTACCCATACATTTTCACACTTATCCGTATACACCCAGTATATTACAGTATATATTGAACATTTCCAGATGTCTCTTTTAAAATATATATGGACAAAGATTATTTATAATCATGAAATAGACTAGATTATCTAAAAACTACTAAGTTTTAAAGCAAGTTTAAAACAAACAAAAAACATAATGCAATTATTAATTACATTTTCAAAATAATTCGTTACCAGTACTTCAGTACTTTGATTTGACTTGTGAAGTCAAATAGAAGGTCACCCTTATCCCGCACTGAATTTTACTTTCATTTTCAGAAAATATTGATGTTCTGAAAATGGCTCTTAAGGTGTCAATATAGCTATTTGGTTGAAAATCAGACAGAGGTTTCTCAACTTCATACAAAACACTTACAACTTTCAACAAAATCATTGTTGTCCAATGGAGACAACTTCAGCCTTATATATTCATCTGAATTGTTGATCCGAATTACTTCCCTTTGACATAAATATAATGACTTTTTTTCGATAAAATTATTTCAGTTTACGAATGCATATTGCGGAATAGAGTACAAAGTTTTCGATTGATTCGGTTCAACGGTTTGGCATAATGGCAATTACCCTTTACCCTGTTCTATGCTCTTTTCTCACAAATGGATATCTTTCTTGTGTTCAAATTAAATGTTTTCAGTGTTTAGTTTTAGTAAACAAATATCATGCTAGATTGTATTTTATCATGGTTTTAACGTTGTATGGGTGCTTCAACATGTCAATGAATTTATTTGATACAAAATTTTAATATATTGTTATTTTTATTAAACTTTAATGCATGACCCCCCTTTGTTTGCTTGAAAAATCAACATAAAATTTCTCACATAAAATATTCTGTTTTGGCATGATTTTCTTTCACATAGAAGCAGAACTGTTTCATTCCACTAAATAACCAGTCGAATTTTGATGCAAAGCATCAAAGACGCCGCGCATGATTTAGAAGCATGACTCAAAGGAAGCGCATTTAAATAACGTTTGATTTACGTCCCAGACGACACGGTTCATCAAAGCTCAGAAAAAAACATCCTAGGCTACGCTTTTTTAATTGTTTGGTTTACGGCCTATTCATAAAATTCTGTTGTATTATATTTGTCTAAATATTTCATAATATAACAGAAAACATTGTGGCAAAAGGAGATATTGCTCTATGAGCAATGTCTCTTTTTAATGTTTTCAAAAGTTGTCTGCGGTGGTAAAAATGCTATTAAAATATCACAAATTTCTTTTATAAATGGTACCGTTAAACTTTAACGGATCCATTCACAAATTACAAACGGTTCTTCACAAGTTTCTGACAAACAAAATATAATATTCTCGACCAGTGCCGCTGTTTTCAGGTGTCGCTTTTTTTCTTCCGAATATGATATTTAACCGAAGCAAATATTTAACGAAATAATTATATATCTTATTCATACAAAAAGTATAGGGAGTTGGTGATGTTTCGTTCAAATTCGCCAAGTCAATTTAACTGCATGTTGGAAGGAAAGAAAATGGCGGACGATTAAAATATTTCGCTGATGTGATACATATTTTTGAGATTCAACTCAATATTAAATATGATTTATTTAATCGTTGCTTATGCTCACAGGTGCCAGTCTCGTTTAAAATCTAAAAAAAGCATTTGACTATATTGACAAGGTACATTTCCTTTTCAACGGCCAATTCTTCTGATCGCAATGGCTGTAATTGACCTAAAGATATTCGCGTGGAATTATTATTTTCAAAGATGTTACGGTCAAAGCAAGTTATGTAACAAATTGTATTAGAGTTAATGGAATCATAAGCGAGATATAGATTTTAATGTTAAACTACTGCTCGGGGACATCACTGAGGTGACGTGAGGTCTGAGTAAAAACTCGTAAATCAGAAGATTTTTCCATTTTTAAGAAGTGTCATATAATTTTAATGCAATTATATATTACTTATTTTACAGCTATAAAACACGGCAAGTAATCTGTATTCAGTAGTTGGGCGCTGAAAAAAATGGAGGCTTGAATCCAATTAATAACTAATTTAACATGAAAATCGGGTACAACTGTAAAATATATGATATTAAAAACACAAAACTACGTTTTTTTTCGAAAGGAAATGTCTTTTTCTCTCGTACGCATTTGAAGGCGCTTTGTCATAAATTGATACAGTTAAATATGTCGAATAATCAAAACCAAATGTCACCTCAGTGATGTCCCGGGCCGTAGAATAGGAAATGTACCTTGTCAATATATAGTCAAATGCTATTTTTAGATTTTAAACGAGACTGGCACCTGTGCATTAGCTGTCTATTATGTAAACATCATAATAACGTTGATCGCTCCAGTCGGATAAATGTGGAAAAAAACTACTTTTTGAAGACGAATGCATAACTAAAGCGTCTCGTTGATGTCGATTACAACTTACTTGATAAAACCATCTAGCATTTTAAATCTTATTTAAACAGAAAACAAGACGAATGTTGATGCTAACCATCATAGACGCCGCGCATGTGTTTGAAGCAGATGCATTTCAGTTCATTCAAATAACGTGTGCAAACAGACAAGATTTAAATATTTTGAACAGGAAGGCTAAATGTCCCTTTATCAAAAACAAGATGTACCTATATTGCTCACCTTGCTACCATAGTCTATAATAAAAGGTTATTAAGAGCAGAAAGGGTAAATTTTGACGTAGGGATTGGACGTATCATATTCTATGTGATATTCAGCATGCGACGTTCAGTCGAAAAATGACAAATGACATTGACGTCAAATATATTGTGTCATACAAGCTGAAGCTTCTTAATTGTTACCAATAAACGGTTTTAAATCTGCTCTAACTAGATCAATTATATAAAAAACATAGGTGCCGAAATATTAACAGATATTAATTTAAGGTTTAATATGCCTCTAGTTATAAGTTAAGTGTGATACAAGCTTTGGAAAGAGAATGGGAAATCTATTCTCCTTCCAGTTTAGTAGAGTTGTGATAACAAAAACGGGAGTATATAAACAAAAAATACAAAGTAAAACAAAGTAATTTTTAGAAAGTTTAAAGATATTTATTTCTATTTGTTGGGAGTCGTATTCACTGTTTTCTAGGGCGAACAGCCACATGTTTTCTACCTTGCGTAACGTTTACAAGTGGTAACACAGCAGCTCTTCTCACTAATGTTTTTACGCCGTCATTCTCTCTAAATTCTCTGACCAAACCAAGGAACATTCTCCATATACATTGCGTAAAATGGAAAAAACACCGACGTATTGTGGCACTACTAAATACACACTTGTTTGGGCGGGTTTTTTTTTTGAAGTCCATCATAATAGTATCTGAAAGTAAAGTCTGCGGCTGTATGTAAGTTGCTTAAAAATCGTCTGTAAGTAGAGCGGGTCTTGTTCGGCAGGAACCGATACACCAAGGGATGTATCTGTTCGTTGATCTGGGTGTAGAGTTGATAACAAGCAGTTAGGAGTAGAAAGTACCGTCCATATACCAGACATCGACATATGACAGCTCTGTCAGATTGTCTTCTATGGCGAATATTAGAATTCTTTCATCGACAGTATCATCAACGAGTAAGGAATTTTCTCCGGTTAGTGTCTCTTTCCATTCACCATCTAGGAATATTTCGTTTCGTGTATTTGGTAAGGCTGGATGGAGTTTTGATATATATGTCTGAAATATAAGTAAAATCTGCAATTAAATCGTTGTAGTGTTACTGGTATGCACAATTAGTAGAATGATAGAATATGAGCTATTTTTCCTTTACAAATGTAACATTTTCATAGTTTGTTTTTAACATTTTCAAAGTCTTCTTTCATGGATAATTTTAAATCAAAGAAAACACATTCTTTATCAACATAACGTATTTACCTGTAAAGTGAGGATCTGGAGGAGTAGAATGTTGGTACATTTTGGACAACCTCTGTTGTATCATCCCATTCTGTGGATCTAAACCACACATCTTCATAGATAGCCTGCACTGATTATGTTGACTCACGGACTCTCTTTCGTATACTGTTCATTACCGAGACAACTTTTGTACCTGTTGGATTATTCTCATGGTTGTGATTCATGGATATCTGTAAATCAAATAAAACAATGATTTAGCATATTTTGAACATTTCCGTGATATTTATTTTTTAGTGAAAAAGAGTTCATAAGGCTGAATCAATGGCATTTATAAAAATAAAAAGTCAGCATACACTATTTATACAAAGCAATAAATACTTACCTTAGTTGGTACATCATGTAATAAGTTGATTCTAGCTGGAAGTGTGGGCTGGACGCAGTACCAATAACTTCTTTCACCTTTCTGTGTCTTCAGTCGGTACATAGAATCATTATGAACGAGTGTTCTCCCACCTCTTCTATTCTCTAAGAAACTGATATTCACTTCTGCATTAGCCATGTTTGTATGATGTTCTCTGTTTCCCAACAGTATTTATATACATAACATAACATAACATACAGTTTATTAGCATTAAATTTACCAAATTTGTAGCCATAAACAAATACAAATTTGAAGTCATGGTGCATGTATGCTTTTAAATTTGTAATTGATTGATTACAATAATTCATTCCTTTAATTAGTTGATTGCCTGAAAACATATCAGTCAATTAAATCTATAAACAATCAATTAAACACAATAATACATGATATTATTATAACAATTATAAATGTGACTAATACAATGTATATTATATTAAATAATTAGTCAATAACAATTAGTCAATTAAAAACAATGTGATAAATAATATTATTGTAATAAACAAAATTCTAAATCAGATTGATACTAAAGTTAAAATATTATTCAAAATGTTGATGAATTGCTTAAGTCCAATTGCATAAGGTTCAAATAGCATACAAATAATAGGTGGATACTATTAAAACTAGGAGAGCTGGAAATTTAAAAACCAATATTGCCCCTAGCTAGTTCACACATGTTGACCTTGCCAACTTTATTTCACCCCCAAAATCTTACCTAAAAACTAAAAGTTGACAAAGTGAGACGACACCGTACTTTTAACAAGTTTAAAGATATCTATTATCATAATTGAGAATTTATGGAAATAAAGTTCACATGTATAGTCAACGTATACCAAGAATATAATGGTCTGAATGAACACACTGTATGGGAAGGAACGTTTTAAGTTTAGAAATACAACATAATTTTATAAATAGGCAAAAACATCCCTCGAATGTGATGAATCGGGTCGTCAGGGCCGTAAATCGAACTATTAAAAAAGCGTAGCCTTTGAAAACTTTTTTTCTTAGCTTTGGAGACTAGGGTCGTCAGGGCCGTAAACCAAACTATTAAAAAAGCGTAGCCTAGGAAGTTCGGGAGAAGTTATTAAATATCCATAAAATGTGTCTAAAATTTTGTAATAACGATAGAAGACATACGTATGTTTATCTTGTTGTTTCTTAAATCAGTTAATACAATTTATTGATTCATAAAGGTTGTTTTGTTTGTTCAAACATATTACAGAGTTTTTCTTTACAATAATAATGTTGGTTGCTCCCTCTTCGATTACGCAACCCCATGGTACAACATTGAAACCTATTCAATACTGACGCCATATTTCCGCGCAGTGTCAACGACATATTATTCAGTAGCATAGCTGTAATATTGAAATTCACAATTTTATTAAAAACGACGCTATTTTTCACGATTTCCCTGGCACCGGCCCCATTCGCAATTAAGGTAAAAAAGAAAATCGATGTAGTTGCAGTGTTTACAAACTTGCGTATATTTGCGAAGCGAATATCTTTATAATTTACTACACTTAAATATGATAGATAAATACGGAATCCGGTAAGGGACATTGCGATCTCGTCCTGTGCCCTTTAAATTTGCCCAAAAAATGACGCGAGATTTCTTTGTTACAATCTCGGGTTGTTGTTTGTTCGTAGTAAATCATAGAATAGTCTCTGATCATAGCAGATAATACACGGGGAGCGAGTGTACAATCTCGCTTTTTTTTTTTTCTATGACAGCTGGTAGCAAAATGCAGAGTAGTTCTTTACACCTGCATGGACGTAAAAATTGAAATGGACCACGACATTTTTGGTACGTAGAATGTTCGATTTTCAATGTTATAATTAAAACGGTGTACGTGTAAAAAAAACTCCTGTATTTTAAATAATTTATATAATATTTTTAGAATTAACATGATTCATTTTAAAAACAAAAGAATATTTACAACGTGCTATAAAAGAACAATAATGAATGTTCCGTGCCTGCAGATTATTTGACAGTATAAACTACGTTTATACAAAATAATCCAAATTTAGGGTCAGTTTTGCATGGCTTTATACAGTCACAGCTGCCTCAAAACAACTGAACATGTTATTTTTCCATAACATAGGTGAGCAAATGCATGCCGTCCTTTATAAAAAAAAATCAAATTCTCAATAAGTGTGAATATCCAATGATTAGGTTGTAGAAGTTGTTGATCCGAAGGTACTTAAAGATCGGTCGGTTGTACTTTTTACTCTGTAGTGTTTTTCATGATGCACCATTTCTATCGATATTTATATCGAAGGAACAACTGTATAGATTAGTAGAATATTTAATACTACACAGATTAACATGAAATGCAGGTTTATACAGAAATATGTTTTACACTTAGAGGCGTGGCTTTGATTGGATACACTTTCATACATGATTTCATTTGTTAAGACAATATACACAACACTCTCCCCCTCCAAATGTTAAGTCATCAATTCAAATTCAATTTAAACTCGCAATCATTATACACCTGATGCAAGTATGCACATACTCCTTTAATTTGTTCCGATTGTGAATGCATTCATCATTAAGTTCCAATGTCCACGACAACCCCAATTAACATAATAATTATCATTTATAGCGGTACACAATCCCACACTCGTCGCCAATTTGTTACAATATACACAGCACTCTCCCCTTTCAAATTGTAAGTCATCAATTCAAATTCAATCGCAATTATTATTACACCTGCGGAACGTATTCATATACTGCTTTAATTTGTTCAGTGAGTGAATGACAAATGAAGACAAGTTTGCACATACTGCTTTAATTTGTGCATGCATGCCGCGCGTGATCAAGTCATATTGACAGCGTATTCGAAGAATATGAGAGCTATTGTGCGTCGGCGTTAACGTTGCAACCATGCAAGGCTTTTTCTCAAAAACCGCAGATGCTATTACTTTGAAACTTCAAACACTTATTGGACATTATCAATGGACCTTGCAGAACAAGTCCCATAACTTTATATCAGATTTTGACACAATTATGCCCCTTTTTTTTACTTAGATAATTTGGTTAAAGTTTTGCATGCAAGGCTTTTTCTCACAAACCACAGATGCTATTGCTTTAAAACTTCACACACTTATTGGACATCATCAAATGACCTTGCGGGACAAGTTCCATAACTCTATATCAGATTTTGACACAATTATGCCCCTTTTTTTACTTAGATATTTTGGTTAAAGCTTTGCATGCAACTACATTAAGAGTCCATATTGTGAAATAATGGACATTATTTCTGATGACGGGGCTTGTAATATTCTTATGACGTGGCAATGTCCACATATATGCAATATCTCTGTCTGACACCTGTCTCATTATATGAGTGCAGACTGTGATGTAACAGCTTAGTCTAACCCTATATAAACTAGCTTGGTTGACTGTAAAAGCAGAGTAATAACGATGGCTGCTCGCCAAATGGCATTAATGCCGAGCGCGAGGGTAAACAACGCCAAACAACAACAACAATGTAAAAGCAGACTGGCCTTGCCGGCCTCGGAGTCGCCACATGTTTCTATGCTTATTAAACTATATGAAACTAGCTGCCGTGTTGAGTGTTATTATGCCACAGGGGTCTTTTTGGTGCCGCTTGACTTCGGATACGAACAACAGAAGTACTACCACTTGACTTTTCACTGTTATTTTTTGTGTGTCAACATGGCTGAGAAACAGATAACGCAACTTTTACAAAATTTAACTGATCAATTATCAAATTCAGGTTTCAATTCAAATTTGGTTTCTATCTTTGGAGGGGATTCTTTAAAATTCAAAAAGTAGATAATAGAGATTGAGAAAATTTCTTTTCTACACAATCTTCCAAATATTAAAAAGAAATTTCTTGCATACAGATTTAGTGAAGGGTTAGCCTCAGACTTCATACGGCGTACTCTGGATGAAAACCCTGCTCTTAATTGGGCTGATTTCAAAAACATATTATCAAACCGTTTTGGCGAAGTTAGTGACACTCACATTCAGTTTTCGGCCTTACAAGATATCAGGCAAACTTATTCTGAAAGTAATCAAGATTTCGCAGATCGCATTATTGGATTAGTACCAGAATCTTACCTCGGTTTTAACAATGCACTAGATTTAATTGACATGCAAGTTGTAGGGTTCTTTATAGATGGTTTAATTGATCAAAATATACAAACACATCTTATAAGAGAAAATCCTAGTACGTTTGAAAATGCAGTTTCTTTAGCAGTAAATGAACACAATGTTAGAATAAGATCAGACCTGCGCGAAAATCCCATTTTAGAACAAAAACATGTTACTGTTAATATTTTGGGAAAGAGTAAAATGTGTTCCCCAGGTAGAAAGGGTCGACACGACAGGTATATTAGCCACAGGCAACAATGCACAACTAGGTCCACTTTAGACAATCGTATTGGAAATTTTGACAGGCGACTCCCTCAATGCACAACTAGGTCTTCTTTAGACAGTCGTAGTGGGAATTTTGACAGGCGACTCTCTAAACCTGCAAAGACTGGTTACAATAAGAAAATAGACTTGAAAAAACCCATACAATGTTTTTTCTGTAGAAAAATTGGACATCGCAAATCAAAATGTAAACAATTTATGCAATTGAAGTCGAAATCAGAAAACAATTATAAGTATCAAAAAAACATGCAATCTCTGGCTGTAATCAGGACGTCAGTTCAGAGAAATTAAATTCCTATCGGTTCAATACATTTTTGGAAGAAAACTCTATACCAAACTCTTGTCTTATCAGAATCCAGAACCTCTCGACTCGTGCGTTGGTAGATTCGGGTGCCTGTTTCTCCATCATACATAAACGTGTATTCAAATCTCTCAAACCAAATGTAGACTTAGATCAGACTGGAATTAAGTTGAGTTCAGCCTCGGGCGATGCGATTAAAGTTTTAGGTTCAGCTAATATTGAAATTAAAATAAATAAGCTAAGAATTAACCATACTTTTATTGTAGCAGACAATTTATCTAGGAATGTCATTCTGGGAAAGGACTTCTTAGCAGCAAATTCATGCAGAATGTACTTTGATTTAAATTGTATAAGAATAAGAGATCAGTATATCGCATTGCAAGATGATGCCAATATTGCATCTCTTGTCAGGCTATGCAAAACAACAGAACTCAAACCTCATACTTCATACAGAATGGCTGGTAAATTAAAGCAAAACCCCTCCATTTCCAATGATATTTCATATGAAGTTGCGTCTGTGACTGAAGGGTTTATGGCCAGTGAGCCGTATCTACATATTACAAACAGCTTAGCATTCCTAACTAAGAAACGTCGCATTCCAGTTCTACTATCAAATTTCTCCAATAAAACTATACGTTTAAAACGTGGTTGTATAATCGGACAATTAAGACCGATTGACCAATGTGTATCAGTGACAACTGCCAAGACGGACCACTCTGCGCGATTAGTGCAAAATATATGCTCACTTGACAGGGATATCACTCAAGATACAGAACATGGTTTACATGAAACGTCATATCAATTTCGGGCTCCCCATAAGTACAATGAATATCTTGACAAATTAATAAGTAATTACTCAGACATTTTTTCAAAAAGTGAATTTGATTTAGGTAAATATCCATTTGAACAAATCTCCCTAGAGACAAAAACGAGTGAACCAATCAAATCAAGGCCGTATCGTGTTCCCTTTTTGGAAAGGGGCGTCCTTAAAGAGAAAGTGGATAATTTATTGAATGCTAAAATTATTCGACATTCTCACAGTGAACATTCACATCCCTGCATTCTTGTTGACAAAAGGGACGGCTCTAAGCGTCTTGTCATCGATTTCAGAAAATTCAATGCCATATGTAACACCACTTCGTACAAACTCCCCCTTGTAGACGACATTTTAGCTTCACTAAATGGATCAAAACATTTCTCATGTTTAGACTTGTCAAACTCTTATCATCAAATAGAATTGAATGAGAATGATAAGGAAAAGACTGCATTTAGTACTCCTTTTGGTCATTTCGAATTCAACCGTTTACCTTTTGGAATTAGTCTTGCTGGCGGGAGATTTCAAAGCATTTTAAACAAGGTACTAAGGGGTTTTGAAGAATTTAGTGTAGCTTATTTGGATGACATTTTAATTTGTTCTCGCAACAAACTAGATCATCTCCGCCACATTGAGGACATTTTCCAAAGGTTAAGGGAAAATTGCCTTAAATTAAAAACAAAAAAATGCACATTCTTTAAAGATTCAACGATATATTTAGGTCACCAAATTAGTTCTCAAGGTATTTCACCCGTTTTAGAGAAAATAAAGGCTTTGAGAAATATAAAAACTCCAAAAAATGTTAAGGATGTTAGATCATTCTTAGGATTTACAGGTTATTACCGAAGGTTTGTATGGAATTATGCTGATATAGCTGTACCTTTGACCCGTCTCACCCACAAACATGTTAAGTTTGAGTGGTCACAAGATTGCGAACGCAGTTTTCAAGAAATCATAAACAGATTAGAAACAACTCCTATTTTAGCCCACCCTGATATATCCAAAGATTATATTTTATATTGTGACGCGTCAGACCTTTCAATAGGGGCTGTTTTGACCCAAAACATTTCAGGTTTAGAAAATGGAGAAAAACCTTTATTTTTCTTAAGCCATGCCTTATCTAGATCACAAAAGAAATATAGTACTATTATGAAGGAAGGTTTTGCAATCAATTATGCGATAAAAAAGTTAAACTGTTATTTACAAGGAGCAAAATTTGTTATTAAAACAGATCACAAACCGTTAACACATTTATTAACTACAGATTTCGATAACAAGGTTTTACAAAGGATAGCTTTGAATATATCAAATTACAATTGCACAATTGAATACATACCGGGAAGCAAAAATATTGTAGCTGATTTTTTATCTCGTGAAATTAACCATTCAGATTCGGGAGACGACAACAAAATTGAGCATTTAAACGCATCTGACCACATATCAAAGTCAGTTAATGTCATTAATAACGCTGATCTTGACGTAAGACAAATAGCCGAATTTTCAAAACAACCGGAACCTTTAGCTCATCCCCCATAATTCAGAATTATCTCAATTAAATTTAAGTCACGAACAAGACTTAGATGAAGTCATCAAAAAATTAAAACATAGGGTTAAGACAAATTCGCTTACAAAACATGAAAATAGGAAGTTTATCTTAATTGAAACCCTGATACTGATCCATGTGTACGAATTTATGTCCCTTCCCACCTTACTAATTTGATATTAAGGGCTAAACATGAGATTGGACACCCAGGTATAAGCATGTTATACAGTATAATCAAGCAAGATTTCTACTGGCCCAATTGTTTTAAAGAAGTAAATACTTTTGTAGAGACATGTGTCCAGTGCCAATCAATTAACTTAAAGCAAATAAAATCCCCGTTAGGTCGCATCAATATACCAGCTTTCCCCTTTTCAGAGGTATCAGTTGATTGCTGTGGACCCTTTTGTCAGACATTAGCAGGCAATACATATCTTATTGTATTTCTGTGCGAATTAACTGGATATCCTGAAGTGATTCCATCGCCAGATATTACCTCCGAGTCAGTTATAAATGCGTTCTATGAAAATATCTTCTGGCGTTACGGATGTCCAATCAAAATAAAATCAGACAATGGGTCTTGTTTCACATCAAAAATGTTCACAGAAACTATGTCTGAATTGAGGATCGAACATCGCAAATGCAGTCCATATAATCCCGCCGCTAACGGTAAAAATGAACGAAGTCATTCCACCCTTATTTCAATTATAAAGAAATTAATTCCCCAGAATCCTCAAAATTGGGATACTGTTTTGAATCCTGCACTGGGAGAAGTCAGGTTTAATATATCGGAAACAATGAAACAGAGTCCTTATTTCTTACTTTTCGGCCGTGATCCAATCCTACCTATAGATAACCTTTTAAATCGTCGTTTGAAATATTACAGGACAGACTTTCACAAACACATGTTGGAAAGAAATCATCAAATTTACTGTGATGTTTATAAAACAATCATGAAGGCAAGAGATCAAAGAAATGCGCATGCAAATAAAACAAGGCAAGACGTTAATTTCGAGGTAAATGACGCAGTTTATTTCAAAAACCATGTTAAGAAAAACAAATTAGAGCTAAATTGGCGGCCATATTTCAGAGTAATTCAGGTTAATGGCCCAAAATCCTTAGTTATAAAAAATCTACTGGACAATCAGTTAATCACGGTTAACAAAGATCACTTACGTCATGCCAACATTCAAGATTGGAACTTACCAATATCGAAAACGGTAGATCCAAATCCTATAAGAAATTGCAGATTTTTTATACCCCCACAGTCAGACTCCTTTAGCCCTGTGCAAACCGAAAACCCATTACCGCGAGTAAAAAGACTTATGACAAGGTCAGAGCGAGATAGATTATCGTCGCGAAGCGACTCCACAACTTCAAATTCTGAGGATAAATTAACATTAAAAGAAATACAATCTAGGTTAAGACGCCAAGAATTTGAAAGGGAAAATATTTCTACGGAAGAATACACATTTAAGAATGAAGAAAAGGAAGAAATGGATTTGAATTCAGAATATGAATCCTGCCATAGCTCGATGGAGCAGGAGTAATGTGTAATTAGGATGTTATTAGAACCAATTGAGTATTGAACTGATATTAGGAATTAATTAAAGTCCTGGAAAATAAATAGCAAATAGTTTGCATACCATTGAGTATTGAACTGATATTATGAATTAATTAAAGTCCTGGAAAATAAATAGCAAATAGTTTGCATTTGAAATGATTATGTAATCGCTTGATAAGCGGGAGGACCGATTTCTACAAGGAAATGGCAATTAAGGCTAAATATGTTAGAATAAGGCGTATAACTTAAATACTAACATAAACGGTGTTAACCGTATTTACTTTCGAGTAAGGATTAAAAGCTGTATAGCTTACTTTCTAGAGATAGAAATAGATGTACATAAAATATACTGGAAGATAAGAATCACTTCAAATGTTTTGTTATCGTTTAAAATTACTCATATAGTTAATTCCGTATTACAATTAAATACGCAATAGATCAAATTAATAATAGTTAATTGAATAATTAAATTCAGTGCACATTGAAGGCTGTTTTCAAACTTGGTTGCGTTAAACTGTTTCTTTTATACATGTATGACCTATGGAATACAGTTTTAGTCAGTAATTTCACCACACGCGATCCGGATGACAGCTATATTCAGATGTGTAAATGGATCCGGATGACAGCTATATCCAGATGTGTAAATGGACATTTCTACATATCCATAGATGATACCACCTTTCACAAATCATAGACGAAAATACTTGTCGTAGCAACGTTATACAGTCACTAACACAACCAGGCCAAACCCTTCGAGCCTAACCACATTATTTCGGACTTACTCAATCATAAAAGTTCGCACTTCATAAGCAAATTTACACAACAATGGACATATCGTGTATATGAACTTATATATCATGTGATTGACAAAACAAAAGACAAACTAGAATAAATACAACCTGCCAACGTTACCCTGGATGGTTTTCAACATGGACGCATGCTGTTTATCAACCGATAAGAACCGCTATAGTCCACACCACTACCAAGGACATTACAGATTCCAAAAACAGATTAAAAGACACTTATTATTATAAACTTGTTTAATTCATACGGACTACTACGATCATGTGTGTTATATTTCTCATGATACTTCGAGTTTTTGTTTGTAAATGTCAACTCTTGGTTTAACATTGATATTGTTTGTTTAAAACGTTATTGTTATTTTAGGGTAATAGTGTTCCATGTGAGTTCCCACCTGCACCTATATTTCCTGTTTTTGTGTAACAATGGGAGGTGTGAAATAATGGACATTATTTCTGATGACGGGGCTTGTGATATTCTTATGACGTGACAATGTCCACATATATGCAATATCTCTGTCTGACACCTGTCACATTATATGAGTGCAGACTGTGATGTAATAGCTTAGTCTAACCCTATATAAACTAGCTTGGTTGACTGTAAAAGCAGACTGGCCTTGCCGGCCTCGGAGTCGCCACATGTTTCTATGCTTATTAAACTATATGAAACTAGCTGCCGTGTTGAGTGTTATTATGCCACAATATCTCTGTATTTACTTGATTGCATTGAAACTTCATACAACCCTTCCCAACCATCACACCTTTGTATATTATCAAGTTTATTTAACTCTATCCTGCATTTACTGTAAGTTATAGCCATTTTTTTACTTAGAAATTCTGGTTAAACTTTGCGTGCAACAACATTAAGAGTCCATATCCTTGTAACTACTTCCTGCATTGCATTGAAACTTTATACAACCCTTCCCAACCATCACACCTATATAAATAATCAAGTTTAATAACTCTTTCCAGCATATAATGCAAATTATGGCCTTTTTTTTACTTAGAAATTCTGGTTAAAGTTTCGCATGCAAGGTACTTTCATGGATATATCTCAGTAACCACTAATGATATTGACTTGAAACTTCATTCATGTCTTCAGGGGTGTCAGACAGTCAAGTTCATCAACTCTTGTATGAATTTAGTTCAAATAAGGGCACTTGTTTGACTTTGAAAATTTGGTTTTCATTTGCATGGTATTATCATGCACATATCGCAGTAACCACTCAGGGATTAATCTAAAACATCAATTTAGTCTTTAAAGGTATCGAACAATTAGGTTAGGTAACTCCTGACTGAATTTATTATAAATTATGGCCCATTTTTAAGTCAGAAATTTGGGTTAAAGTTGTGCATGCAAGGCCTTTTCTCATAAACAGCAGATACTATTCAAACAAGACTTATCCAACCTGATTTATAGTGCTATACTATCAAACTACTATCTAAGCAACAACTGTTGTCTATAGTATCAAATGGCCATATAGTCCGGCATGCTGTCTTGCGGACAGCTCTTGTTTAATCGTGTAATTCATATATTTTAACATCAAATTTCTTTCGAGTTCTTTCTTTTGGATAAGCTGATTTAGAAAGACAGAGGTGAAGTAATTCAATCCCGATATGGTATAACACTAGTCTAGTGGGAGACAGTGGTACAGAGGTAGAGCGTCGGCCTCTTATACCAAAGGTCCCGGGTTCGAATCCCATGATGAGCGGGTTCTGCCTTTGGGAGTTTCCCACACAAATGGCGCGAGTACTGGTTAAGTATCCAGGAAGCAGCCATAGAGCGTGATTAATATAAGCTTAAAGCTTGTTTCGCAATCGATGTAAAATAAATAAGTTTAAACTTTAAACTTAGATGCCAGTCTCAAAACGATGAGTGTTTTCGGATTTCGCCTACTATAGCAATTGGTCCTAACGTGCCCCTTGCTAAAATACGAGACATTTACATTGCTACATTTCTTTTGCATTTAAGTTTACTTTCTTAAAATTATATCAAACACTAGCAATGAATACTTGAACCAAGGTCCGTAGAAAAGATGAATTTATATAACGTTTTCATGCCGACAGGCAACTGATAACGATCGTGTTTGACAGATTCAAATACCCGTCTACAGTGGTAAAAAAGTGTTGCGAAAATTAAGAGAAAATGGTATTCTTACCTTATGAAAGTCCAACTGCTATTAAAACAAATATGATTAATACGTGCATAGCGAATCGTCAAGCAGCTAACTCATTGTATTTAAATGAAAATCAACCATTTGACAGGCTTCCTGATTATTCGGCAATTTGCATGTTTTATGACTAATCGAATTAAACTTCTATTTCCTTGTTTGCACTCTTAGACTCTTACGAATCTGTATTTATCTCCTTTGCTACATCTTCAGGTTAAATCTCAATTGCTATAGTTATTGTATATATCATCTGAACAATTAATTAATCTTATTTTTTTAGTAAATTTGCGATAGCAAATATACTATAGTTACAAGTGGGATCTTGAACTCACGTGATGTGGTCATGGTGGTGTGCCCTTGGACAAGGCACGTTTCTTAGCCTAGTATCGGTTTAGCATCCACGGATCATGAAAACGTATTGTCTCACTTGAGTATAACTAAACGTTGTTGAAAATGGCGTTAAACACCAATAAAATAAACAAGCCAACAAAGTTAAGTTCTGAAAGCACATTGTAATAAAAAGAGGTAACAGTGAAGAATTTTTGAAAGAACTGGCTGTTTTTCCACATAAACTTTTAGCCCATTGGTGATTGACGCTTGTCACAGTGACTTTTGTCAAACATCGGGAAGAATGTGTAACCGGTAGAAGCGAAGGAAGAGGTTGATCAGTGCCCAGATTAAAACAGTTGCCATATTTAAAGCATGCAACGATCTAACCCTTTTCTCACATACAGCAAATCTGCAGCAGCATATACATGTAGGCAAAACAAATTTCTATAAGTGAAATACATTAATTAAATTGAGTTAAACATATTGTGGCAAAAGATGAAATTGCTCAGTATGACAATTTCACCGTTTTCCATAAGAGTTGTAGTTTAAAAACGTCAAAATGCGTCTGTAATAGGGAAAGGGTAAACCAACATTGTAGGACAAATTTCCAACACAACACAACCTCACCCGTTTTGTTGACTAGATTTGTCCATTTTTGTTGCATCAGATATTTGAAAATGTCACAAATGGTAGTTGAAAAATAGTGTGTCGCATTAGAGAAGTGCTGTTTTGAGGAATTACAATGTAGGAAATCTAAACTTATCAATTTTTCATCGATTCCTAAACAAGCTTTCAGCTTATTTTAATCACGCTCAAAGTCTGTTTACTGGAGATATAACCAGTGCTCGCGCCGTGTGTGTGAAAACAAATCTCAAAGGCAGAACTGCATGCTCACCACGTGCAAGCATTACTCTCGTAAAGCGGGACAAAAAAACAATCACGTATCATTAAACCGTCGTGTCTAAACGGAATGCCACGTCAACGTTATTGCAACGTCGGCAAGGAAATACGCAAACAGTAACCAGTCTGTCTGTCAACGTAATATTCACATCGTTTAAATCTTTCCAAGAATTGAGCCGTCCCGCGAGAAAACCAACATTGCGGACTCTGCGAAAAGTATCGACCCGGATCAGCCTAAGCATGCCGCGCAGGCTTACCCAGATAGACACTGTTCGCATCATGTGGATTTTCTGTTTCAGGATTCCTTACTCTATACCTCTATCCCCCTGAGACGGAATGTGTCGGCCCTGATCAGTCTGCGCAGGCTGATCTGGGTCTGTACATTACGCAAAGGCCGTTATGTTGGTTTTCTCGCGGGACGGCTCAATTATGCAGATTTTGAAACGTTTGCAGTAGCATGGTCAAGACAGGAGAACATGTTGTCATTGTGTTCAACTCTATATTTGGCATAGATGTTTCAAAGGTCGTCTGCTGTGTACTGTTATATAAAGGTGCAGATATAGGCCGTTTTTCATGTTATTATACTCTTATTTACTTATTAAATCCTATATGGGATATCACCTATTTGATACCACCAACATAGGGTTGAGAAATGATTTCAGAAGACAAAATACCGATCAATTAGATATTAGATTAGATATCGAATTTCATAATAACAAGCATTTATACTCAGATCGTAGATTTTTTTAAAATCCTTTCCCACATGTAACACGTCTTACATTAGCTGACTTTAAAACAATCAGAACAACATATCGAGGGCTTGGCGTGAAACGGTTGTAACTAAAAACCTATTTTGAAAACCCTGGTTTAGGGGCAATTTTGACCCCTTTGTAAACAATGCAAATTTAGGTGCCATTGCTCAGAACGAGCAATGGCACCTAAATTTCCATTGTTTATCAAGAAAAATGATTTAATGCTAATAAAGACTTCATGGCGAGGTGATTAACCTTGGTAAAAAAATACCAATTTAAGTTACAACCGTTTCACGCCAAGCCCTCGATATAGAAACTGCTTAAAAATATAAGAATGATTATTGAATAGAGTTGAAGACATCGTTTTGAGCAATTTTGTCACGCTGTTTTCATTTGTCGCCCGCAGCAAACGTGTCATAATGCGTACGCCAGTGAGGAAAGAGTGAAACAAAATACCATGAGTAGCAATGATTTATGCTATGGATGGAAACTATGTCAGGCCTTAATCTAGATGTTCATCCAATGAAAACTTATGAGTAAATCAAAAAAGCTTTGTAGATATTTTCTTCGTAATTTATAAAACGAAAATAAGCTTCCGGTTACATTTTCTCTTAAGCACATTTTGTGGCGTGATTTAGAGACGATGGTGAGGAGTATAAATCACAAAGTAAACAACGACATTTCGTAGTATACATGTAATGCTTAATTTATGGCACAACAGTGACTGTCGTTCTCAAGAATTTTGTTTGGTCTATATATCCCATAAATATACCACATATATTATTTTAAAGGGTGATTTCATATGAAAAAGACGTTGCATGATTCATTTGAGTAATCATTGTGGTTCATGAGTAATATTTCCAATGGGTTATAATTTTTCGAATTATGAGATAATAAAGATAAAAATACCAAGTAAATGTTTTATTGCAAGCAATACAAAAGTCCCCTCTAAATATTTGCATTTATTCAGTGATTCATGCTCGTAACTACTAACACAATGTTGCATAATATATACATATTTAGAAATGTAGTAGTCTCCACTGTTAACCATGTTTCAATCCTTGAGCACAAACAACAAATCTGCAGCGGATGACTTTGAAACAAATAGGCAAAATATATGTGTGTTTTTTGAAAATTATACAATAGAATTGAAAACATTGCTGCCAAATAATCAAGAGGCGAAAGAGGGCCAGTATCACTCAATTGCCATCAGCCAAAGATAATCGACCACATACTTGGGGCAAAGGTTTTCACTAAGGCCATATAAAGCAAAATTGTCAAGCACTCTGGCAGAAATACATTAAGACAAATCAACATGACTTGAAGGAAGTACATGGTCACCCAGAATACATTTCTACATTTTTTTTTTTAAATTGCTCATATATCAAGAGAAGATTTTTAAAGTTTTTCACCATAGTCTAAGCACCCAAACAATAAAAATGGCTTAAAGGAATCATGTAGAGTGTTACCCGAGGTTCAATTCTACAAAATAATTTGAAAATCGGCTAAATACTTTAGGAGGAGAATGTTTTTTAAATGTTCACTTAAGCCACAAATGGCAAAACAGCCCATCCCCTGTGGCCATGTTTATTGACCAATCAACATGGCTTCAATAAATCTGATAGATTAAGTTATATGAAAATCTGGAACATTCTTTTGAAAGAGAAGTTTTACTATAGCCATTAACATCAATCAACATGACTTGTAAGAATCTGATAAATAATAATAATAAATGAATCTGACCCATGGAACATTTCAACCAAAAATAGTTTTGAAGAAGACGATCGTTTGGATACAAAAATAAATAAAGAAGCTTTTGAGAGGATGCTAACTATGTCAGTTCATCAAAATTTAACCAGTGATTACAAAAGAAGTTATTTGAAGCAAAACAAAAACACAAACATATGCATGACGCGCAATCAACCATGACATAGGGTCAACTGGCTTTTAGTCAGTGGAGTTATCAATTGTTATAACAATGAGCAGTTGTCATTTTTTGCAACAATGTTTTGAAACAAGAGCTGTCGGAGTATAGATAGCACGCTCGACTTTTTTGTGATACCTTTATTTGCCAATAAAACAAAACTTTTTTGGGTGATTTATAAGCAAAGTACTTTATAAGTCGAAAAAGAGTCATAATTCTTACAAAAACCTTTACTGAATTATGCACTCTTGGCTGTTGTGGAGGTAATGATGGTAACAAAATTTGTGTGAGTGTTTAAGCTATATCTCTAATTGTTTTTTTTTTTTTATTTATTTGGTAACAAATATTTAACCAAAATTATAAATCGAAAAAGGGCCATAATTCTTAAACAAAACTTGACAGATTTATGTACTCTTGTCTGTTAATGGAGGTAATGATGATAAATAAGTATTGTAAGTGTATAAGCTTAATCACTAATGGTTTTGAAAACAAGAGGGCAATGATGGCCCTGAATCGCTCACCTGATTTTTTTTCTTTTTCACTTTAGCCATATAAGCCCCGCCCCTTGGTGGCCATGTTTTTCGACACTTTCGGAGAAGATTTTTCAGTTCTCACTAATGCCATATCAGGCAAAATAGCTCGCCCCCTGGCTGCCATGGTTTCGACAATCAACATGGCTTGAAGGTATCTGATAGAGGGTCATCCATTGAAATGGACCGGACCACGACGATTTTGGTACGTAGAATGTTCGATTTTCTATGTTATAATTAAAACGGTGTACGTGTAAAAAAAAAAATCCTCTGTATTTTAAAATAATTTATATAATATTTTTAGAATTAACAAGGAACAACTGTATAGATTAGTAGAATATTTAATACTACACAGATTAACATGAAATGCAGGTTTATACAGAAATATGTTACACTTAGAGGCGTGGCTTTGTAATTCTTACAAAAACCTTTACTGAAGTATGCACTCTTGGCTGTTGGTGGAGGTAATGATGGTAACAAAATTTGTGTGAGTGTTTAAGCTATATCTCTAATTGTTTTGGTTTTTATTTGTTTATTTGTTTGGAACAAACAAATTTAGTAGCTGCAATTCTGAAGCCGTTCGTCTTATTTAAAATTCCATGAATTTCATACGCGTGAAAGTAGTACTCAATACTTGCTCTTACTTTTCAAATGTATCACGATTTTTGAAATAATGATATATTTATATCGTCTTTGTTTTCTTATGTGGTTCTTATATTCAAAGAGAATTACGAAATAAAATGAAACATTGTATTTTAAAACATGAATGCGGAGAGATTTATAAATCTCAATGAGTGAACTGCTACAGGGAGAACTATTTCCGATTTAAGCTCCAGATACGGTATTTGAATTTTCAATCACGCATTGAAAATGTAGATAAAAACAGAATTGAAAATATTTTCTTTGTGCCTTGTCGGCCATATAAATATAGTATAAAGAATTAAAAAAACAAATATGTGCGTCATAAAATGCATTTAAAATGAGAGTAACACATTTGCAGAGAAATCGTGATCGTCGAATTCTATTTATAAATACAACGGTATGGGGGTAGGGTCTAAAGTGCGGACGCGATCTGCGGACAAATACATTATAGAGGGAAAATGCGGACAAATGCAATATAGAGGGAAAATGCCGACGCAATAGAATATAGAGCAAATCTGCGGACGCTATGATTTGTTGTAAAAAATGTTTAATTAAAGATGGGCAACTGTGTATAATTTGTTACATATGATCATATCCGGGGTTTTCTTTGTAAATATATAATGTGTTTGATTGCTTTTATCAGTGATATAGAATAAACCAAAAATCGAGATCATGCTGAAATGGAATCTCTTTGTAAAGTGTTTTAACGACTTTCCTCTTTATATCATATCTATAGATATCAATAAAGAGAATTGATGGATTGATTTTCCGACAAGTAAATGTCTTTTGACGCATCTGCAGCGGACGAAATTTGAAAACATTGCAAGAATAGAATAGGTTGCTAGTAACTAGCCATAGGTTTTGCTTCAATTATATCCTCTCCTTTACACTCGATTGAAGGGTCATGAGTACTAGTTATTGTTGGGCCTCTTCATTTTCTACTTTGTAACTTTCAACAGTTTTCCATGTGCCATACTACGAGGCAAATGATCCATGCAACATTCTATTCTGTAGGGTACTTGGAAGGGGCAGAACAATTTAAATAACAAATAAACAATAAGTATATATATATACAACACTTTAAATCTTAATTTATTTCTAGTAATTATATATATATGCAACTATAATACTAATCTATAACAAATAAGTTAAATGTTTTTTTCTTGCTGTGTAAACAGTAAAAAGCAACATATATTGAAAACATTGTGGGAAAAGGAAAATTTGCTTATTTAAACAATTTCTTAATTCCAATAACCTTTCTTTACCGTCGTATAAACCAAATTTGTATTTGAAGGCTGTTATAAGTAAAAAACTTAAATGTTGCCAATTTAATCACATATCTTATCATTATAATAGCCAAATAATTAACAAAAGTTACAATTAAAGTCCGCATCTGTTGTCGAAATATCCACAGGTGCATTAACACAAGATTTGTGAAACCAATTTGTGCATATATCACATTGTACCATGACGGTATCGACACATCCCGGCAAGTTACAAATACATACATGTATATGATAGGTTTATTGGGAAAAGGGGTTACATTTATAATTTGTTTGGAATGACACTCGTAAACAATGGTAATTAACAGTGTATGGTCACGCATCCTTAATTGATTTGGCAAGCTTAAACACCCTTTAAAGGAAACAGCGGCCAGCTTAGGTGTATATCTCCAATCGTTTCTTATCCGAGATCACTGTTAATATAGTCCTACTTACACTACCATTCAATGTCTTAAAAATCCAGTATGAATATAAGCACATACGGTCCAAAACATTCTGAATTTTAATCCCAAAAACACGTTTTTTTTTCTTAAAAAATAAAACGGAAGTGATTATAAGGTCAAGGCCTATTCTTGTGACGAAATGAAGCTACACAAATACCCAGAAATCTATTTTTAGATGTTTTATTTTTAGATCAACAAAAATTAATCCTACTTTCTATTTCAGCATTTCACCCCCTCCCCTTCCGCCCACTCCCCTCCCCCTCATTCCTCCTTCTATCTCTAAAGCTCTCTACATCCTTCCATTTTAACTTTTCTCTCACTCTTGTTCACGTGAATTGATTATTATTTGTTGTTATATTATAATGTAATTTATACTCATATGTCTGGTAACTCCAGACTTGAGCGAATAAAAGATTTTGAATTTTGAATTGAATTGAATTACTGTAGAGTAAAATTCGGACGGCACAGGTATTGGTTTTCTCTGGAGCATTTAATCCTTTTATAATGCATGATTTCAATTACTCTTTCATTTGGATAGATGTTTCTTTTTTAGCTCACCTGAGCACGAAGTAAATAACCAACGCTAAATGTCGCAAAATCTACTAACGTTATATGTCGCATCTGTAACGCCAAATGTCGCAAAAAATTGTACTGCCGCTATATGTCGCAACATCAACGCTAAATGTCGCACTCTTTTATAAGCACTCTTTTGTAGTATTACTGTTTCACAATGTACATATTACAATGTTTCATCTGACTCTGTCCCTTCTTTTTTTAGTTATGGCTCCTGAGGTAGATAAATATAAATGTAGCACTTTAACATCCCGTAACTGATACCTTGAACGTTTATACCATATTCCATCTATTGTATACTAGCCACCAAATGTGGCTATCCGCAGATAGAGTAGAGCCAGGCATTGGCCCGCGAGGAATGTGTTAACACATCACGGATTGCCTGCACTAACCAACAGCCAGGTCCTGCTATTCATATAATTCTTCTAACACTAAAAGGCGACACAGATATATCACAGAACCGGCAAGGGTTGAGATACAACCGAGGCGGTTGTGTCTTGCTCACAATGTCTTTGAACAATCCATTCACCCGTTGAAGGGAGTATCGCGACGAAGGATTTTGTTTCGAACCAAGGTTAACAATAATATACCAAATCAACTGTGGTAGTTCTACATGGTGCTTTTGATGAACGTGTTTCGGTTTCCGTTTTAAATGTATCATTTCTCACAATCTGTTATTCTAATGAACCACTATTACTAGAGTCCATATCGTTAGTGTGCGAGTCATTATCGTTAGAACGAGAGTGCATATAGTTTTTGTGAGAGTCCATATCGTTAGTGTATCAATCAATATCGTAAGTGAGCGAATCCATATCAGTAGTACAAGAGTGCATATCGCTTGTGTGAGAGTCCTTATCGTAAGAGTGCGAATCCATATCGATAGTACGAGAGTGCATATATATTTTGACTATATGTCGCACTTGACGTTATATGTCGCAAGGCTGACGCTAAATGTCGCAAAAAAATGACTACTTCAGGAGCTATAACTAAAAAAAGAAGGGACAGAGTGAGATGAAACATTGTAATTTGTACATTGTGAAACAGTAATACTACAAAAGAGTGCTTATAAAGGAATGAGACATTTAGCGTTGATGTTGCGACATATAGCGGCAGTACCTTGTTTTGCGACATTTGGCGTTACAGATGCGACATATAACGTCAGAAGGTTTGCGACATTTAGCGTTGGTTGCGGACGTTTAGCGTCAGCCTTGTGACATAAAACGTCAAGTGTGACATTAGCGTTGGTGCGACATTTAACTTTGCTACAGTGTTCCTTGGCCGCCAGGGAGCGGGGCTTTTTTGCCTTATATGGCTATAGTGTAAACTCAAAAAAATCTTCTCCTCCAAAAGTGTCAGGCCGATTTTCAAATAATTTTGTAGAAATGTTCCTAGGATGACCCTCTATCAGATTCCTTCCAGCCAAGTTGATTGGTCGAAAAACATGGCCGCCAGCGGGTCGGGGCTTTTTTGCCTAATATGGCTATAGTAAAAACTTGAAAAATCTTCTCATCCGAAAGTTTTTGGCCAATTTTCAATTCTTTTTGTAGAAATGTTCATTGGGAGACCATCTATCAGATTCCTCCAAGCCATGTTGATTGGTCGAAAAACATGGCCGCCAGGGGGCAGGGCTATTTGGCCTTATATGGCTATAGTGAAAACTTGAAAAATCTCTTGTTAAGCAGGAAGCTTTTGAGTAAGATTTTAGAAAACCCTTGGTCAATGGTGATTTTTTTTTGTAACAAAAATTATTAAATACTTAGATGAGTGAGTCGGGGCCATAATGGTTATCCATTTGTTTTACATGTCTTTTGAAACTTGGACATTAAATATAATATTCACATGTATGTCTCATGATTTATTTTTATAGACAACTAAAATGGCATTTAATGTTAACGGATGCGTCATTTATTCTTTTACCCGAAGTTGTAATATTTATAAACAATGCATAGTTTATAAATCACACATCTATGCAAAGGCAAATGTTTGAACAGTTTTATGTACCCAAACAAATTCTGTGCCTTCAGCGCTTTGATTTTATTTATTTGGGTAACAAATATTTAACCAAAATTATAATCGAAAAAGGGCCATAATTCTTAAACAAAACTTGACAGATTTATGTACTCTTGTCTGTTGATGGAGGTAATGATGATAAATAAGTATTGTAAGTGTATAGCTTAATCGCCTAATGGTTTTGAAAACAAGAGGGCAATGATGGCCCTGAATCGCTCACCTGATTTTTTTTCTTTTTCACTTTAGCATATAAGCCCCGCCCCTTGGCGGCCATGTTTTTCGACACATTCGGAGAAGATTTTTTCCGCACTATAGCCATATCAGGCCAAAATATCTCGCCCCCTGGCTGCCATGTTTTTCGACAATCAACATGGCTTGAAGGAATCTGATAGAGGGTCATCCAAGGAACATTTCTTCAAATTATTTGAAAATCGGCCAACCAGTTAGGAGAAAAAAAAAATATATATTTCGTTTGGTTTGCCATGGAAACCAGAATTATGCATGGATCCCAAAAATTGAAGGAATTCTGGTGAAAACATTGAAAGGATGCTTCATGTGAAGTTTCATCCCAATTGACCCAATGGTTACTGAGGAGAAGATGTTGATGCATGTCGCACACTGCAAGACGTACAAAAGGCGATCACAATAACTCAACTTGAACAAAACTCAGGTGAGTTAAAAAAGAGGTGTGGGAGTTATGTACTCTTGTCTGTTGCTGGAGGTAGTGATGAATGAATGAATGTATATTGTTTTATGGCGCATCGACAGCTAAGGTCATTTAGCGCGCAATTCAATTTAATTATTCATGATCCCTGAGTAAACAAACCAGTACTAGGCTAGAAAATGTGCCTTGCCCAAGGGCACTCCACCATGACCGTAGTGCCGCGACTGGGGATCGAACCGGAGGTAATGATGGAAGTGTCGTAAGTTTCAAAGCAATATCTGTAATGGTTTTGAAAAAAGAGCGGTCGGACGACAGCGCTCTCGACTTTTTTGTGCTTGCCATAATATAAGCAAAGTACTTATAGAAATCAAAGCGCCAATGGCACTGTAGTGGCGATCATATGGAAAATCCTGCAAAGTAACAAGCAGTATATCGGTGTAGGGCTTGCGATGACTCTGGTACGGGTAAATTTGAGAATGTATCAACCCTGCATCTTTTGACAGTAGAATAATGTTAGTTTGCCACAATGTTGTCAAGGCTTGGTGATTTTTTAGTTACATTCTGAAATTGGTCATGATGTGTTAAAAATTAGGCCATTCCAAAGTTATGAAAAATCTAGTTGGTATAAGTCTATGTGGAAAAGCAGCCAGTTGCTTGGAAAGATTGTTGTGTGGAGTACTGGTGTGAGAAAACCAGGAAATGCATGAGAAGGGGGAACTGGCCGCCGTGATATAACTAAGAAATTGTTAAAAATGGCGTTAAACCCCAATCAATCAATCAAATGCATGATTGAGGGTTGTCAGAGACATATAAACACAGTGTATTTATATGTCTCTGAGGTTGTTAAACTGCTTCGAATAATGTGAGTGCAACATGCTCAAAAAGCACAACTTCACTATTTGCCAAACTGTTCAATTTATAAAAATATAGGCATATATTATAATGCTCGATCTCCAAACTAAATTAGGCTACACTTTCAGCATTGATTGCTAATTGACTCTAGAACGTGCAGACGTGTTTACATAACGTGTGTACATAAAAAAGGGTTTATAATATTGAGATAATTAGAGTCTCGCGAGCTATTTATAGAACCTTTTGGAATTTCCAGATTTTAGTTATTTTGCATGGCAAATAGAACGCGCAATGATATTTATTATCTGCCCAATCATGACGAAGATAATATTTACATATTTTAACTCTATGAAGATAATGTCTCGATAAAACTCAAATATTAGTAACAATCCGGTACCAAAGTAGCACTGACATAATCATTATTAATCACGTCTCTGCATCAATGATGGAACTATAACGGATGTGAGTAAATTAGTTTGCAGTAAGGAAAAAAAATATCAACCGATTGTTCAAAACCGACTATGTAAATGTTTTTCGTTGTTGTTGTTTCTGTTAGCATTGTGGCGATTGTCAAACCAATAGCCACAAAAAGAGTCATAATTCTTACAAAAATCTTTACTGAATAATGCACTCTTCGCTGTTGGTGGAGGTAATGATGGTAAAAAGATTTTTGCAAGTGTTTAAACTATATCTCGTATTGTTTTGAAAGTGTATAAGCTAAATCACGAATGGTTTTGAAAACAAGAGGGCCATGATGGCCCTGGAATCGCTCACCTGATATTTTTCTTCCACTTTAGCTATATAAGCCCCGCCCCCTGGCGGCCATAGTTTCCGACCAATCAACTTGGCTTGAAGGAATCTGATAGAGGGTCACCCTAGGAACATTTCTACAAAATTATTTGAAAAACGGCCTGACACTTTTGGAGGAGAAGATTTTTTAAGTTTTCACTATAGCCATATAATGCAAAATAGCCCTGCCCACTGGCGGCCATGTTTTTCGACCAATCAACATGGCTTGAAGGAATCTGATAGTGGGTCATCCAAGGAACATTTCTACAATTTTTTTGAAAATCTGCCAACCAGTTTGGGAGAAGAAGATTTTTTAAGTTTTCGCTATAGCCATATAAGGCAAAATAGCCCTGCCTACTGGCGGCCATGTTTTTCGACCAATCAACATGGCTTGAAGGAATCTGAAAGTGGGTCACGTAAGGAACATTTCTACAAATTATTTGAAAATCGGCCCGACACTTTTGGAGGAGAAGATTTTTTAAGTTTTCACTATAGCCATATAAGGCAAAATAGCCCCACCCCCCTGGTGGCCGTGTTTGGGAGAAGAAAAATTTTGAAGTTTTTTTCATTTCGTTGCCATGGAAACCAGAATTCTGCATGGATCCCAAAAATTTGAAGGAAATCTGGTGAGGTCATTGAGAGGATGCTTTCTGTGAAGTTTCATCCCAATTGACCCACTGGTTACTGAGGAGAAGAAGTTGACGCACTACGGACCACGGACGCCGGACAAAAGGCGATCACAATAAGATTTTTTAAGTTTTCACTATGGCCATATAAGGCAAGATAGTCACGCCCCTGGCGGCCATGTTTTTCGACCAATCAACATGGCTTGAAGGAATCTGATAGAGGGTCACCAAAGAAACATTTCTACAAAATTATTTGAAAATCAGACTGACACTTTTGGAGGAGAAGACTTTTTTAAGTTTTCACTATAGCCATAAAAGGCAAAATAGCCCGCCCCCTGGCTGCCATGTTTTTTGACCAATCAACATGGCTTGAAGGAATCTGATAGAGAGTCATCCAAGGAAGCTCTGGTGAGCTAAGAAATTTGAAAATCAGCCGGACACTTTTGGAGAAGATTTTTTAAGTTTTCACTTTGGCCATATAAGGCAAAATAGCCCCGCCCCCTGGCGGCCATGTTTTTCAACCAATCAACATGGCTTGAAGGAATCTGATAGAGGATCACCCAAGGAACATTTCTACAAAATTATTTGAAAATCGGCCTGACACTTTTGGAGGAGAAGATTTTTTAAGTTTGCACTATAGCTATATAAGGCAAAATAGCCCTGCCCCCACTGGCGGCCATGTTTTTCGACCAATCAACATGGCTTCAAGGAATCTGATAGAGGGTCACCCAAGGAACATTTCTACAAAATAATTTGAAAATCGGCCTGACACTTTTGGAGGAGAAGATTGTTTAAGTTTTCACTATAGCCATATTAGGCAAAAAAGCCCCCCCCCCCCCACTCCCTGGTGGCCATGTTTTTCGACCAATCAACATGGCTTCAAGGAATCTGATAGAGGGTCACCCAAGGAACATTTCTACAAAATAATTTCAAAATCTGCCAACCAGTTTGTTAGAAGAAGAATTTTGAAGTTTTTTTCGTTTCGTTGCCATGGAAACCAGAATTCTGCATGGATCCCAAAAATTTGAAAGAAATCTGGTGAGGTCATTGAGAAGATGCTATCTGTGAATGTTTCATCCCAATTGACCCACTGGTTACTGAGGAGAAGATGTTGAAGATTTTTTAAGTTTTCACTATAGCCATATAAGGCAAAATAGCCCCGCCCCCCCTGGCGGCCATGTTTTTCAACCAATCAACATGGCTTGAAGGAATCTGATAGAGGGTCACCCAAGGAACATTTCTACAAAATTATTTGAAAATCGGCCTGACACTTTCGGAGGAGAAGATTTTTTAAGTTTTCACTATAGCCATATAAGGCAAAGTAGCCCCGCCCCCCTGGCCATGGAAACCAGAATTTTGCATGGATCCCAAAAGTTTGAAGGAATTCTGGTGAGGTCATTTAGAGGATGCTTTCTGTGATGTTTCATCCAAATTGACCCACTGGTTACTGAGGAGAAGAAGTTGACGGACGACAGACGATGGACTACGGACATAGGGCGATCATAATAACTCACCTTGAGCACTTCATGCACAGGTGAGCTAAAAAGCGGGGTGGTACGAAAAACTTAACCAAAATTCTAAGGCGAAAAATGGCTATAATCCTTACAAAAGAGCTTGACAGAGTTATGTACTCTTGTCTGCTGCTGGAGGTAATGATGGTGAAAAAGTGGTGTAAGTGCAATATATGTAATGGTTTTGGAAAATAGTAAATTGGTACAAAAAACTTAACCAAAATTCTCAGTCGAAAAGGGCCATAATTCTTACAAAATCTTGACAGATTTATGTACTCTTGTCTGTTGATAGTCTGTTGATAGAAGTAATGATGGTAAATAAGTGTTGTAAGTTTCAAAGCAATATCTGTAATGGTTTTGAAAAAAAGTAAATTGGTAGAAAAACTTAACCAAAATTCTAAGTAAAATAAGGGCAATTATTCTTACAAAAACTTTGACAGATTTATGCACTCTTGTCTGTTGATGAAGGTAATGATGGTGAAAAAGTGTTGTAAGTTTCAAAGCAACATCTGTAATGGTATCGAAAAAAAAAAATTGGCACACTTTTTAAAAAATTTTTAAGTCGAAATGGCACAAAAAAATTATCCAAAATTCTAAGTCGAAAAAGGGCCATAATTCTTACAAAACTCTTGACAGAGTATGTACTCTTGTCTGTTGATGGAGTTAATGATGGTTTATAAGTGTTTTACGTTTCGAAGCCATATCTGTTGATGGAGGTAATGATGGTGAAAATGTGTTGCAAGTTTCAAAGCAATATCTGTAATGGTTTTGAAAAAGAGTAAATTGGTACAAAAAACTTAACCAAAATTCTGAGTCGAAAAGGGCCATATTTCTTACAAAAATCTTGACAGAAAAAAAGGTTTGTTGATGGAGGTAATGATGATGAATAAGTGTGATAAGTTTCAAAGCAATATCTGTAATGGCTTTGATAAAATAGGGAATTGGTACAAAAACCTTAACCAAGGTGTGACACTTACGCCGAGACGAGTAGTATAGCTAGCCTTTTCTTCAAAAAGTCGAGCTAAAAATGTCTGGTGTAACAGGGTCAGAATGTGTCTCTATACCAATACCAATCCTTCTTAGAATGTTTTTTTTTTTGTAAGCAGTTAAACGGTGAAAGAAATAATGTCATTTATATCAATCAAGTTCACAATTGAACATTAAAGCTTACTAAATAATAACCAAGATAACATGTATATTTATTCAAGAATAAACCTTTATTGATTAATTGAACACTTTTACATTTAAAGAGTATAACAGCTGCATCTGAAAAGTATGTCTTGTTGTCTTTCAAGTTTTGGCATCTGTTTACCCTTTTCTACATACAGATGATTGCTAACAACTTTGGAGCAGATGACTTTTAAGAAATTGCTCTTAATGATCAATTCTTTGCCTTTTGCCACAATGTTTTCAACTCTTTTCAATGATTATACATGTTCTTTCATTGCTTGAGATTTTGCCTAGAGGATTTCAAAGTTGTCTGCTGCAGATTTTATGTCCGTGGGAAAGTGCTAACATTGCGTTGTGTTGGCGCAAAATAAACAGTTATGATACACTTCTAGGTTTCTGTTGTCAAAGGTTGCATCTAGCATACATCTGGCCATGTAGAGGTGCGGCTTTGTCCTAGTCTTCAGTTTGCCTACAAACAACGACACCCCAAATCGCTTGAAGTGGCTGCATTGAGTTCCAGCCGTAGATTAATGTGACTCCACAACTCTCGCATCGAGTAGTGAACTAAGATGAAACTGGACCTATAAATGAGTTAAAGATGAACGAGAATTTAGAAACAGTTGAAGGAGAACAAGTTATCTCTATCGGATTTGTTTTGTTTGGGTTTAACATCGTTTTCAACATTATTTAAGTTATATCACGGAGACAGTTCTCTTATTCATGGTCCCTGGAAAAACAAACCAGTACTAGGCTAGGAAATGTGCCTTGCCCAAACGCACTCCACCATGACCACAGCGCCGCAACTGGGGATCGAACCCGGGAAGCCCAGTTCCAAATCTCCAGCGCTAACCACTAGGCCATGGAGGATTCCTATCTGAAGAACAAATAAATGTCTCTTAAACAAAAGAGGCTGGAAAAAGACATATTACCGTTCTCGGAATAGTGTCACCATGGCATCAACCAGTTATATGAGTTTGAGAGAAAATTACTTTTACATGGAGATGAGTTTATATTTGATTTAACACTTTCCCTAATACGACGATTCTGCAGCAGGTGACTTTAAACATATTATGTTAAAAAACAGAAAATCTCTTTAATTGAATGGATAACTTATGACTAAAAGCGAAAAACATTGTGGCAAAAGGAGAAATTGCTCATAATGAGCAATTTCACCTTTAGCCACACAGTTTTCAAAAAGCTGTCTAATGCTATTGCGTCAAAATGCGTCTGTATGTGAGAAAGGGTTAATAAAATCATTTGTTTAATCAATATTTTGGCCATAGGTCTTCATCAGGATATATTTTACAATAATTTTTTCAAATATTCAAAGAAAGCTTTTTTCTTAGCGCAATTTCTCGTTTTCTTAAAACGTTTTTAAAACCATTTATCAACCTGAAAAAGGCCTATAGCCAAAATATTGAGTAAAAAGAGATTTTATTGAGATACATATATAATTCCCGATGTAGTACAACTTTTAAATATATTATAAGTTTAAAGTACCATAATTTGCTTTCTAAACCATGCTGATAAATAAATCAATAGCATCAGTAAATAACTTGTAAATGATTATGTTATATTCATGCAAATAAATTATTGTTCAAACTTGAAGACATATTGGGGGGAAAAGCATTTAACTGAAGTTTTAACCCTTTCCCACTTGAAAACGCATTTTGACAAATCTGCAGTAGATGTCATTTGAAAACATTGTGGCAAAGGGAGAAAATGCTTATAATAAGCAGTTTCTCCATTTGCCACATTGAAACAACTCTATTCAATAACAAGAGGCCCAAGAGGGCCAGTATCGATCCACAAAAATCAAATCTCCAAACAGCCCTGCCCCCCTGGCCCCTGGTGGCCATGTTGTTTACCAACCACCATGGCTTGCGGGAATCTTGTAGAGTGTCACCCAAGGAATGTTTCTGCAAAATTATTTGAAAATCGGCCTGACACTTTCGGAGGAGAGGATATTTTAAGTTTTCACTATAGCCATATAAGGCAAAATAGCCCCATTACCTGGCGGCCATATTTTTCAACCAATCAACATGGCTTGAAGGAATCTAATAGAGGGGTCAGCTTAGGAACATTTCTACAAAATTATTTGAATATCAGCCAGAAACTTTCGAGGAGAAGATTTTTTAAGTTTTCTCTTTAGCCATATAAGGCAAAATAGCCCCGCCCTCTGGCGGCCATGTTTTTTTACCAATCAACATGGCTCGAAGGAATCTGATAGAGGGTCTTTCTTTTGGTTGCCATGGAAACCAGAATTATGGATGGATAAAAAAAAATTGAAGGAATTTAAGAGAGGACATTGAGAGGATGCTTCCTATGAAGTTTCAACCAAATTGGCCCAGTGGTTAGGGAGAAGAAATTGTTTAAAGGAAAAAGTTAACGCATGGACGCACACACGACGGACAATTCGCCATGACATAAGCTGCCAGTGGAGCTAATTTACAATAAGAACATTTTGGCAATGGTTGATAAAGTAAACTAAAGATCCAGTTCTTCCAAACAGAAGTCTTGTGTTCTAATTCTATGCCGTTATTTTTGGCAATTGATTACTGTAAACATGAATTTAATCCTTTCCCACGTACAACAAATCTACAGCAGATGACTTTGAAAATATCTTGGCAAATATATAACAAATATCTGTAAATGAATAGCATTTTATTCTTTTGTCACAATGTTTTCAAGTCGTCTGTTGCATCTGATAACACAGCAACTTAATTGTTCTAAAATCTTTGAACAATTTTTAAGGAGGACGACCAAAGAAACAATTTTCAAGTCGTCTGTTGCAGAGGCATCTGTATGTGGGAAAAAGGGTAATAGCCTGTCTGAATTGGCAGACTTAAACTTACCACCTCCTGACTGAGGGACGTGTTTGTTAAAACTTCATTTTCATCTTCTATCTCCACATGGAATCTGTTCTTCTTTGTTTCTGTAATAGTGAACAAAGAACTGTTAGTTTTATAACCAAAACAGCTACCTGTATGATAGCTTAACTAATTATTTGACAGATCATTTGAGCTGCAGAATTTTATAACAAAACCAAACTTAAAGTGATATCACCGATACCTTGGCTCTGCACAACGCCTTGTGAAGTTGGCATTTGTGCAAAGTTCCTAGACACAGAATGAACAAGAAATACCTAAATGCAACCTTTAACCTCTCATAGTGGTCTTGACCTTAAAATGATTTGGCAGATTCTTTCACTCTGCAAACTGCAACATTGTAGTTGACATCATGCAATTTTTTCTCTTTCGGAGAAGATTTTTTTAAGTTTTCACTCAAGCCAAATAAAACAAAATAGCCCAACCATCTGACCACCATGTATTGAGAGTCAACAATGGAACAAAATTATTTGAAAAGCGGCCAGATACTTTATTAAGAGAAGATATCTGGCCAATTTTCACTATAGGCTTATAAAGCAACACAGCCTATCCCTTAGCGGCCATGTTTTTCTACCAATCAACATGGTATGAATAAATGTTATAGAATATTTCTAACAAAATCATTTTAAAATCTGCCATATTTGAAGGAGAAGATTTTAAAGTTTCCAACCTAGCCATATTAAGTCAAAACAGCAAAGCCCCCTGGTAGCCGTTTTTTACCATACAACATGGCTTGAAGGAATCTGATGGACAGTCATTCAAGTAACTTTTCTAAGAAATTATTCTAAAACCAGAGATGTTGAAATTTGTTTTATTTGGTTGCCATTGAAACCGAAATTCTTTTTTGATCCCAAAAATATTTTTAACTAGAAAGGTTGTTTTTATGAAAAAACATATGTCTCCCCATTGCAGTTTGTCAATGACTATTAAAATATTGAACAAGGGGAGATAACTTTGCAACGAAGTAGCCCAGAGTTATAATTCTTGCAAGGTGCACAACTTCACATTGCCATCTATCTATATTCCAAGTTTCAATAAATTCCTTTAAGTACTTTCTTAGTTCTGCTCTGGAGAAAGTTTACACTATTAAAATATTGAACAAGGGGAGATAAATCATAATTATTGCAAGGTGCACAACTTCACATTGCCATCTATCTAAATTCCAAGTTTCAATAAATTCCTTCAAGTAGTTTCTGAGTTCTGCTCTGGACAAAGTTTACACTATTAAAATATTGAACAAGGGGGAGATAACTCATAATTATTGCAAGGTGCACAACTTCACATTGCCATCTATCTATGTTTCAAGTTTCAATAAATTCCTTCAAGTAGTTTTTGAGTTCTGCTCTGGACAAAGTTTACACTATTAAAATATTGAACAAGGGGGAGATAACTCATAATTATTGCAAGGTGCACAACTTCACATTGCCATCTATCTATATTCCAAGTTTCAATAAATTCCTTCAAGTAGTTTCTGAGTTCTGCTCTGGACAAAGTTTTCACAATTAAAATATTGAACAAGGGGGAGATAACTCATAATTATTGCAAGGTGCACAACTTCACATTGCCATCTATCTATGTTCCAAGTTTCAATAAATTCCTTCAAGTAGTTTCTGAGTTCTGCTCTGGACAAAGTTTACACTATTAAAATATTGAACAAGGGCAGATAACTTTGCAACAAAGTGGCCCAGAGTTATAATTCTTGCAAGGTGCACAACTTCACATTGCCATCTATCTATGTTCCAAGTTTCAATCAATTACTTCAAGTAGTTTCCGAGTTCTGCTCTGGACAAACAAAAGTTAAGAAGAAGAAGAATAATAATAAGAAGAAGAATAAGAATAACTACAAATACAGCATGTCCCCCCTTTCGGAGAAGGGGAGACATAATAATCTAGAAGAGAACACTTCCTATGAAGTTTCATCAAAATTGCACCTTTGGTTTACAGATACGTCATTTTAAGCAAAAACTTGTCACATGCACGTCAACCAATGTATATTGACCTAAGATTTTAGCCAGTGGAGCCAAAAATCATTTACCATAAAAAAGCATTTAAAGAAAAACATAAATAGTTACTTAGTAAGTATTCCATTGGAAAGGTTCATTAACCCTTTTCCAGCAGGCAACCTTGGAAATAAGGAATTTCATACAACTATCATTCGGCACACGTAGGCTGTTTTCGGTAACCTAGATCTAACATGTAAACAGATTACGCGTATGAAAAAAACGATAATGTGATTGTCACAGTATGCTTTATTACCTGTATGTATTAAACACCAATCATTTAACACCTTGCAAATCAAAGTTGTGTGTTGGTTGATTGACCGTTGAACACAATAAGATTACATTTAATCTCGACCAAGTAGTGTGGCCGCTGGCCGCGTTTCAAAGGGGACCGCTGATCAAGGCAGTTTATAGAGTATAATTGGTTGGGAGGGATTTAAAGTGACCGCTGATCGCATGTGACCGCTCACACAAGTTTGACTGTATTTGCAACTCTTTCTAATTAAAGTTTCAATTTATTACAGAAAATATATTTTTTGTCTGGCTGTTGTCAAAGTCTTCTGCTGCAGATATGTTGTATATGGAAATGGGTTAAAATATCACATGAATACATTACCTATTGGACCATTTGTATTCTGTAACTCCACCATCTGGTTCTTATCCACATCCAAAACTACAGCTTCCTGTTCAAATACAAATGAGCCATCTAAGGAAAATTGATTTATTGATAACTGATTGGGGCTTTACACCATTTTCCACATTTTCTCAGACATATCACGGAGGCCTGTTCAACTACTCTTGTGTTTCCTGGCTTTCTCATACTAATACTACACACAACTGCCTTTCAAGCAACTGGCTCCTTTTAACACAGGCTGTTTGCCCAGTGATGAAATACAAATGATGCCTGTTGCATTGACTTTTGTCTAATGTAGGAAAGAATGTTGGGTAGCTGGGGTTAAATGTCACAGCCTAACTGGTACCAACCAGGCTCCTTGGGCTAGGCTATCTCAGGTCCATAGGTAACAATGTTGCACATGGTAATTGTAAGGTGAGGATTTAGAAACACAGTCTCACCAGAGCTTTTAATGTCCACATGCATTTAGATGAGTCAAAGATGTAACGTTATGCAAAAGAAAAGAATTAGTTTGACGAGTTTCCAACCACCTCCTATCAAAATGTCCATAAGGCAGGGGATACAACGAACCATACTCTCTCTCTCTCTCTTTCCCCCCCGTGTGCCTCAAATGTAGAATTAAGTAAGCCTTTTCCATTTGAGGACCCATGATTTACAAAACTGTAGTATCCATCATTTGGAAAAAATGTGTCAAAAAGAGAAATGGCTGATAACACAGTTTTGTCTTAATGCGTTTAAAGATGTTTTCTTCAGATTTGTTGAGAATGGGTTAATAGTGTAGTTAGGATTCAAACATTTCCCTGTCAACATCTGTCACCTTTGGCAGAGTACAACTTTTGAAAACATTGCATAAAAAGGAAAATCGGCGCAAACCAAGCAATTTCTCTGTTTCCCATAACGTTTCCAACTCTGTATCAATATATCTTCATGTATTTTTGTATTTGATTTTTATATTGCCTGTTTTTATATCTACAGGAGAGAAACCAAGAACATGTAGTAAGTTTTGAGGTGCAATTTCTGAAAACATCAAAGTAAAGAGCGGTGTTTCCCAGGGTTTCAGCCTTGGTACATTACTATGTTTATTGTTTGTGAATTATTTACCTTCATTTATAATATTAAAGACTCAAATACAGACATAATCATGAAGTACATGTATGTGGGAATAATATACTCTGTACACTCACCCTAAACTCTGACATTTCTGGGGTACAGGATGCTGATATTTCTAAAACCTGAAATAAGTATGATAAACCCATGAAAATTATGATTGATTTAAACCTTTCCAAGCTGCAAACACATACTGACACATCTACATCAACAGACTTTTGAAAACATTGTGGGAAAATGAGAAATCAATTTCTCCATTTACCACAATGTTTTCAGCTCTACTCAATAATTTCATCTGAATTTGACGGCCAATAAGACCTTGACCTTTGACCAGGTGACCCAAAACACAAAAGTGGTCATCTGTTCATGGAATCAAATCATCTTGTGAAGTTTTAAGACTCTGGGTCAAAGGGTTCTTGAGATATTGAGTAGAAACCGATTTGACATTTACAGTCCTTGATTACTTGAACATTGACCCCCCAATAATAGCATTAGTCATCTATTCATGGAATCCAATCATCTTGCTTCTATAAATGAAGCTATAATTTCTGGACAATAATGAAAACATTGCGGCAAAAGGAGATATTGCTCATCATGAGCAGTTTCTCTTTTTACCACAATGTTTTTAAAAGTCGGTATCAGAGTGTCTGTATGAGAGAAAGGAAAACAAATAACCAGGCCTCTGCTTACAGTAACTATAATAATCTTTAGATCATAATAATTATACAATACTGTCCCAAGTCTTGGACAGGTTAGACGATGCCTATTCAAAAAATATCATTTTTATGAACGGCCTTCACCCTTCCCTCAATCAATCCGATGCTAGTCTTGAAGCAGACTTTTAAAAACACAATGCAAGTTTCTCCTTCTCAAATGTGTTCTGCTCTGTCCCATAGTTATACAAGTCTATGGAATCCGCCGTGACTGCATGGCATCCTGGGCTCAATCCCCAGTCGTGATGTGACATTCATGGTGGAATGCTCTTGGGCAAGGCACATTTCCTAGCCTAGTACTGATTTGTTTACCCAGGGATCATGAATAAGTGAACTGTCAGTGTGATGTAACTGAAATAATCATGAATAATGTTGAAAGTGGCGTAAAACCCCAATAAAACAAAAAAACTATTTCTACATTATTCTGCAAAATATGTCCCCTGAAGTACACTGATGAAGAAATTAACATATTTATAAGATTACCAAAACTAATGCACATACCTTGTATACAATCTTGTCACCTTTCTTTGGTATCCCTTTCAAGGGAGGTAACTTGGAATAATCTAAACATGTACTAGTATGTACTGGTGTCATGTCCCTTGCTTGGTCATCATGCCCATTCTGCTGCTCAAATGTCTGGTTTATCTGTTCAGCCTCCTTTGGAATGGGTCTTGATGGATTCTGGTGGTTAAATATATGATAAACTATAACATAATCCCATTTCCAAACCGTAGTCTTATTTCTTCAACAAAATTATTGAACATATAGAGACACTAATTTATTTTATATCTTTTGTGACACTAACTATTGAATCCTTTCCCATATGAATACCAATTTGCAAAGTTATCTGCAGAAGATGCGTCTGTAAGTGTGAAAGGGTTAAACTCTCACAAATCACTATCAATATCTTCTACTAGAATACACAGTCTTTAACAAGCCCAAGGAGATGGGAATATTTCAGACACTACCCATGTGCCAATGACTCAACAGTGTATATTAACCCTTTCCCTCATATAGACGCTTTTTGACGCCTATGCAGCAGACAGCTTTTTGAAAAAATAGTGACAAAAGAAGAAATTGCTCAAAACGAGCAATTTCTCCTTTTGCCACAATGTTTTCCACTTTTAGTCATAGGTTATTCACATTATAGATAATTTCTATTTTTTGACAAAATATATGGGCGATAACTCTCGATTGACTGAAGCGATATGGCTAGTTATCGAACTTGTCTGAGATATTATGCCAATACACATTCTGACCACATTTGGTGATGATTGGACAAAGGCTTCTAAAGTTATTTAGCTGACAACATACTGGACTTCGCCCGCCCGCCTGCCCATACGCCGCAGGTAAAACTATAATACGTTCTGTTTTTTCAAAACGCCCGGCGTATAAAAATGATTGTTGTTCTTTTTAAAGATATTGAAATGAGAAACATGACAAGCCTGCAAACCCAGGTTTTAAAACATATTACGACTGACTTCAGGTGACTTTCCAGTCTTATGTTTAAACACAAGTTATCTATCAATAAGATAAGGTAACAACATTTCATACTTCACTTCAGTTATAATTAACCATCTGCAGCAGGCGACCTTTGAAAACGAAGTGACAAAAGGATAAATTGCTCAAAACAAGCAATTTTTCCTTTTGCCACAATATTTTTCAACTTTTTTCAGTAATTTTACCTACATTTATAGAGATTTTCCATGGTTTTAAGTAGACATTTACAAAGTCGTCTGCTCCAGATTTGCTGTATGTGGGAAAGGGTTAACAGACCTCTAGATAAAGAGAGAATTGTTATTTGAGCCGTAATCTGTTGCCGCATACAGACACTTTCTGATGCCTCTGCAGCAGACAATGTTTGAAAACATTGTGGCAAAAGGTGAAATTGCTCATGATGAGCAATTTCACCTTGTGTCACAATGATTTCATCTTTATTCATTAGTTTGTCTTTCCTTTAATAAGGCTTTATTGATTGTTTCCATAAATGTTGACTAAATAATTTCTAAGTCGTCTGCTACACAGATTTGTGCAGGCACTCAACAAATCATCTCAGTAAGACAGTTCACAACACAACCTACAAGCATGTAAGCTTTAGAATTTTGTTAACAGAAAGATACACCAAACTTACTAACTGCCTTGTTTTTCCGGATATGGTTGAATTTTATACTGCTGCATAAACTTTTGTTTACAATGTGGAAATGGATAAATTGCTCACCATGATCTTTTCAAATGTTTTTCGAGTCTGCATCAGATGACAAAATCCTTTACAAAGGCTCTCTTTTCATACATTCAATTTTATAAAACTTTATACTTACAACAAATATTGTAGACACATTTCTGGCAACTGTATTAAGCTGGTCATCCTTGGACATTTCAAATTGTTGGTTTCCATATTTCTGATATTTGCTGGGCCGTTGTCTTACAAATACAGACACACCACTGGCTAAAGTCTTTCGAGTAAGCTGACTTGGTTGAGGTGTTACATTTGCTCTGACTGGTCTTGGCTCTGAACTTGGATACTTGAATGGGGCAGCTGTGTATTCATTAGCACTGACAGTATCTGACTGATAGCCATTATGAGCATTGGACTTAACAGACATAGGACTTTTCTCAAAATTCTTGCTCCATTCTGGTGTATGTTTCTCACTATTATCACCATTCGCTATACTTTGATTATCCTGTGTAATTTTTTGTTCATACTCATTTGTTGGCTTTATTTCATCAGTAATCATTTCATTACATTCAGTGCCTTCATTCTTAATGTCCATACCAACTCTATATGCGTCTCGTTCCTCTAACAATCTGGTACTGGACAGAAAATTGTACTGTTCAGTGTTTTCTTTTGAGCCAATTTCTTCGTCAGATTCAAACTTGGTATGTTTGTTAGGATCTGGTGCATAGACATTCAAGTTTCTGTAACCATGTCTGTAATTTTGAGGAGAAACTAGTTTATCAGGAATGGCACCAAAAAACAGTTCATCTTTACCAATATCTCTACCCTTGTATGGCTTAAATGCATCTTCTCCTTTCTCAGATCCACTAATTTCATTACAATTATCGGATTTCTTTTTCCGATGTTTTCTTATTCTTTTTCTTTTTGTAGTATTAGTGTTTAAGTCATCTGGATTGGTTTCACTTATTTCTATCAAACGGGATTGAACCTGGTCTATTTCCTTTTCAGCAACACTAGCTGAGACGATTCCTACGGAGGGTTGAATTGTTGCGATAAATTCTGCATTTTCATTTCTTTGGAATGTATCATGGAGCATGTTTTCATCATCATCGATGCTTTCTTCATCACTTGCGCATGTTGTGGTTTCTCTTTTCTTTTTGATTTCCGGTTCTAGTTCAACTTAACAAGGAAAATGAAACAAACATTACCATTTAACCCTTTCCCTAATACGACAATTCTGCAGCAGACGACTTTGAACATATTTTGTCAAAAAATAGAAAAATCTCTTAAATTGAATAGATAACCACCTATGACTAAAAGTGGAAAACAATGTGGCAAAAGGAGAAATTGCTCGTTTTGAGCAATTTCTTCTTTTGTCACTATGTTTGCAAAGAGCTGTGTGCCGCAGAGGCGTCAGAAAGTGTCTATATAAGGGAAAGGGTTAACTGATTCCCATTTGCAGACACAGTTTGATGCATATGCAGTAAAGGAGTTATGTAAACTTTGTGGAGATGAGCAATTTCTAAATTTCCATTTGCCACAATGATTCAACTCCATTCAATAACTCTTTCTTTCATTTGATGAGATTTTCCAAACTTTTGCCGAAATTTGTTACGTCATCTGCTGAAGATTTGTTGGGTTAAGCCATCTTTAAATTGCTCTGATCCAGGCAAGTTTGAAGTACAGTGGTTGATTAAATTAAGGAAAAGAAATTGACAAATACCAAAAATATAGGAAATAACTTTTAGTAAATCTTTTCATTTGTAAAAAATACAAATAACGTTTTATGCTTATGTAGCAATTAAGATTTTACAACTGTTACAAATGTACATAGCAGTTGATTCTTGATAAAAAACATATCATATCTTGGAAAGGTATGATTACATTAAATTTTGGATGAGTCTGAAACACATTAACAGTCCAGACATTCTAATTTTATTCATTTCTGGTGATGGTCTTAAAATTGTATTCAAAAGCCAAAAGTTATTAATTATACAGTATGAATATAATTGTTTATGAGAAACATGAAACAATACAATTTTTTGTTATTTCTTCTAACAAAAACAACAATAAATAGAAAAAAAGCCAATGCCCAGTGGTGGCGAAGAGGTCATGGTAGAGTGCCGTTGAGTAAGGAACATTTTCTAGCCTAGTGCTGGTTTGTTTACCCATGGATCATCATGAATAAGTGAAATGTCGCTGTGGTATAACTGAATGGTATGCTAAAGATCGAACCCACGACCATCACTCTGCCACTTTTGTACACCTATGAGGCAGTACATTATTGATTGAGTGATAGACAGACAACAGAGAAGTGATCCTATTAAAGGTAACACTATAAATGAGGATGATTGATTGATTGGGGTTTAACGCCGTTTTTAACAATTTCTCAGTTATATCACGGCGGCCAGTTCACCTACTCATGCATTTCCTGGTTTTCTCACACCAGTTCTCCACACAACAATCTTCCCAAGCAACTGGCTGCTTTTCCACATAGACTTATCCCATTGGTGGAAGACGAATGACGCATGTCGCATTGACTTTTGTCAATCGTCGTTAAGAAAGTTGGCCGAGCCGTGATTCGAACTCACAACCCCTGGATTGATAGCCCACGTCGCTACCGACTGAGCTACAGGTGCTCGGCTAAATGAGGATGAAATTAGTAGTTTACCTGTACCCAATTCTGGTGTTGGTATAGCTGTCCTTTTTCTTTTCCTTTCTGTTTTATTGATTGTATCTTTTGACCCACTCCAATTACAAGTGGAACTTCTCCTCTTGACAATACTGAAAACATATAAATTTATAATAAATTGAAAATTTCAATTAACCATCTCGTACTTGCAGATGACTTTTGAAAATTTGAAAGCTGAAAATTTGTTGAAGGTAGCATAAAACACCATACAAACAAACCTGATTAAAAATACTACCGCGATCATTTTTTAGACCCTTTCCAACCTGTAGACACATGAGCCGTCCCGTACAAGTTGAAGTAGAGGTCCTTCACTTCTGATAGCCAGCGGATGGGAAAAGGTAGAGGTCGTCATTTCTGAAGAGTGTAGGTTTAGATAGTCCTGTCCAACTTCTCCGTCTCATCAGAATCTACATAAGTTGACAGAAGCCCCTAACAATCCTGTGTAAGTGATATATGGAAGGTGTAGATCTTAATCATCATTTCTCAAACGTCGGCTTGTAACATTTAACTTGGACGGGCTCTAATGAGCCATTTCATGAGAAAACCAACATTATAGACACTGCGTTAAGTATCGACCTATCAGCCTAAGCATGCCACGCAGATGAAGCCGGACAGACACTTTTTGCCTCTTGTGGATTTTCTGTTTTAGGAATCATTACAGTGAACTCGACAGTTCCGGGTCATCGACAATTCCGGGTCAAATTTGGAAAAAAATGTTTAGTATTAGAGAATGATACAGTAGTTTGACAATTTGATTATCAAGTCATATTCCCCATTAGCTTGGCTAGTTTCACTTTGATTTAGGACGTTGTCATTTCAAGAACGGATGTCGTAATCTCGAAACACATGACTGCATCGATTCCCGCGAAAGCAAAATCTCAATATTTTTATTTACCTGTCACATCGTAAATTGCTGATTGTAGCCATAATTTCAGTAATACAGTTATGTATTGCACATACATGTATAGGTTATTTACTACTGAACAAGATATATATCTTTTATTGACCTGTCGAAGTTGTCTATGCCAAACTAGCGGATAAATTTGACCTAGTTCACATACGACACTTTCGGGTCAGCCAAAAGGAATTTCTCAAAATTATCAATTTATTAGTAAAACTATTTTGGGATTTTTTTAAGAATAATTTAAAGCTTATGGTGATAAATCAATGTTAAAAATTTGTTATTAAAATTTACATTTTTTGTCAAATATGACTTATTAGTTGGTTGAAAAATTCATCAGTTTTCGTGCATGAAAGTGCGTACTGTAAATTTAGCCCCATCACTGTTCTGTTTTTCGCGGCAATAGGTAATTGCAAGTGATATATTTTAGTTCTTTTTTTTCATATTATTTTAATAAAAATGTTAAATGAATATCTTGTTATTAAAAAAAAACTGTTTGAGGTTACCCCTGATAACAGAAATAAACATTTGTCACGTGACCCGGAAATGGCAAGTTCGACCCGAAACTGTCAAATTTACAGCTTTCAATTGCAGACACTTAAGAAACATTTTAACAAATTTGTATAATTGTTGAATTATATCATCGTGGGGAGGAAGTATTTGTTTAACATTTTATGTAGTTTTGTTTCTCTCAACTTTCTTTTCAAAGAGACAACCTTGGTTTTGAGACCAGATTAGTTAATTTGGTTACTGACCCGGAACTGTCGAGTTCACTGTACTCTATACCTCTATCCACCTGAGACAGAAAGTGTCGGCCCGGATTAGCGTGTGCGGACTGATCTGTGTTGATATATTACGTCCATAATGTTTGTTTTCTAGCAGGACGGCTCACATTTTGATGCGTCTGCATCAGAAAAACTTTCTGGTAGATGGAGAAATTGCTCATTATGAGCAATTCACACCATTGCCCTTATGTTTTCAGCTTTTTTCATCTACTACCCTATACACTTTCAAAACAACTAGGCTAAATTGTGGGAAATTTCTGTAAATGAAGAGTTGAAAACAATGTAAATTGTGGGAAATTTCTGTAATGGAAGAGTTGAAAACAATGTGGAAAAAGGAGAAAGTGCTACAGTGAACTCGACAGTTCCGGGTCAGTAATCAAATTAACGAATCTTGTCTCTTTGAAAAGAAAGTTGAGAGAAACAAAACTACATAAAATGTTAAACAAATACTTTCTCCCCACGATGATATAATTCAACAATTATACAAATTTGTTAAAATGTTTCTTTAGTGTCTGCAATTGCAAGCTGTAAATTTGACAGTTTCGGGTCGAACTTGCCATTTCCGGGTCACGTGACAAATGTTTATTTCTGTTATCAGGGGTAACCTCAAACAGCTGTTTTTAAATAACAAGATATTCATTTAACATTTTTATTTAAATAATATGAAAAAAATAACTAAAATATATCACTTGCAATTACCTATTGCCGCGAAAAACAGAACAGTGATGGGGCTAAATTCACAGTACACACTTTCATGCACGAAAACTGATGAATTTTTCAACCAACTCATATTTGACAAAAAATGTAAATTTTATTAACAAATTTTTAACATTGATTTATCACCATAAGCTTTGAATTATTCTTAAAAAGTTCCCAAAATAGTTTTACTAATAAATTGATAATTTTGAGAAATTCCTTTTGGCTGACCCGAAAGTGTCGTATGTGAACTAGGTCAAATTTATCCGCTAGTTTGGCATAAACAACTTCGACAGGTCAATAAAAGATATATATCTTGTTCAGTAGTAAATAACCTATACATGTATGTGCAATACATAACTGTATTACTGAAATTATGGATACAATCAGCAATTTACGCTGTGATAGGTAAATAAAAATATTGAGATTTTGCTTTCGCGGGAATCGATGCAGTCATGTGATTCGAGATTACGACATCCGTTCTTGAAATGACAACGTCCTAAATCGAAGTGAAACTAGCCAAGCTAATGGGGAATATGACTTGATAATCAAATTGTCAAAATACTGTATCATTCTCGAATACTAAACATTTTTTTCCAAATTTGACCCGGAATTGTCGATGACCCGGAACTGTCGAGTTCACTGTAGTTTTAAAGTTTCTCCTTTCGATGTTTTTTCTTCAAGTGCAAAAGGATTAACAGAAGCGTCGTTTACCTGACAGCCACTTTATCATTATCTTGTAGAATTTCAGAACTTTCCCAGTGAGGAAGAATAGAAGATTTCAACCGAAGCTCAAGTTGTCTACTCTTCTTTGTAACTATAGAATAGTAGTTATTTATTCTTTCACAAACGTCTGATATCAGAGGAGTTTCCAGGTACTTGACAAGAAGCCAGCTTGTCTCAATTTCCGCACATTCAAATAAAAGACAAATTCTAGCATGACTTTTCATGGAGGCTGCCATTTTTCTTTTGAGAACTCAATGTAATGAAATCAACATAAAGGATAAAAACGATAGAATCAAAGTACACGTAAACTACTTTTATTACTGCAATAAAATTTGATATGTCATTATGATTAAAAACTATCGCCTACATTCAATTAGGGTAACCAAAGCCTATATTATCTTACAAAAGAGACAAAATGGAAGAAAAAAGAAGTAACCCTTTTCCTCAAAAAACAAATCTACAGCTGACAACTTTCATATAATCTATCAGATACCTAAAAAGAAATATCTAATTATAGATATCTCTGAATCTATATAATAATATGTAGCAGCTGTAATAATGAAATTATAAATGTTGAATAAAATTGATTGAAAACATTGTGGAAAAAGGAAAAAATTGCTAATGATGAGCAATTTTTTATTTTGCCACTATATTTTCAAACGTCGTCTGCTGCAGATGCGTCTGAAAGCGTCTATGGGCTAGGTGGGAAAGGTGTTATAAAAACAAGATGGAGAAATGGGACCGACAATACCAAAGGTATTTTGAAAATCAGCAATACAGTGAATCTTTTCTCCCACATACAGATGCATCTTAACACATCTGCAGCAGAAGGCAATTGACATAGGTGTGGCAAAAGGAGAACTTACTCATGATAAGTAACTCCTTCTTATGCCATCGTTTTTCAACTTTAGATATTCAATAGCATAATTAAGCTTTCATATATAGATATGTCCACATATATCTGGTTTAAAATTCATTTGCTGAAAACGTGTTGTATATAGAGAATAATAGGTTGGTGCCGTGGATTGAGAAAGTTTATCTGGCAAGGCGGAGTAATTTATCGGGTGAGCCGAAGGCGAATCCGATAAATTACGGTGCCGAGCCAGATAAACTTTCTCAATCCACGGCACCAACCTATTATTCTATTTATCCTGTTGCATTTATTTTTTTTATTTTTATGGCAGCTTTAAAAATATGTAACTTACTGAATTGCATCCCTTTCATTGTGACGTCATGTTTTATAAATAAACAGCAGCCAATCGTGATTGATGCGCGGAAAAAAATAGTTCTCAAATTTCTAACATAATACAACAAGGGCGTACCGCCCATTACGCACAACACAAAAAATAGCTATCTTCATGAATGTTGTATTCACAAATGAGAAATTTATCCACGATATATGCTGTTTTTATCGATTGAAGTTGGAATTTACAGCGACGCTTGCTAAAAAAAGTAGTCCCGGCTAGCAGGTGCGCGCCAGCTTATCACGTGATCAACTGACGTATATCAAAATAAATATACGGCACCCTGTTATCGGGTCGAAATTGCTACACGTGACAGGATAAATGCTAAATGTAGGGTTGAAATCATTTAAACTTTTTTTAAAGTAGCCTAACTGGGGCAAACCATATTTACTGAGGTAACATATTTTAGGAAAGTGGGAAAGGGTTATCAATGCCCATACGCCTAGGTTTTACGTTTATATAGTGTTTACCCTCGTGTTTGACTCGTGTCTTCGAAATTCGAGAGCCTAACCACTCGAAGAACTTCGCTGTCAAGGACGAACGGAATCTTTAAACATTTCAACACTTTTCAGTCGACTGGTACACGAGTACACCGGAGAAAAGAATGAGAAAAATTACGTCAAGAACTTAACATGGTCATGAGTTATATGCTCTCGGGTCTTCTAAGTTCGTGCGTCTAAGCATGCAATAACAACGCCGTCGAGGACTAAATGAAACTAAAGACATCAGATAATATTTCAACAATTCTTAGTTGACTGTTAGTAAAAAGTCACTGGAGAAAAAGGCAAACTTTGAATAATGACATTAGCGAACCGTCAACATATCATGTTGCAATCGGGTACGGACACTGCGACCATATACCGCCAACAAGGTTTACCCCCAAACCATTGAATCATGTGATACGTAACGTGTATGTAGAGTGAAGAATGTTCTCTTCGAAGGCCATGCCTTAACACTTTAAGCTAATTCAATTATAGCCTACTTCCTCTCTATAAGTGAGGGGTTCTGAAAAAAAATCCATTAACATATCAAGATGGAAATTACTTAACAAAACATCATACAAATGTGGCGTTTTTTTGTGTATTTTTTTTTTTTGCTTGAAAATTCTCCTTTGTTTCCGAAAGTCAAGTCCGAGATTTCCTACCTTTCATCCTCGTTTGCGTCGCCATTTCTGTCGTTTGTCTGGTTTGTTTCCATTGACTCCCCTGTCTGTCCGAATTCTGACATGTTTATGAAAGTACGTCTTCTTGGCCTGCTAGGCTACTATTTGTACATAAACGACAAGTCAAAAATAAAGACTTTTTGCAGATAACAGTCTTTCTGTAAAGGAGGATAAAGTCAAACCGAGAGAGCTTTCTTACAGGAGGACATACGGAAGCTGGAGAAATGTGAATAGGACTGTATTATGCACGTTATTCTACCCAAGTGCATGTGATGTCACAGGAAAACCCATAATTTAAGCCAGCTACAAAATAGACGGTCACGGAATTGGAGTGGCCTAGATTGATATGTAGTCTACCTTGGTGTGACCATTAATGACACGCCATCATCATTTAAAACAGTCAGGACGACTCTATCTACAAGGAAGCAAACAACAGTCGGACTTTCTGAAGACAAAACTTATCAAGGTGCCCATCTTTCTTAAAGGCGCAGTGTAACAAGAAACGTGTGTGCATTCCATCTTAGAACAAGCTGCCCCAGTACCTGATCCTTTCACTACCAACAGTATTGGCTTACGAAGTAGAATAAGTCCAACGCCGGTCATCCCGTTTCGTATATGAGGACAAAGGACCATCATCGGTACTAGTGACATGGTTAAGTTCTAGGCCACAGTGGTCATCTTTACTTCAAAGAGGTCATACAAATGACTTTAAAAATTGTAGTAGTGGAGTTCTCTCCTTGGCGCTCAGGATTATGGAACTAGCATTACGACTGACTTCCTGGTGTCCGGATAAATGGACCAGTAGTACTGGTAACATACCAAGGTAACGCCGTGATATAACTGAGAAGTGTTGAAAGCAGCGTAAACTATATATAAACAAATATACAGCAAAGACGGACACTAGTCTACATGCTCGGCAACAATCTTGAATCCATCTTCCTTCTCCCAAATGCCCCGTGTATCAGAGGAAACTTATTACACCTTCCGCAATCCATACTATCGTACAGTAATTTACAAATAGAGATTCTTCACTCCGATATATGAACCAGAGCATGGGAAAAGGTACAGGGCCACATTTCTGAACAGCGTAGGTTGAGATGATCCTGTCCAACTTCTCCGTCTTATCAGAATCTGTACAAGTTGACAGAGGCACATAACAATCCTGTGTCAGTGATATATGGAAGGTGTAGATGTTGGTCCACATTTTTCACAAACGTCGGCTCGTAACATTTAACTTGGACGGGCCCCTATGAGCCGTTTCATGAGAAAATCAACATTGTGGAGTCTGCGTAAAGTATCGACCCGGATCAACCTAAGTACGCCGCGCAGGCTAACCCGGACAGACACTTTTCGCCTCCAGTTGACTTTCTGTTTCAGAAATCATTACTCTATACCTCTATTCCCCTGAAACGGAATGTGTCGGCCCGGATTAGCCTGCGCGGACTGCGCATGGTGATCTGTGTCAATACAATACGCAGAGCCCACAATGTTGGTTTTCTCGTGGAACGGCTCAAATGATCTTGGTAGTTACAACATGGGGATAACGGTGTTTCCGACTTAGAATACCTCCTTTTCCTAATTCGATTTTGACGCGTCCCGGTAGCTCAGTCGGTAACGAAACGGGCTATTAATCCAGGATATGTAAGTTCGAATCCCAGCTCGGCAAATATTCAATGTGACAATCGTATTTCGTCTTCCAACAATGGGTTCACATTTTATTTGGAAAAACAAGCAGATCCTAGGAAAGGATGATGTGTGAGAAAGACCCCAGCTCAAAATTTGGAAGAAAGTGAACTTGCCGCCATGATATGACTGAAAGATTGTTGAAAAACGGAGTTAAGCTCCATTCTATCAACCTGTTCTAAAAATATTTTAAATGTTTTGTCACAGAGGCGTCAAATATCGTTTATGTCAAAGACAAGTTTCAAACATTGAAATAAGAATATGTTTGATATGTACTCGAAATGTAAATGTAACTATTTGTATTATTAAATTCAGCTTAAATAACAGTTTGTTTGGACCACTTTCGGTGTCATTCCGCGAGAAGGCCGAACTTCCGAAGGTTAAAATGAACACTTTCCATCGCACGTTGGTAGTTTTGCCACAATGTTTTCAAATACGTACGTATTCAATAATTATACAAACGTTTATAAATACTTACCATAGTTTTTACTAGATATTTTCTAAGTCGTCTGCTGTTGAATTGTTGTATGTGGGGAAGGGGGTTTATAACGTTCGGATAAGATTTTCTCATTTACGAAGTCAGATCTTGGCCACTTCTTTTTACTTTTTCCCACTTGTATACGCATTTTGACGCATCTGCAGCAGACGACTTTTGAAAACATTATTGCAAAAGAAGAAATTGCTCAAAACGAGCAATTTCTCCTTTTGCCACAATGTTTTCAACACTATTTAACAGTAAAACACTCATTTATTGAGAGTTTTCATACTTTTGTCAATAAGTTTTGAAAGTCGTCTGCTGCAGAATTGTTATATGTGGGAAAGGGTTAAGCTTTCTGAATTATTAAATGCCTTGATGGAAAAAATACCGATTTCGCTCTTCAGTGTTGATCTGGGTCTCCTCTGACTGCAAAACCAACATCTTGTCTTTTTGCTATGGTGTGATAAAGGTCAGTATTCACCAACCATTCTAAATCGACTCGAATTCCAAATTTGAAAACCTTTCTTCCATTTCCCTCATACGACAATTCTGCAGCAGACGACTTTGAACGTATTTTGTCAAAAAATAGAAAATCTCCATAATTGAATGGATAACCTATGACAAAAAGTGGAAAACATTGTGGCACTATGTTTTCAAAAAGCCGTCTGCTGCAGAGGCGTCCGAACGCGTTTATATGGGGGAAAGGGTTAATAACAATGTAACAAAAGTTCTGATTGGCGAATCCATGGTGGTTACGCCAATCCGAAATGGTTTTTTTTTGTTAAATTTAGAATTAGAATAAGAATGCTATGTAGCTTGGTTGGTGAAGACAGATATCAGTCAGCTTCACTTGAAGCATTTCCCACGTATAACAAATCTGCAGCAGACGACTTTAAACAAATCTAGTCCAAGTTAGGGAAAATCTCTATAAATTAAAATGTATTACCATTGAATAGAGTTTTCAAAATATGTGGCAACAAGAGAAGTTTGCTCATTACGAGCAATTTGTCCTTTCGTCACAATGTTTTCCAAATTCGTCTTCTGCGGAGGCGTTATGTGGTGTTCTCACCGCCGATCTGAGAACCTCGATCAAACTCGATCATGCGGTCGTGAAATAATCTCCCTCGGTATGCAGGGGGTCTCGCCCGGTCTGCAGCGGTCTACCTTGATAGATAGCGGTCGGGGTTTCAACACGGATTTTTTTGACATGTCAAACAAATCCGTGTAGCGCTCGAGAAGCCAGGCGGTCTGGAAGCGGTCTGAAATACATATTGTAGCGCTCTGGTAAACTCGTGTATACTCGTGTACAAGGTCTTAGTTCATCGGGAATACATCTAGTCACATATTTTCCTGTTTGTAAACTCGTGTTTACTCGTGTACAAGGTCTAGTTCATCGGGAAGACATCTAGTCACATATTTTCCTGGTTAATAACTTCCATGATGTTGCTTCTTCGATAGTCTTTGGTCAACTGAATACCGAACAAAATACTACAGTTTTATACCTAGTCTGCTGCTATCGTGCCTGATCGTACATGGTCGGGTATAAGTCGGGTAGAGGTCGGTTAGAAGTCGGGATGTGTCGGCAAGTGGTCTTGAAGTACTCTGGAAGGGTCTTGAGTTGATCTAGTACGGTCCACTAAAGGTCTGGCAGAGGTCCACTTCGGTTGTGTAGACCCCCGACCAAAAACCTGGTCGAGCTTGGTCGCGGAATTTGGCCGGTCGGGGAGATCGAGGTACTCAGATCGGCGGTGAGAACGCCCCATTAACAAGCGTATGTAAACAACTTTGTATGTTGACAAGGTGTAAATGGACTTATTACAGAACACCATCAATAGGTATTATTTGAGGAAAGACAACCGCACACTAGGAAATGTCTAACGTGACCGTAGTTTACGACGAAGCCTACGTATATTAATGTATACCATAACAACAAACGAAAATGTTCAACGTTCATGTTGTAAGTAAGTAAGTAAAATATTCATTTATAGAGGTTAGCCCTCTCGGTTATACCAATCTTCCCTAGGGCCTTCTTAAAACAATAAGACATACGATACATTTTCTTATCATATATTTGAAGCCAGACTATCCGCGCCGTATGACCAGGCTCTATGCTGTTGGCTGTTCAAATCAGCAGTTTTATCTTGATATTTATCTATGAACTCTTCCAAAATGAAACGCAGGATATATTCATTAAAATAAAATCTGCATTGAAAGGGTCAATATGACATGGCCTAAAATAGTCTTCCCGACATTCAGTAATTGCCGATTCTTTCGTCGGTTAAAACGATCGACGAATTATTTTCCAAGATGCTTAATTTCATTCATAGAGATTGTTTTCAACATAAGTTGAGTTAGATCACGGTAAACAGTTCACTGTTATGATCCCTGGTTAAACAAACCAGTACTAGACTAGGAAATGTACCTTGCCCAAGGGCACTTCACCATGACCGCCGCGACTTGGGATTGATCCAGGGACGCCCGCTTCCAAATCCCCGATGTTAATCACTCGGCCACTGCGGATTCTTAAATCAAAGTCTAAAAATTGTTCTATCACAATTTAAAGTATAAAACAGTAGTGTATGGAAAATCGGTTAAGGACTCAAACCATATTTAGACCAGCGTCATTTGTAACGAACCCTGAATATGTCCGTCCGTTTCTTTACCATAAAGGAGCGACTACAAGCCCAGTGCACGAGGTTAAAATTTAAGATTTTTGTCAGAACATACCTAGGTATATTTCATAATTATCTATGCATAGTAGACTGAGATGGAATTGCCAAGAGTATTTGCATACGCACACATTCGAGTCAAGTTTCATTTTTCCGCACACTTATACAAAGCCTTTTTTGTCTTGGCGTGGATAGAGTGTTCTTCAATCAGTTCAATACGATTTGATTAGCTTATCTCCGAAGACGGGGTTTTGAGTAGACTATCAATATTGAACATCGGTGTTAACAACTATTTACATATTGTTCAGGTTGTATCTTATATACAGCGTCATGGAAGAATAGCGCCTTGTCGTATTGTTGGTTAACAGTGAGGACTCAGGTGAGTGTCTACATACGCACAGTTTGGCCATAGTCCCGAATATCTGCTACATATAGATGGTGTTAATGCCACATATACATAATTGGTTAGAAGTGTAGCCCCATGAGCTTACCGTAAATAAGTTATGAGATAACTCATTTTGCCTTTGCAAAGAAGAACACACCTGCATCAGACGACATTGAAAACATCTAGGCAAAACAATGGACACTCTTATATAGATGATAGTATTTATTACTATTTATAATTTGATATACATGTTGCTGAAAACATTGTGGTAAATAATAGAAATTGCACTGAAATAGCCATTTCTCCTTTTGCCACACTGTATTCGAGTGACGTCAGCGGCAAATGCGTCAAGTGTTGTCTGCATGAGGTAAAGGATTAACCCTTTCCCACTTGCAGACGCATTCCGATGCATTTGCAGCAGACGACCTTTAAAAACATTGTGACAAAAGAAGAAATTGCTCAACACGTGCAATTTCTCCTTTTGCCACAATGTTTTCAACCTTTTTTCAGTAATTATACCTTCATTTCCCGAGATTATCCGTAGGAGTAGATGATTTCAAAGTCGTCTGCTGCATATTGTCTGCATCAGGTAAAGGATTAATATTGGACAAGTTTCAATGACACTATTCTTCAAGTGTCTCTCGCTTGTCTCAAGTTTCAGCGCCACCAAAAAATCGACATAAATAACCTCGTGCTACTGATATAAAACATTCTCAGTGATACGTAAGGATAAATATCATATAAAACAATGTAGGAACGTATGTCTTAGATAGCTATGTTTTATTGGGTGAAAAAAAGGTTTTAGAAACACTTTTACTTTATGTTCAATCATGTTTTATGTAATGTTGATACAATATCATTTTTCCACATGTCAGGTACGATTATTCAAAATATTTACATTTACGATTTAACAAAGATTTAAGACTGAGGGATTTAAATGAACAACTTTGATGTATTGTGTTTTAATTTTGTTATTTTTCTTTACCTATTTTCAAGGACATAACAAGGATTTGAGGATATTGGGTATGAACATTTTGAAATTGTATGTACTGGATGTTTTTTATTACTTGCCATGCATTGTAAAAGAAGGAGCATCTTATATGGGCATTTCTCTGCATCAACACTTTAACCCTTTCCCACATACGACAATTCTGCAACAGACGACTTTGAAAACATAGTGACAAAACAATGAAAAATCTCAATAAAAGATAGGTTAATTGTTAAATAAAGTTGAAAACATTGTGTCCAAAGGAGAAATTGCTCATCATGAGCAATTTCACCTTTTGCCACAATGTTTTCAAAAGTCGTCTGCTGCTATTGCATCAAAATGCGTCTGCATGTGGGCAAGGGTAAATAGTGTCTCCCTTTTATACAAACTTTTCATTTCGTCTGCTTTTTTCCCCGAACACATCTGCAGCAGAATACATTTTAAAAAATTGAAATAATTGGAGAAATTACTAAAAACGAACAAATTCTCCTTTCCTCTCAACGTTATAAATATTTATCAGTGTTTATGATACTACCGGTATATTGTTTTCCTCATATATTTTCAACGCAAACGTCTCTGAACGTATACTATCGGGTAAACGATTGGAGAGCTATGAGTGCTTTTCTCACAATATTTCATTCTATATGTTTCACCACATTGTAATATGTCACCCGCTTGCACGTCGCAATGTATTATCGATTTTCAAATAATCGTGGCTCTGCGAAAGCCAACCCTTATACATATATGCAAGCAATGTAGATCTAAATCAGTTAGCCTATCCGCGTAGTCTAATCTAGCGCTTCATTATTCGGCAATTTAATCATAGCAGGTTTTAAGAATCTTATGTACAGCAGTATTCATATTGATGCAGCCATTGATGCCAGGGCAGATTTTTTCTACGTTTGTTATAATTACTATAAGGTTGGTTTTCTTAGAGCAACGCTAAAATAGTACTGGAGCTGTGTCATAAACAAGAGCTTAATCATTTACCTAATGTGATATTGTAATATTGAGTTGTTTTTGAAAACATATGAGCTATACCGGTATCTTTAACCGTGGACGGAGGTAAATCTTCGAAACAGAGTTGAAAACATTGTGGGGTACGGAAAATATGATCATCATTATAGAGCCGGATCAGTCTAAGCATGCCGCGCCGGCTTATCCGGGTAGACACTTTTCGCCTCCTGTAGATTTTCTGTTTCAGGAATCATAACTCTATACCTTGATACCCCTGAGACGGAATGTGTCGGCCCGGAATAGCCTGCGCGGACTGGGCAGGCTGATCATGGTCGATACATTACGCAGAGGCCATACTGTTTGTTTTCTCGTGGAACGGCTCATAAAGGTATGATCGACAATCACTTCAAACGATCTAAGAAGGTTCCTATAATATTACGCCATGCATTCATTTCTTTTATTATTGCATACTTTCATATTGTTCCGTTCACTTTGCATTGCAGAAAGTGGTCATGATTTTTCGATCATGACCGGTGTCAAGGAGTGATTATGACCGTAGATAAGGACGTGCGAAAGTTCCGCATAATTAACATAGCTGACCTAAATATCTTTAGTATACCTCGTGTGACTTTGTATTGTTAAATTCTCATATACTGATCATGGACAATTTCTTACTGTCATATGCTAATAGTACGTTTGTGATCGGATAACAGTATACTGTTACATGGCACGCGCGTCTAAAATGTTGGTCGTCATCTAAAACAATAACGTCACCGTTATAATTTAACTTTTCAAACGGCATTTGCAGCAAAATGTAAACAAACATTTTTTTTCGATTTCGGGAGCAGATTTATCAACTCTAGATAAAACAAAAATACACAGTGTAAACCAAATAGTTTACAATATGAAAGTATGCAATAAAAAGGTTATTAACCCTGTAGTGTGAACTCATCGTTGGACCTCGTTATTTGGCGAACGTAGCCTCGCACGCTCCAACGATGATTTCACAATACAGGGTCAGTATTCTATAATATGAGTATAGGTGCTACCTATTTCGGTGTAAACATTTATTAACTCTTGTGATCGTTAAATAATTCCGTGCGAACTGCAGTTAGCCCATTGCTTGCAGCACGATCACTTATTTACGTCAATTACGAGTCCTACCGACATAAGCAAAGCAAATAAAAAGCATCATCAGGTTAAGCTTATATATAACTTTAAAATATAGCCAAGATTTTAAATTCATGAAATTTTGATGACAGGTACAACAAATAATCAACTTGCCCTTCATAAAGTACTTCAAATAAAACGATTCCATAATTTACGGAACTTCATTTGTGACAAGTCTAACTAACGTTTCCTATACTTTCTGTCGTTTTCCTTTTGGTTATTTGTTCATCATTTGCGTTACGCTGATAGAATGACGTCATATTACAGGAATTTGGATTTGTAACTTCCGGAAAGTCAAAAAACCCTTATGAGTTATTATTTGAACTCGTTTTAGAAATAGACGACGAGTGTTATTAAACGGAAATTATCACACATAAAATTAATTGTGCCCTTATCGAGTACGTATTATCATATTTAATTATTTCCTCTAGAATTTTGTTTGTTTCGATATTTTCTTTTCATCCAATCAAAACGTAGCAGAATCGTGACTGCATCGAAAATCCACTCTGGACACAATTTTTGGAAAGACGGTATAACAAAGTTTTGCAAAGTTCATACACATTACCTCTCGTATGATCCTACAGTATCAGGCAACTTCTTGAGTGAGAAACGTACGCGAGACAGGGTTTGAGTAATCGAAGACGTTGAACTATTTTACCTGATATAATCTTATTAACCCTTTCCAAGACACATCTCCAGCAGACGATTTTCGAAAACATTATGGCAAAAGGATAAATTGCTTATGATGAGCAATTTGTCATTTTGCCACAAAGTTTAGGCCTATGACTCTATATAAAATTTAAACTATCATTTATTGAGATTTTTCACTTTTTCCCCGTAAAAGTCGTCTGCAATATATTTGTTGTATGCGGGAAAAGGGGGGCTAAAGTCGTCTGCTTTGAATACTGGATTAATCTTTCGAACTAAATAAATGTATGTCGTGTGAAGTGCTAGATGTTTTACAGGCCCCTTGTAGTCTTGGTAAAGCGCCAAGGTCCAGACGGCATTAAAAACGGGGTGCTACGGTAGATAAGAGAATCAGCTACTGAATTATCAGCGCCCCCTAATGTCACTTCTTACACCAGTCTCTTAAGAAATCCTTTCCTCTGCAGCAGACGGCTTTTTGAAAACATGTTGACAAAAGAAGAAATTGCTCAAAACGAGCAAGTTCTCCCTTTTGTCACCATGTTTTCAAATATATTAAATTATTGTACTTTCATTTAAAGGGAGATTCCATTTTTGTTCCGGATATGTTTACAAAGTCGTCTGCTGCAGGTTTGTTTTATGTGGGAAATGGTTAATCTTGTCCAAAATACAACAACGACTTTGAAATGATCTTTGGAAGAAAAAAAATAAAAAAATATTTGTATATGAAAAAACTAATAATTAAACAGAGTTCATTATCAGATGTTTCTCATTTTGTCACAATGTTTTCAAAACTGGTCTGCAATAGGTACGTAAAATAGCGTCGGGAAAAAAGAAAGTTTAAATCAGTGTTAAGTAATACTATTATGGGCAGACTCGTATGTCTAGTAGGTTAAAAAGCGATCAATGCATGTGTTACCTACCTTATCAACGGTAAAGTGAAAGTGAAGTGAAAACGTTACATGCAGCTAAAACGAGAAACTTACACTATTTGTAGAAGGGGTAATGTAAACAAGGAGAAAACGTTATATTTACACGGTGTTCGGATAACATTGTAATAATAAGAATAAGCAAACATTGCAACTGAAAAGTGTTGGACCAAAATCAACAACTCTTCTTTCACACGTTTTAAACTATTTATATTTCTTTTTTGCAACAATAGGGTAAAATGTTAAAAAAAACACACCAATCAGTGCAATATTTCATTAGAGCCAAGTTGCTTTATGTTAGTTACACAGATGTATGTCCATCATCGAAAATGGGATATTACAAAATGTATCCTTTAGTTTATCAATGAGATTATTCAAGATCTCTTGATTAATGGAATTCCATTATAAAACGTCGCGGGAAGCGAGGTCGGTTATAAACACTTTCCCACATACAACATATCTGCAGCAGACGATTATGAAAACATGGAAAATCTCTATAAATGAAAGTGTGATTGCTGAAAAAAATTGAAAACATCGTGGCAAAATGTGAAATTGCTCGTTTTGAGCAATTTCTCCATTTGTAACAATGTTTTCAAAAGTCGTCTGCTGTAGATGCGTCAGAATGCGTCTACACGTGGGACAGGGTTAATGCATCTGCGTACAGTGAAGTCAGCATACGCACAGTCTTCACCGCCCGAAAAAAATGTACCTAAATGCACATGCTTACACAAAGCAGGAATTGTAGCCCCATTAGATGTATGCCAGTATACCTTTAAATGATGTCAAAGCGGAGTCTCATTAACCCTTTCCTACCTGCAGACGCATTTTGACACAATAGCAGCTGAACTTTTGAAAACATTCTGGCCAAATATGTTTTCAAAGTCGTCTGCTGCAGATTTGTTGTACGTTAGAAAAGGGTTTAGACCCCCACATCGCTAGACGCGGCTATCTTTGAAGGAATAAAGGTCAGTGATAAAACTGAAATTTATGTTATATAATTTATACGTTCTTCAGTTAGAATTCAGGTGTTAATAACTCGCTGGACTTAATGCGTTTAACGGTAATTCTAATTTATTCACTGTTTAAAATTACTTTTGATCTTTCATGAAATAGAAGACCTTTCATTGATCGTGCATTGAAAAGTTTCGTTTATTCATTTATTTCTTATAGAAGTCTGTCAGCTTTTTATTGCGTTAAACAGACAATGTTACCTTAGCAAATTGAAATTGTCTTTTCACTATTCTATGACGCAGCATAAGGTGAGCCAAATGTTTTGTTGCTTTAAATAACAACTTGTTTCCAATACAATGTATTGTCTGAACTTAAGGTTTGTTTAAACTTAAATATTTTACATCGTTTTCGAAACAACTTTCGTTTATATTAACCACGTTCGATGTCTGCATCTTGAAACTTAACCAGTATTCGCAGTTCGAACCCCAGCTCGGCTCGACCAACATTCTTTCCGACGTTTGAAAAAAGTCACTGTGACAAGCGTCATTCGTCTTTCACCAATGGGCTTACAGTCTATGTGGACAAGCAGTCATGTGCGTGTGTGCGGTACCGGTGTGAGAAAACCAGAAAACATATGAGTAGGTAAACTGGCCGCCTTGATATGACTGAAAAAATAGTTGAAATCGGCGTTAAATTCAATCAATAATAACCAGTCCTCGCGTATTGGGTGTGGAAATATCCCAAAGGCAGAACCTACTCATCACGGGATTTGGACCAGGGAATTGTGGTTCGAGAGGCCGACCATCTACCACTACGCCGTTGTCTTCCACCTTAAAGTGAAGATACTAGCACGCTGAACAATTAGCAGCAGAATTGTATTACAATTTAACCCCCCTTTCCCACATACGACAATTATGCAGCAGGCGACTTTCAAAACTGATTGACAAACACATGAACAGTCTCAATAAATGAGAGTTTTACTATTAAATAGAGTTAAAAATATTGTGGCAAAAGGAGAAATTGCTTCTTTTGCCACAATGTTTCCAAAATCGTCCGCTGTAGGTGCGTCAAAATGCGTCTACAAGTGGGAAAGGGTTAAGCCTTTCCTTAGAGCTGAAAATAATGTCGAACAAAGTGAATTGGCTCATCATTTGCAAATCTCATTGTGTCAAAATGTTTTGAAAATTCGTCTGCTACAGATGCCTGGACATACTTCTGCAAGTGGGAAAGGGTTAATACATAGCTATTACATGATAATTAAGAGTTTGAAAACTTTAAATATAATAAGCATTGATTGTAATTGTAAATCACCTGAATATTTGGTAATCAATCATTTTGATTAACAAATAAATTTACCTTTTCTAACGTGCAGACAAACGTTGACGAGTCTGCAGTTTTTCAACTTTCAATTGAAAAGGTTTTTCATAATTATGCCTAGATATGTGTCATTGCAGATTAGTTGTATGTGGAAAAGGAGAGTTGAAATAATTAACTGATTCGGAGATTGTTTACCTGTTTTTATTTCACACATTTCCCAGCTGAGATTCGGCAATATTGTCAAAAAGTTATGACGTTTCTACGGCAGCTTTAAAGGGACACACACATTGTTATAAATTACATACGAATTTTTGTTTATCTTATCTCGACATACTATCTCGTGCGCACGAGATAACAATTTATTCGTGTGTGTCTCTTTAGAGCTGCCGTACGTTTCTGGGTTCACCTTGTGTAAAGCGAAAAGGAAGTTTCGTCTATGGATCTGGAGTGTTTATACAGGGTAAACCTGTGTATTCGCACAGTCTCTTCAGAGTTTCCACTCTCTTTCAATCTTAGTTAACTCAAAACTTTACTATGCGTATATTGGATCTGACGACACCGCATTTAAAGTCGTCTAAAATTGACGATATACACTTAATTATTATTGAACACGGCTCTCATTGTTCTGTCCAATTAAATCACACGGTACAACTAACGCTCGCCCATCACGGCTTCTTTATCTTCTTATTTATTCGGGTTTTGTCCCCTGTTGATACCTAACGAGTTTATGGGCGACAATTTCGGATGGATTTGCTGATGCAAATATCAATCTGAGACAGCCCGTAATAGGATGTCATCAGGCGAAGATAATGCCGGTTTTAAGGAGATTGCCTCTCTGGCTGAATATGATATAGACCCACGTATAACCCTTAAACATTAATCAAAGATTACCCTCCCGATCTCTGTAACGGCTAACACACATCAAACTTGACGCAGACGATTTTGAAAACGTATCTCCATAGCGGCTAAACCCTTTCCAACATAAATCAAACCTAACGCAGACGATTTTGAAAACGTCGAGGAAAAAAAAAATGGAATATTCTATTAATGAAAACATGTACATGTACATTGAATTGAGTTGAAAACATTGTTTTATTTTGCCAGAATGTTTTAAAAAGTCGCCTGCTTCAAATGAGGCGAAATACGGTTGCCTATGGGAAAATAATAATTCTAAAGCAAAGGTCGATGTCATTAACTGGTGACAGTAAATCAAAATTTTCACTTTATATTAAAATGAAAAGACTGTAACACGATCCAAAAATAAATTAAGCATTTTCTTAAACCTAAGGTATCTATAGTCATACCTTTTAAAAAACGTCTTTTCGACGTCAAAAATCAACAGCAGACTGCCATCCTACAATTAAGAAGTAATAACACATGCGTACCATTAGCTTGTAATGAATAGCAGAGGCGTAGCTGCCTTTAGGCACTGTAGGCATGTGCGTACACATTTTTTCTCAAAATGCCCCCAACATGCAGCTGCGACGATAGACATCTGCGTAATATACCGACCAGTTCAGCATGCGCTGTCCGCGCAGACTGATCCGGCCGACACATTCCGTCTCAGGGGGGTAGATGTATAGAGTAGTTATTCCTGAAACAGAAATTCCACAAAAGGCGAAAAGTGTCTATCCGGGTAGGCCTGTGTGGCATGCTTAGGCTGATCCGGGTCGATTCTTTACGCAGAGTCCACAAAGTTGATTTTCTCACGAGACGGCCTACACGTTGATTACTGCAAAGTTACGCCCCTGAATAGTGTCCGTGTGACGTTTGTCACAATGACTTTGTCAGTCACGGAAAAGAATGAATAGCCGGGCGGATGTTTGAACTCACGATTTCTGGTTTGATAGCCCTCGTCGTAAACTGTCGCACACACATACATAAAAACAAAGTCATGAATGAATTGATAGTAAACTAACCTTGTTATGCATCATCATTCAATGAGTAACTCACCAAAAGACTTTTAACCACTAACCTTACTGAAAAGCATGCATACATTAAGAAAATGTCACAAAATGGACGATCATTTACAGGCCAGTGAATAACAATTTGAATTTCAATGAATTGTGTTGAGTAGCATCTGAGATATGGACCAGAATCATTCTCGTTTAAAATATATGTCACAATTAGTAATCGAAGTAAGAAAGCAACTATGCTTCCACAGATGCACCACGCGTATGCTTTGGTCAATATAAAACTACTCGTACTTCAGGTGTTGATAAAAACTGACCTCTTTTAACCCTTTCCCTCATACGACAATTCTGCAGCAGACGACTCTGAACATATTTTGTCAACAAATAGAAAATATTTATAATTGAATGGATAACCTATGATTAAAAGTGGAAAACATTGTGTCAAAGGGAGAAATTGCTCGTTTTGAGCAATTTCTTCTTTTGTCACTATGTTTTCAAAAAGGCGTCTGCTGCAGAGGCGTCAGAAAGCGTTTATATGAGGGAAAGGACTGGACAGGACCTAGCCAATCTTTTTAACCAAGGTCGGGGAGGAGAATTGTGTTAGTATGAACTAATCCTTGGTTGTTTTATTTACTCGTTGTTATTATTATTTTCTATTGACAGGATGAGTCATGGAAAGTGTAGAAGACATTAATCAACAGAGAGTTACGGAGTTTGGAATGGTAAAGGCCAAGACGGAGGATGAATTCCTCGTAAAGATTGGAGCCAAAGAAGAATTTGTAAGACACCTTTTTATATTTAGTTTCGTTATTGAATCATCGGCATTTACTTTATTTTAAGTAACTGCTTAATTCGTGTAACAACGATTTCATTGGGATTTAGGTCATACTCACGGCGTTTCCTGGGTAACTCACAGTAATGTTAAGTTGATCATGACACCGATGTACAAATCATACTGGTTTACGCATAGAGACGGTCGATATTACCCGGATGTACCAATCATACTGGTTTACGTAGAGAGCCGATCGATATTACCCGGATGTACCAATCATACTGGTTTACGCATAGAGCCGATCAATATTACCCGGATGTACCAAACATACTAGGTTACGTAGAGAGCCGATCGATATTACCCGGATGTACCAAACATACTGGTTTACGCATAGAGCCGATCAATATTACCCGGATGTACCAAACATACTGGTTTACGCATAGAGCCGATCAATATTACCCGGATGTACCAAACATACTAGTTTACGTAGAGAGCCGATCGATATTACCCGGATGTACCAAACATACTGGTTTACGCATAGAGCCGATCAATATTACCCGGATGTACCAAACATACTAGTTTACGTAGAGAGCCGATCAATATTACCCGGATGCACCAATCATACTGGTTTACGCATAGAGCCGATCGATATTACTCGGATGTACCAAACATACTAGTTTACGTAGAGAGCCGATCGATATCACCCGAAAGGGTTTTGCACCCGAGTCTACCGCTCTCAAGTAAACCAATACCGCTAATTAGATTGGTACTTCTTCCATTCAGACATTGCCTATGTACCCATTACGCGCCGCGATTTTCCCCAACATTGCCTAAGATTTAGGTTCTTTAGTGTTTGAAATAAAAGACGACGTTCAAGTTCTTCTATTGGTTCTAATGAAAACGTCTTTATTCTTTAACAAACTCTGACCCGACTTGTCTGTGTTGCCTATTGAATTGCAATGAGATGCCGTTCATGCCTCCACTAAAACCGAAAGGGGTAGCATAAAAGAGTTGTCCTCCGTCAGTTGTCAGTAATTATGTTGGTCGTTATATGAGCCAATCCATGGGAAACGGTACACGTTTGGCATATCTGAACAGAGAAGGTTCCGATCAACATGTACATCTTCTCAGTCTTATCAGAATTTGCACAAATTGACACGAACTTGTAACAAGCTTGTGCATGTACATTTTCCCATGGATGGTCTCATATTATGGCAAGATGGGATCACTTCTACGGTTTTTCTGAGAAGTGATATCGCCCCTAGACCAAGCTCCTTTTATGTTTTCACTGTTGTTTCTAATCATTCGGATGCATATAAATATTTCAATCAATTTTGAGGATAGTGTTTTTATTTTAAGTCAAGATTTAAACCATCTTATAACTTGGTTACCGTCGGATTATTGTACCATAAATCATTTGAATTACGACTTAACGAAATCGTAATATCGTCTTCATCTTAACCACACATACATGTATATATGTCAATATAAATAAAAAGAATATGCACTTATAGCAAAGGGAATTATCAGAAACCATAGAATATACAGGTATAATGGTTTGTCCTTAGAATTCAAATGTCCGCAGATTTCATTGATTGTGCAATTTACGACTTGGTTGTAAACAGTTCTTTCGTGTTATTCAATTTTTTTATATATTTAATGGATTAACATTATTCCATTTGAGTCTATGGTGGCAATACGTGGGTCTTATTGCATCTACATACCACTGACACTAGAAATGTGCTATTATATTAACTAGACTTATGTAGAGAGAAAAGGGCAAATAATTAAAATGTCTGATTTCTTTGTAATATTTGAATTGGTGAACGTTATGCATGTTTCAAGTGCCAATGCCGCGTAAAGTGAGATCTTAGGTTGGTCTGTGTAAAAGCAGAGCCTATTCAGAGTTTCATTGTCCGCCATTTATATTATATCGAGGGCTTGGTGTGAAACGGTTGTAACTAAAATTGCTATTTTTTTTACCAAGGTTTATCACCTCGCCATTAAGTCTTTATAAGCGGCAACTCATTTTTCTTGGTAAACAATGGAAACTTAGGTGCCATTGCTCGTTCTGAGTTCTAAATTGCCCCTAAACAAGGGTTTTCAAAAAAGGTTTTTAGTTACAACTGTTTCACGCCAAGCCCTCGATATAGGCCTAAAATATACAAAAACCAGAAGTGTAGCCTGTCGAATTATAAACAAACCCAATCTTAAACGAGCCAAATCGGAGAAGCAATACGACCTAAAATAGCCAGACGCGACTCTTTCTTTTCCTAATGCTGACTCAAATTTCAGGAGGAATGGGACCCGAAAGTAACAGAAGAACACTTGAGGAGATCTCGATCCTTTATGTGTCCGGAATACCATCAACCTGCGTGTTATAGGCCGAAACCAAAACTTGTCCTCAGTAAGTACACATGTTTGAAATATGTAACACAGTTAGAACACATGTTAAAACATGTAACACAAATAGAACATATGTTAAAACATGTAACAGAGTGAGTACATGTCTTAAACCATGTAACTTATTCGGTACACATGTAAAACATGAAACACAGTGAGTACTTGTCTTATTTATTCGGTGCACATGTAAAACATGAAACACAGTCAGTACATGTCTTAAAACATGTAACTTATTCGGTACACATGTCAAACATGAAACACAGTGAGTATATGTCTTAAAACATGTAACTTATTCGGTACACATGTACAACATGAAACACAGTGAGTACATGTCTTAAAACATGTAACTTATTCGGTACACATGTACAACATGAAACACAGTAAGTACATGTCTTAAAACATGTAACTTATTCGGTACACATGTACAACATGAAACACAGTGAGTACATGTCTTAAAACATGTAACTTATTCGGTACACATGTACAACATGAAACACAGTGAGTATATGTCTTAAAACATGTAACTTATTCGGTACACATGTACAACATGAAACACAGTAAGTACATGTCTTAAAACATGTAACTTATTCGGTACACATGTAAAACATGAAACACAGTGAGTACATGTCTTAAAGCATGTAACTTATTCGGTACACATGTTAAAACATGTAACTTATTCGGTACACATGTAAAACATGAAACACAGTCAGTACATGTCTTAAAACATGTAACTTATTCGGTACACATGTAAAACATGAAACACAGTGAGTACATGTCTTAAAACATGTAACTTATTCGGTACACATGTAAAACATGAAACACAGTGAGTACTTGTCTGATTTATTCGATACACATGTAAAACATGTAACACAGTGAGTACTTGTCTTATTTATTCGGTACACATGTAAAACAGGAAACACAGTGAGTACTTGTATTAAAACATGTAACAATGTGGCTTCACAGATTAAAACATGTAACAGCGTGAGAACACAAGCTTAAACATGTAACACAGTGAGTACACATGATACAACATGTAACCCAGTGAGTACATGTGCTAAAACATGTAACAAAGTAAGTACACATTTTAAAACATGTAACACATTGAGTGCTTGTGTGAAATCATGTTCGAAGTGATCACACATTTTAAAACATGTTAAATATTGGGTACACCTTTTAAATGTAACACATTTTAAAACATGTTAAATATTGGGTACACCTTTTAAATGTAACACATTAAGTAAATATGTTAAAACATGTAACAAAGTGAGTACACATATAAAAAACAAGTAAAACAAAAAAAATCTATACTTCGTAAATATTGGTGTTGATTTTTTAATTGTTAAATAAAAAAGTGAGAAACGAATCTATTTATCAATTACAAAAACGAATCTATTTCAAGGCGGTGATCGAAACTTGATGTTAGTGTTAATTAGTTCGCAAAAAACGGTAAATGTCGAAACACTCACTAAGTCACGACTTTCAATGCGTTTCTAAAAAAGAATAAATCACGCCAGTCATAATGTTAAAACAATTATCGATGCTGATAGTTAGTAAGTACATACGTTCACCAGCCGTTTGAAACATGCACGTGCCAAAACGTTCTCCGGTCATCATAGTATTAGACGACTGTAAATATTTATAGGCTACTGAGAGCCAATTGACATTTTACAAAATGAGCCAAGATAACCAACCTTAACGTTAGTTTTACATGCGTAGAAAAAGACACCTGCCTGAGCATCAATACTAAAGGAGCCAAAAAGATACTGCTTTACATAAGTGTCTTTAAATTTTCTATGAATAATTGCTGAACTGTGTAGAGCCAGATCAGACTGCGCGATTGCGCTAGATAATCTGGGTCTACAATGGTCGCACCATCCTCGGTACCCAGGCTTTTCATAAACTGTATGAATAGCATGGGTACCGAGGATGTGGTCGCATATAACTATTGGTTATCGCAGAGCGCCGCTCAAATTTAGTATGGGCGGTTTATTTGCGGATTGTGGTTTATGGATTTTATCGAAACCAAAGCAACAGTAATAAATACTTGGTTATGGTTAGACAACACGGTGCGACAGTTATTATTATTATTATTCCTCAGCGGACGCATGGACATGCAACAATCAAGCCTGCCGACAGTTGTTCATGGTAAGATCGGTTTATCCATTGTACAAGTACATTTTCCCCTCCAATTCGTACTGGGATTCAGAAGACAGAGGGCGGCCACTAAATATCCGGATTGACAATAACATTGAAAACATGTACTGAAAACCCACGACTCTGCATATGTATTTCCTTATTAGTGGCTAACTTTTGTGAAAAGTCTTACGCTCAAGTAGCACGATGATAAGGTGAAATGAGCCGTTCCGTGTGAAAACCAACAGTACGGACTCTGCGTAATATATCGACCCCGATCAGCCTGCACAGCCCGCGCAGGCTAATCCGGGCCGACACATTCCGTCTCAGGGGGATAAAGGTATAGAGTAATGATTCCGGAAACACAAAAATCCATAGGAGGCCAGCAGTGTCTGTCCGGGTTAGCCTGTTTGTCTTCTCGTAATTCGGCTCAAATGAGTTTCCAAATGTGCTTCTTTGCATACAGGGCGAGTACATTGAATAAGTGAGTCGCGTCAAGCTATTTTGGGTCTTAATGCACATGTCGTCATAGATTGGTTACCCCGATATAACGCGATCGCATGTTCAACGAGTAACCACCAGTTTACTCTCTACAATGAATGTGCATCTGTAAGTCTTATCAGAGAAGTGTAAGCCCGCTAATTTTACGTAAATGTACCTTTAGATGGATCAATCACGGAGAGTCAATAAGAGGTCGATAATCGTCATGAGCTGTCCATATATACTAGTATTGGAGATACAACGAACGTAACGGGATATTGTCGTGTATTCACTGTTCGAATTGACGAGTTGTAACTACATGTACATATATACCCCCAAATTGCTTGAAAAAATAAAAGTTACATGGCGAACAGGGAAGGCGTTGATCAGACTTTGGGGGGAATGCATGTTAATCTTTGTCATCAAAGGTTGTTGGAACTTGTTTTTTCTCGTGAAGTGACACTTTGATACCCTTTGTTTTCAGCAACAGAGGTTTGGTCCGAAAAGTTTTTACATCAATAACCCAAAAGTTTATAACATAGAAAAGATCTACTTAAAGTAAGTGCACTTCATCGATTTCAATTAAATAAACTACACGCACTTTGGTGTTGAGTCATAGGGGCTTGTTTCATCAGAATGCTGGAACGCTGTGGGAAAGATAAAGCTTCAGAAAGCGACCAGTTCAGTCTGTGCCAAACGCAGCATGATTAGGGCTTAATTCATGTTGACCATCAAGTCATTAATTTAACCATTTATCTCATATAGACGCTTTCTGACGCCTCTGCAGCAGACGGCTTTTTGAAAACATAGTGACAAAAGAAGAAATTGCCAAAAACGAGCAATTTCTCCTTTTGCCACAATGTTTTCCACTTTTAGTCATAGGCTATCTATTACATTATAGAGATTTTCAAATTGTTGACAGAATATGTTCAAAGTCGTCTGCTGCAGAATTGTCGTATGAGGGAAAGCGTTAAAGAATCCTAGATGATAGTCCTTCATATAAAGACGCCGCATATGGTTATTTTTCATATGTTATTATCCTGCACATGCCAATAAAACAGATTCATAAAACTAACAAGCGAAGTCAAATTTAGTTGGACTACCTAGATGCGTATGTAGAACGATCCCTATGTGTTCACCTATACATTTAATAATGTGCAATCGTAGTCGTCAATAATAGTAAATTGTTTCCATAGCTTCGCAAACTACGTCCTTAAGCAGCTGTTGACCTTGAGTATTGTCATTTCGTATTCAACCGACACCTGCCACAATAGCCTACGGTTAGGGAACACTGTATAGTATGTATACCTTTTTAAAGGATGACCACTTATAAACGATCTGAACTCTTGCGGCTAAACTCGTTGACTTTGTTAACCCCTTCAAACATACAGACGCTTTCTGACGCATTTGGAGCCGAAAACCTTTAAAAACAATGTGTCAAAAGGAGAAATTGCTCATATTCAATATATAGAGTTAACATAGTTTTACCTATCAAAGTCATCTGCTGCAGATGGTATTTGGCAAAGGGCTACCTCCTTAGTCGCCATTCATGAATATTCACAAGTCATGGGATAACCTGCATTATTGGCTTGGGATGATATCGATAACACTTCGCATGAACTATATTCATTCGGAGTAGAACATCACATGGTTATCGAATAACGTCATTAAAATGTCGGCCCATTATATTCAAACTCCATTTGTTTGTTTCTTTTTTTTCCGAATAGCCGATAAGGATATGATTGCTCTCCAACTCTGCTATAAAGATGTTTTTTTTCTCTTTTTTTGTTGTATTCATGTTCATGTAGATTGATTTTTTTAGAGAACAGACAAAAAGGGTTTTTTCTGCAGGATAATGCAGCAGCAAAAATAGTCTAAGCTGAAGACTGGATTTATGAGAAACCCTGATTTAAGTTGTCAACTCGCTTAACCCTTTCCCTCATATAGACGCTTTCTGACGCCTCTGCAGCAGACGGCTTTTTGAAAACATAGTAACGAAAGAAGAAATTGCACAAAACGTGCAATTTCTCCTTTTGTCACAATGTTTTCCACTTTTAGTCATAGGTTATCCATTCAATTATAGAGATTTTCCATTATTTGACAAAATATGTTTAAAGCTGCAGAATTGTCGTATGAGGGAAAGGGTTAATCAGTTGATCGATAAGTGTTTAACGGCACTTTCAACAATTGTTCAACTATATCACGGCGGCCAGTTTACATACAGATGTTCCACATATACTATTCGCTCATTGGGGGAATAAGAATGGCGCTTGTCGCATTGCTATTTTGTCAAACGTTGGAAAGATTGATGGCTGAGCTGGGTCTCGAACTGAAATCCTGGATTGACAGCCAGCATCTCTATCGACAAACTTACTGGGGCTCGGCCTCTAACTCAGACAATTATAATCCACACTTCATTTGGTTACAGCAACCACAGACATGATCTATCGGTCAAGTTAGATATCGAGCTCGATGGCACGGAAACGTTTGTTAAGGCCGCCTAAAATTAGCGAAACTTTTGTCAAATAAGCTTTCTCCACTAGGTAACTTACGCATTCATTTACCGAACTTGGTCAGTGTTTTCTGGGAAAACTATCTTTGTCTCAGTCGAATTTCAGGCAAGGACGCCAGAGATACCCTGGAGTTATGATACCTTGACGGGTGTATATTTGCAGTTTGGAATACTTGTATAATACTTTTTAATCAATAACGGCCGGGGTACCGGTATAATGTTAATACTTTGGTCAATAATCGAAATTGATTCTGATGAAAGTAACACAATTTTCGTTGTCGCCTTCTACTACATATGTTAGATCTACTTGTATTTTGATAAAACAGATTTATTTTTTGCATCGATTTCGAAACAAGTTTTCGGCGTATATGAATCCCACTGGATGTCTTAACCAGTCTACGCGACGTTTGTGTGGAATAATCCCAAAGACAGAACCCGTTCATCACGGGATTAGAACCCAGGACCTTCGGTATGAGAGGCCGACGCTCTATCTCTGAAACAATGTGTTTTATTAGCATCACCACGGTCGGCACCATAACGATTATAATAAGTTGTAATAAATACATTATTTAATTATTGCAGGTTTCCAAAGACACAATCACTAGGAATATGCAGCTATCCAGGGTCAGTCGAGAGTCTGTAACAATGTTATTAGTTCATGTAGTGGCGATGTAACTGTGAGGCGTCTGGTGATTCGCCATTCCGAGTGGCACCATTAACCCTTTCCCACATACAACAAATCTGCAGCAGACGACTTTGAAAATATAGTGACGAAAACCTGAAAAAATCTCCATAAAAGATAGCTTAATTGTTAAATAAAGTTGAAAACATTGTGGCCAAAGGAGAAATTGCTCATCATGAGCAATTTCACCTTTGGCCTCAATGTTTTCAAAAGTCGTCTGCTGCTATTGCGTCAAGATGCGTCTGCCAACGGGAAAGGGATAAAGTGATATTGGCGTACAACTAGTGGGCTACACTTTTTTATGTTTTGTCGAAAGATGCAGTTGTCTCTTTACAACTTGCATGTAGATGTTTGTTGTAAATTATGTAATATATTGTTGTTTTACTTGTTTCTGAACATTACGAAATGGACTTATTTGATATTATGTTTTGCGGTTCAAAGGAACATTTGAATGTTGTTACATATTTGGACAGTTTTAATTTGATAATCTATATATATGTTCATATCTAGTGTACAAGTTATTTATATCTATATGGAAAATAAATTTTGTTAAAAGAAACCCCACCTTAATACCTTTTTATTTAAGATTTTCATGAAACCGTCATGTTTTAATTGCAATTGGTCCGTTTTTGGTAGAGTTGCGCAAACGAGACCATTGTTACAGGTTGAATTTTTACAGCCATGGTATGGAGTAGACTGCACTTGAAGAACCCCGTGTTCGGTATGAATTACTGCAGGGACCGTGTATATATTGTCCCTGATTACTGTAACTGAATGAATACTTATTTCTCAACAGAGTTCGTATACATTAATAGAGAAATAATTCGTTTCTAGCCATTTCTTCTTTTTCTAAAATAGTTTCAGCAATCGTCGGAGTCATAAGCGCCAAGTTCGTACGAGTATGCCCCACATAAAGGGTTAATTAGGATATTCATAGCACAAATTAGATTTTTGTCTGGCTTTGTTCATCATGAGCTTTTTAAACTTTTTCCTAATATGATGTTTTAGAATCGTTGGCTTTGAAAAGATCATAGAACAATATTAAAACAATTTAAACTTAGAAGTATATGTTTTATATAGATCAGTTAAAATTGTTGGAACAAGAGGCCAAAGAGAGCGAGTATCAATCTACCGCAATACGGCAAACATAAAATCCCTATAACCATATACGGCAAACCAACCCGCCCAATGAATGCCATATTTTTTCGACAAATAAACAAGGCTCGAAGAGATATAGTAGAAGGTCACCCAATGAACGTTTCTACAAAACTATTTGAAAATATGCCATATAGTTTCGGGGGGGAAGATTTTTAAATTTTTCACTAAAGCCAATGTAAGGCTATTATCAGCGACGACTCCTGGTGGACATGTTTTTCAGACCAATGCTTGAGGGAATCTGGTAGAGGGTCCCCAAAGGAACACTTCTCCAAATGATTTGAAAATTGGCCAGATACTTTCGTCTGATGCAGATTTTCTTTACTAAAACTATAACAGGCGAAACAGCCCCGCGCCCTGGCGGACAATTCTTTTCACTAATCAACAAGGATTGAAGGAATCAGGTAAATGGTCACCAACCGAAAACTTATTCAAAATTATTTGAAAATCGGTCTACCGGATTGAGAGAAGTTTTTACTTTCGGTTGCCATGGAAATCAGAATTTCGCATGGATCCAAATTTCAGCCAGTATAGCTAAAACATGAGATATTTTTTAACTTCAGCAGTATTTCCACTTCTTATCTTATATGGGAAGGTGTTGAGGAATAGTCAGTTTAAATCCCTGTCTAGCTAGTTGTTGTTCTTTTTGTCCAATAACAAGGGATAGACCATGGCAAACTAACTACCCCCTTTACCAGCAGCCAGAGGGGCACCTTTCACATCTATAGAAAGCTGCACAATAATCATCATCATCATCTCAAAATGAACTGACGTATAGGGAAGATGGTTAAAGAGTGTATTGTAATTGATATATAAGCCACGTCTAGCGATGTTGGGTCCTAACCCTTGTCCACATTTGCAGCAGACGACTTTGAAAACATATTGACACAAATAGAAAATATCTCTATATAATTAATTGTTAAATTATTGAATAGAACTGAGCACATTGTGGCCAAAGGAGAAATTGCTCATCATGAGCAATTTCACCTTTGGCAACAATGTTGTCAAAAGTCGTCTGCTGCTATTGCACCAAATTGCGTCTGCAGGTGGGACAGGGTTAATGTTTCTGGTAAAGAGTCGACTCGGGAGTCTATGTGCATACACATATCACCAGAGTCTTCACTGTCGACGGTGGACAGTTGGTGAAGGCTGGAGAAAGATCACATTAGGCAGAGGTGCTTATCCAAGTCTTAACCCTTTCCCACATACAACAAATCTTCAGCAGACGACTTGGAAAATATAGTGACAAAAACCTGAAAAATCTCCATAATAGAAAGAATTTTGGCTGAGCTGGGGTCAAACTCACAACCCCTGCATTGACAGCTCGCATCGCTACCAACTGATAAGGCTATCTAACTGCATCAACAACAAGATCTGTTAATTTATAAACAATTTTATTATACCACTCCCAATTAACATTTTTAAAAAAAAGAAACTATAATAAATGCTATGTATAGTACATGTATTGCTGTAGATCTTGTTTTTTAACACAATTTGGAAGAAAATTAACAGAAATAATTCTCAATAAACAATGTCAAACAAACAAAAACTTCAATAATTTCTTAAATGTGTATAATTCTGAAAAAAAACAACTTAAATCATAAATAACAAACTTAAATGCGAGGTAACAGTAAAAGAAATAATACAGAAGAAAAACTGAGCATAAAATATGTAGAAATATTATAAAGATTTAACCCTTTTTCCACATACAACAAATCTGCAGCACACCACAATGAAAACAAATATTGAGTAAGAGTTGAAACATTGTGGCAAAAGGAAATGCCAATTTTTTTAAAAAATTGTTTGCTGCAGAACGTTTCACACAGAAAGTGTCTGTATGTGGGAAAGGGTTAAACTTTAAGTGCGTAGTTACGACTGACCCTTTCCTCATAAAAGATTTTCTAACAAGAGTCGATAGATGTCTTTTGTCTTTTGAACATTAATTGGGAAGAAGCATGCAAAACCCTTTAAAGGGCCATAACTCTGGACTACCTAAAGCGACTTGGCTAGAAAACAAGCTTGGCTGTTAACCCTTGCCAACATACATTGACTTTGACAATGTCAAGGCATAACAAATATGGAAAATCAAAGTATAATCATACAATCAAGCAGAAAACATTGTTGCAAAAAGAGTAAGTTTTTACAATCATATGCTGCAGATTCATCAGAAAGCCTCTGTATTTCGGAAAGGGTCGAGAATGTGAGCAAGTTTGGTGAAGATTGTATAAGGATTACAGTTAAAAGGCACACATTGGTTATTTGTGAGAAATAAATTGTTTGTGGACAGCTATATAATTACTGTGTTTATGAATAGGGACTACTCAAAATGAATGAAAAGTAGTGATTTAGAGCTTATAAGTGACTTAAGGCATAACAATGAGCATAAAAAAAAAATCTGAGAAATAAACAAAAAGACACCAAGACATGTTTAAACCCTTTCCCACATACAATCAATTAGCAGCAGACAACATTGAAAACATCTAGGCAAACATATGGAATTTCTCTATTAACTTAAGTATAAATTCCTGAAAGGGTTGAACATTGTGGCAAAAGTAGAAATTGCTCATTGTCTTCTCAAACAAGGTAATTACCACACTGTAGCAGGCATCTTTTGGAAATATTGTAGGCAAATTAGGTATTGTTTTTAGCCCTTTCTGACATGGTGAGATTTTCCATGAGTGTGCAAAGTGGTCTGCTGAAGATAGGTGTATATTGGAAAGGGGAATTTATATTTTGTTTTGTTGCATCATAAAAACATGTCTATTTGTCAAAGCTTTAACCTATTCCTTTAAAGGAAAATTCTGCAAATGACAAATGCAGGTAAGAAAATGGATGTAAAAGCAGATAACATTATTAACAGAAAAGAATAGATACAAATTTGAATAACAGAACACAACCAAAAATAATCCTACTTTATACAAAGAGATGTATACTTATTGTCAAAGCAAGTACTTAAAGAATGTAAAATAATTAATCACAAAAGAAACAAACAAATGCAAGAACAGATGGAAACATCAGGTAACTTTAAATTTTAACATTTATAGTACAGAGAAGTGACATGAAAGAGTATTATATGTCCCACATACAACAAATATGCAGCAAACGACTTTGACAACATGTAGACAAAAATATGGAAAATCTATATAAATGAATATATAACTTTTTCCACATTTGCCACAATGTCTTCAAAAGTGTCTGCTGCAGAGATGTAAGAAAGCGTATTTTCGGGCCTATATTCACCAACAACTCTTCAATCAAATCTAGTTTACAATTTAAATTGATAATTTGGCTGTGCCGTAGGAAAATAAACTACAGTGTATTTACATCAAATGAAGATATAGATCAATCTATGCATTCATGATATGTGTTATGAATACACATTGTTTGTGAGAAGTTTCTGAAACATTCTGTGAAATACTCACAAGCAATTTTTCTTTTTCCCACACTGTTCAATATTTCAGATGACATAGTGAATTTTTTTGCGTATATTAAATTTGATTGCAATATGATAGTCCTATATTGCTCACTTGATAGTTTTCCAAATAGTTACTCTATATAAAACACATATAGGCTGTACCAGCCCTGCCCACTATTCAGGCCATGTTCATTAGATAGGACTCTACCAAGGAAAATGAGTGCCAAATATATTTCAAATCAGTACTTTTGCACAAGAAGATTTTTAAAAAATTTGCTTTACAAAAACATGTATGAGGAAAACAAGTTGCCGTATTTTTCAACGGATCAGATTAATTTGAACAAAATCAGTTCACTGCTTTTTTACAAGATGATTTTTAAAGTATTTCAACAATTTTGGTAGAGGGCTGCACAAGAATTTGAGCCAAATTATTTTCAAATCAGGAAAGTATTTTAGCACAAGCAGTGATCAGACGGATAGACAACATTGAGCGATCACAATAGCTCATCCCTCACTTTGTGCTCAGGTGAGCTAAAAAACCTTCTAAAAACAAACTTTCATACATGTATGATATATATGGTATTTGGATCAAGATAGCATGGATTCACAGAGAGAATTATAATAACAAAAATATTGTTTGCCTGTTTTTGCTTTGCCAGTTAGACATACAACATTCAAGAAACTCTTTACAAACAGCACATATTTCAATCACCTAACATATATAAGATGTCTGATCTGATCTTTGACCACACTTTCACAAATAGCATTGCTTAAACCATCTTCTCAGATCAATATGTAGTTGGCCTAGTACAATATTTGGAAGACATGCAATATTCGAGCATAACTATAGCACAACACAGATTGCAAAAACAGAAACTTTAATCGTTTCGCACATACAACAAAGCTGCAGCAGACAACTTTGTAAACATATAAGCAAAAATATGGAAATTTTCTGTTAATAAAACAATAATAATTGAACAGAGTTGAAACATTGTGATAAATGGAATCTTCAAAAGTTGTCTGTGGCAGAGGCTTCAAAATGCATCTGTTTGTGGGAAAGGGTTCGTTCATTCCCACTTAACCAAATCTGCAGCAGATAAGTTAATTTTTCCTTTTGCCACAATGTTTTCAACTTTTTATAGTTATTACCCATTCATTTAAAAAGATTTTCCTTGTTTTGGCAAAGATGTTATCAAAGTAATCTGCTGCACATTTGTTGTTTGTGCGAAAGGGGGGGTTAACCATTATACCAGTCACCTGAAGACAATCGAACACTAATAAATAGCCTTTCACAACATAGAACTATGGACAATAATATAATAAAGCATTAAGGCACAATTTAATATAATATTAAAGTTATTCTTTACAAGAAAAAGTCTTGTTTATTACGTAAATATAGAATATTTTGGAAAATGGAATGGCAAGGAAGTACATTGTTCTTTAAATCTAAATTGTAAGAATTAATTCAGATCACATTATAAGTACACATTTTGTAAATCTAAATTGTAAGAGTGAATTCAGATCACATGTAAGTTTATATTTTGTAAATCTAAATTGTAAAAGTTAATTCAGATCACATATAAGTTCATATTCTGTAAGTCTAAATTATAAAAGTTAATTCAGATTGATCACATGTAGATGAGTATCATACTGTTATATGTTAACAACAAGAAACCGCTGAAGACGGTAAGGCTGGATTGTCGGCAATTTGACCTTGAAAATCGACAAAACAAGGTCAAGGTCAAAGTATCCATATAAATCAATAAAACTTGTTACTGGTTACCTTCAGGCAGAGTTTCAAGTTTGTAACCCTTTCCAGTGCTGAGATTTTGCCTCAACCTGAAACTTTAACCAAAATGTTGACGGACAGACAGACAGACAGACGGACGGACATACATCGCCAACCTATAGACCGGAATTGCTAGATCTAGCCATAAATGTCTATAATATATTCGTTCATCACAATCATTTAAGTTACACATATTTGAATCTAAAGGTACATTTAATTATATTTCAGCTTGGTATATGAATGGTCAATTTTAAAATAAGCTTTACCATTTACCTCATTTTCTATTTTTACATTTGACTGTCTGGAAACATCTCGGAATGTTTGCTGTTGAAAATTCTAAGCATGGTTTTGACGCAGACTAGAGAATATAATGGGAAATGGAAAAAATCCTCATTTTGAGAAATGTCTCATTCTTGTCACATTGTTTTCATTAGAAGTCCCCTGTTGCAGAGGTGTAAAAAGTTGGTTGTGTAAGGGAAAGCGTTAATCCTTTCCCACATACAGATGCATCTGGAGCAGACAACCTTTGAAAACATTGTGGCAAAAGGAAAAATAGCTCATAATGAGCAATTTTTCCTTTTACAACAATATTTTCATCTTTATTCAATAAATATACTTTCTTTCATGAAGAATATTTGTAGTAATGTAGGGATGTAGGGTAGTCGTCTGCTGCAAATTGTTATATGTGGGAAAGTGTTAAAAACAAGAATTGACCTTGGATGTACCAGGGTCAGAAATTTATCTCTATTGGTCCGTATTGGAATGGATTTCATTTCATAATAAACTCTATGAATCAACATGCATTGGAATGTATCACAGAAAACAAAAAAATAAACTATATAGATATACTATAATGGATTTCTCTAAGGTAACCCTTTCCTTTATGTAGACAGGCAAGTTGAAGTTCTGTTGACGCCTTTACAGAAGAAAGCTTTTCAAACATCATGGGAAATGGACAATTTGCTCACAACATACATGTTTTACTTCCCTTAGTGGTAGTATTTGTGTGAAAAGTGAATTGATTGATTGGGGTTTAACGCCGTTTTCAACAATCTTTCAGTCATATCACGGCGGCTAGTTCATCATCTCATGTGTGAGAAGTGAAGAAGTTGCTTATAATGAACTTCCTTTTCTTTTTATAAGTTGAATTTTGCTTTCAATAGTAAAGGCATCAAATACCTTCTCTCTTCTTTTCTTTCTTTTTTAACAGGAAAGAGGGTTCATTTGTATTATGGATTTCTTTATTTATTTAACCAGGGGCGTAGCTCCCTTTAGGCACTGTAGGCACGTGCCTACACATTCTTTCTCAAAATGCCCCCAAAATACAGCTGCAGCGATAGACATCTGCGTAATGTATCGACCAGATCAGCCTGCGCTGTCCGCGCAGACTGATCCGGCCGACACATTCCGACTTAGGGGGGATAGATGTATAGAGTAGTGATTCCTGAAACAGAAAATCCACAGGAGGCGAAAAGTGTCTATCCGGGTAGGCCTGTGTGGCATGCTTAGGGTGATCCGGGTCGATACTTTACGCAGAGTCCACACTGTTGATTTTCTCAGGAGACGGCCTACACATTGATTACTGCAAACTGCCCCTGTTAACCATTTCCCACATACAACAGTTTTGCAGAAGACAACTTTGAACTATTTAAGCAAAAGTATGGAAAGTCTCTATAATTGAAAGCATAATTATATATAATAGAGTTGAAAATATTGTGGCAAAAGTAGGAATTGCTCATTTTCAGCAATTTCTATTTTTGCAAAAATGCTTTCACAATTTGTCTGCTGTTCAGTCATGTAGATGTGGCAAACTGAGTCTGCAAGTGGGAAAGGTTTTAGGACACATACAAATCAATATGGCAAGTTTGAAATTGTCAATATCTTGAGTAAGAAATATTGAATGAAAACCATGTATGTGTGCAAAAACATAATACATATTTATGCATCATTATGAACACTATTATGTATATTTAAATATGCCAAAGCATTTTCTCACATTCCCTGTATATTAAGGCACAATCTAAGGCACAATGACAAACTCAGTAGAACACATTAGAGCTCTAGATGAGGGGCATGTTTTATGTTCTAAAATCAATATTTGACACTCAAACCCTATGTTGTGGGTACTCAAATAAAATTGTCTCAGTTTCGTTGAGTAATAAGAGAGATATTGTGGGGAAAATACCAGTTTACTCCTCCTTATCTAGTCCTCTGTATGATATGAGTAAATGTTTAAAAAGGGTTGATTGATTGATTGATTGGTGCTTTATGCCACTCTCCACAGTATTTTTCTGGGTGAGTTACCAGTACTATTGGTCCATTTATCCAGATAACAGCCAATCCGGCATAATGCTATCCAAGCAACCCTGAGCACCAAGGAGGGCAACAATTACTACCATTTTTGAAGTCTTTGGTATGACCAGAACGGGGATTGAACCCACGACCTTCCACACCCACTCCCCACTACAGCAATGAGGCTGTTGGGGGCAAAAAAGGGGTTCTTAATATTGCATCTGCAAACAGTTAAGACATTCACATGTTCTTACCTTTTGACCTAACACTTGAAATGTAGTTCCCCAGGTTTTACTCATATATCCCTTTGTGTGGTAATACAATGGATGATGGATCAAGACCATCTTGTGCTCATAGCTCATTCATTTGTTTGTTTTATTGAAATTTTTAGGCATTTTACACATTTATTCAGTTTTATCATTTTAACAGAACACTTACTTATGATCGCTGGGTAAAAAAAAAAAGTTTAAGAATAGAAAATATCCAATGCCCAAGGGCTCTTTACCATGACCATAACAAGCGAGGTTTGAACACAGGACATCAGGTTTCAAATGCTCAGCGCAAACCACTCAGTTATGGCAGTTTCCTTTCTTTATTTAATTGTAACAGTTAAAATTTAAATGTAGATGTACAGAAACATTGATGTTTACTCAATAAACAAAGATATAACAAAATAATTATTCTAACAAGGAAACCTAATATATACTGTGAAAACATTGCACAGCTATTATGCAAATAAATTCTAAAATTTGACAAAAAAAGAAACAATTTCATTATACAAATAAAATACAGTATTTAATTAAAGGATTTCAACCTGTAAGTTAAAAACTATGAACTCTCCAAACAAAGAGATATAATACCTAATAATCTGCTTATTTATCTCACAAAATATAGTGGCAAAAGGAGGAATTGCTCATAACTTCTAGGAACAATTTCCACAATGTTTCCAAAGGTTGTTTCCTGCTGATGTGTATACAGCAGATGACTCTTAACCCTTTCCCTCATATAGACGCTTTCTGACGCCTCTGCAGCAGACGGCTTTTTGGAAACATAGTGACAAAAGAAGAAATTGCTCAAAACGAGCAATTTCTCCTTTTGACACAATGTTTTCCACTTTAAGCCATAGGTTATCCATTCAATTATAGTGATGTTCTATTTTTTGACAAAATATGTTCAAAGTCGTCTGCTGCAGAATTGTCGTATGAGGGAAAAGGTTATAAATATTGTGGCAAAAGGTAAAAATTGTCCAAAATGCATTAAAGATTTACAGGTTTGATCGTTTCATTTTAAACATTTGTCCTTTCATTTATAGAGATTTTTACAAATACATGGATGTTTTAAAAGTCATCTGCTGCAGATCTGTAGTATGTGGTAAAGGATTAATTAAATGGCTTATGAATGAAGCCTTTCCATTTTAGAAGCTATTTGGTGACATGTCTTTAAGAAAAAATTGTGAGAAAGAAAAAGAAATTGCTTCACCCATTCCCTCATATAGACGCTTTCAGACGACTCTGCAGCAGACAGCTTTTTGAAAACATAGTGACAAAAGAAGAAATTGTATGAGGGAAAGGGTTAACATTGACTGTATCCTTTCATACTCTTTTAATTTGTATTAAAACACTTTATTCTATAATATTCATACAGACAATGGCTTCATTCTCTGAGTTTTTATTTCCTTTAGAAAATGGTCAGTTCTAAAAATAGCATGTCAGGTCAGGTTTTGATATAAGAAAACATATATCTATTGAAAAGTTCCCATGAAGCTAAAATTTAGACACAATGAAAATTAAGATTACTGACACAATGAAGGTGAAATCTTTCAATAGACAATATAAAAGGAATCAATATAACCCTAAACCCTTTCCCACATACAGACGCATTTTGTTGTATCTGTAAAAGAAGACCTGTGAAATCATAATGATAAAAAGAGAAATTGCTGACAATTCTGCAGCAGATAACTTTGAACATATTTTGTCAAAAAATAGAAAACCTCTATAATTGAATGGATAACCTATGACTAAAATTGGAAAATATTGTGGCAAAAGGAGAAATTGCTCGTTTAGTCACTATGTTTTCAAAAAGACATCTGCTGCAGAGGCGTCAGAAAGCGTCTATATGAGGGAAACGGTTAATAATACATCCAGTTATAGAGAGTTTCCATTCTTTTGCCTTGATTTTTCATACATTGAAAAAACGGATTACCGGCCTTAACCAATTCCCACTTACAGGCGCATAATGAGCAATTTCTCCATTTGCGACAATGTTTTCAACTCTATTCATATCATCATTTGTAGAGTTTTCCATACTTTTTCCTATCCGTTTTCAAAGTCATCTGCTGCAGATTTTCTGTATGTCGGAAAGGGTAAAGCAATTACCCCATATGTTACTAAGTATGTACATGTTAACAATAGACGGATTGATCTTGGCCCTCTTTTTGAATTTCAGTACTGCTGATAAAGCTTATCCTGGCCACCAGAACATCAGACATGATGTTATACCTGCAACCCAGAGTACCAAGGAGAGAAGTCACTCCTACAAATGTTAAAGTCCTTGGTATAACCCTTTCCCTCATATAGACGCTTTCTGACGCCTCTGCAGCAGACGGCTTTTTGAAAACATAGTGACAAAAGAAGAAATTGCACAAAACGTGCAATTTCTCCTTTTGCCACAATGTTTTCCACTTTTTGTCATAGGTTATCCATTCAATTATGGAGATTTTCTATGTTTTGACAAAATACGTTCAAAGTCGTCTGCTGCAGAATTGTCGTATGAGGAAAAGGGTTAACCCAACCAGGCATCAAACCCTGGTCTCCCGTTCTAAAGGCCGACAAGGTGATTCAGAAAACTGTACAGGGAAATGGCAACAAAGATGACAAAATGTAAAAAAAGTATAAAGCTTATCTCCTTTGAGTAAATATATGGATTTCTATAGTTTTAAACTTTTAAAAATGAAAACATGACATTTATAAAAAGAAATTGGTATGCTTATCATAGAACTCACGCAATAATGCTTGTAGTTTAATAATGACCGTTTTTAAACATGCGTAACAAATATTAGACAACATCAAATTTTATATTAATATGATCTGTTCAAATCATAAATTGCGAGTGAAAGCCTTACTTCTTTAAACCTTGAATAGATAGAACACAATTATAACGGTGAAAGTATTTTTTTTTTAAATACAGTTGAACACAATTATAAAGTTTAATTTTTTTTTTTTAAATACAGTTGATTCATATCAAATGCAAACCCTACTATAAACAAATATTGCAATTAAGCATTTTTTTTTTAAATATATAACCTCTTTCCCACATATGACAACTTTGCACCAGTTGACATTCAAAATATCACAAAATAAATGTATGATTGTTGAAAAGAGTTGAAAACATGTAGGCAAAAGGAAGAATTGATTGCTATGAGCAATCTCTAATTTTGCCACAATGTTTACAAATGTTGTCTGCAGCAAGAAAGATTCTGCATGCTCTAAGAAAAGCAACCCTAGCTTATTTCACAGGTTATTATGGATCAATAAAGGATATGTATTAACCCTTTCCCACCTGCAGACGCATTTTGATGCAACAGAAGCAGGCGACTTTTGAAAACATTGTGGCCAAAGGTGAAATTGCTCATGATGAGCAATTTTTCCTTTGGCCACAATGTTTTCAACTTTATTTAACAATTTAGCTATCTTTTATGGAGATTTTTCAGGTTTTGTCACTATGTTTTCAAAGTTGTCTGCTGCAGTTTTGTTGTAAGTGGGAAAGGGTTAATATATCCATGCTTCCTGAATCTATATTTACTGTTTATTAGAACTTTGTTTTTAAAGCCCTTTTGTATTATTTTGCTACCAGTCCAATTCCAAATTAGAATGTAAATCTACCCTGGTTGCAAATTGCCTAAAGGCTGTTTTTTTTCTGGAGCATGGCTCATATATATATATTCTGTATTCATAGAGCTTGTGATTGAGCTCCATTTGCTCCATTTGCAAATCAGCAGTAATTTATAACAATCAGGTTGGTATTGTAATTAAATCATAGATGATGGAATTCATCTAATATTATACAAGGGAATAAAACATAACATACCTAAAATTTGATTGTAAGTTTAGCATTTTTTTCAGTTATAACACAGCCTTTCCTGGGTAAGTTACCAGTACATCTGGTCTGTTTTACCTGACACCAGCTAGTCGGTGTCAATGCTAACCCTGCAACCCTGTGCACCAAGGAGGGCAGCCATTACTACCATTTGTTAACCCTTTCCCACATAGAGCAATTCTGCAGCAGACGACTTTGGACAAACGTTGTCAAAATATGGAAAATCTCAATAATTGAATGGATAACCTATGACAAAAAGTGGAAAACATTGTGGCAAAAGGAGAAATTGCACGTTTTGTGCAATTTCTTCTTTTGTCACTATGTTTTCAAAAAGCCGTCTACTGCAGAGACGTCAAAAAGCGTCTATATGAGGGAAAGGGTTAAAGTCTTACTTAATGTCAAAATGAATTCTAAACAATACAAAAAATACTATGTTGTAGGAACTCAATAGACCTGCTAAGATGATATTAATTACCCACAACATTGTCTTTTACAATGCAGGGGTAGGAGATACAGTACTCAGACTCAGAGGTCCAGATAAGGAGGAGTATACAGCTCTTTTACCTACAATATCTCTCATATCATCCAACCAAACCCAATGTTGTGGGTACTCAAAAGAAGCGTCTCAATGAGATAATTCTTTTGAGTACCCACAACATAGGGTTAGAGTGTAAATGAAGGATTTTAGAACATGCAAAAGTCCCCTTATCTAGAGCTCTGAGTACTTATCCCTTTCCCTGATACACCAATGAAAAATCTCTATATTTGGATGGATAACCTATGACTAAAAGTGGAAAACATTGTGTCAAAAGAAGAAATTGCTCGTTTTGAGCAATTTCTTTTTTTGTCACAATGTTTTCAAAAAGCTGTCTGCTGCAGAGGCATCAGAAAGCGTCTATATCAGGAAAAGGGTTAAGCTAAGCAAAATGAAGAGCTCTGATTTTCTAAGTTTTCAAACCTCATCCATTATGCGTTTAGACACAACTTAATGAAATGGTTATATATATCTCATTAATTCTAATACTGCTTTCTTTCCATCTGTATGATCAAAAATTTAAACTATGTGAATTTTGTTAAAATAAATCACCTAATCTAATTAGTAGCATAAAGATTCTTCACTTTAAACATGTGAAATGTCATATTCTTAGATTTGACAATTTTCAAAATCTGCCAAACTTTATAGCTAACCATACATAGTTCATTTTAACAGTAAGAATAAAATGAATACACACAAGATTTGAATGGTTAAAACAATAGCACCTACTTATCTTTTAACGCTTGTTCAAGCCAGTCGTCTTCCATTGCATCAGAGTCATCGCTTGCATCCTCTGAGGACAACAGTTTCGAGTATTTGATTTCCATTTTATCATTATCACGACAACAACACATGCCTAAAGCCAATACCGGGAACCAGGCAATTGAAATGATGGAACCAGCTTGAAACAATATGGCGGATCCATATGTGTCATACACATAACCAGACAAAAAGCTTCCGGTAGCGAAACCGACTCCAAAATAAGCTGTAGACAAAATAGAGCGAATACTTCTGCTTAGAGCTGGTGATGAGTTGAATTGAGAACTGCTTAGTACTGCCCACCACATGGCTGTATGTGTAAATGCATGGGCAATCTCTGCTGGTAAAACTGCCCAAGGTGTGGTTAAGAAGGAATAATACAAACATCTTGCAGACAAAAATAACACGGACAGACATACAACACCTCCATTCCCTATCTTTTTCACAAGTGTGTTGTTGAATAAAAGCATTGGGATTTCTGATAAGGCTGCAAGGGTGAGGCAGAGTCCGAAAGTTATCTCCTTACTTCCCATGTCCAACAGCATCCAGAACAGGAAATTGTAATAGCTGGAATACACCACCCCCATAATCAGTAATGTGACAACAAACATGAAACTTCTACCATTACAGCACACTGTGTAAACTCCCTTCTTCACTTTACTTGCATATTTGTACTTTTCGGAGGTTGTCATTGGATAGCAAAATGCAATCAGGAATGTGATTCCCAGGAACAATCCAAACATATAAAAGTGCAACATAAACGGATGAATAACAGTCCCGAATAAACAATTTGTATTATCCACTGCCACAGTAACAATCAAAGGAAATATGATGAAGGCCATTGATGTCCACACTCTGTGCATGCCATATTTTTCTATATCGTCAATGCCTTCCAAAAATTCATACCATCCATCATCCGCAATCTTTTCGATAGGAGATGAAAACATCTCTCCAATCATTAGAATAATCAATACAACAGCGAAAACCTGGTCTTCAGTTTCCCTAATATGCTTTCTCATTTCTGTTATTTCACTAAATAACCATGTCTTCCATGGAACAACTTTGCTGGTCTCAGATGTTTTATTTTGTGTATCAACATCCCGTCTTTTACGCTTCCTGTCTGGTTCAATTGCTTTTGAAAGTTTGACAGCATCTTCCATCGAGAAGTTATCCAGTGCATTAGCTAACACCTTTTCACCTTCAGGATCTTTCAGTAGTATATTTACATCCTGTATCAGGTCAGTTTTCGACATCTTTTCAAGATCTTTTGGATCAGCTCCAGCTGATTTAAGTAACTTGGATAGGAGCTGTTTGATGTCCTGATCCTTAAGCGTTTCAGTGACAGTCTGTGTTGTTATAGATTGTATAGGAAGAGGCGTTGTGTTTGGAGCTATTTGATCAGGTGCTTCTGTTGTTCTGTGTGTTTGATCCATTATATTATGACCATCATTTTGTCCAATCAAATTGTTCATTGTGGTATTCTTTGATTCACTTTCAGCAGCAATGGTTGTTGATAGAGAAGCGTTAGGTATATTTGTATTTGGAGAGGCTGGTGCAAAATTTGATTCCAGAGATCCGTTTACTTGACCTTTATTTTCAAGAATATCTGACAAATTAAGCGGAGGAACAATCCTCTCTTGTGAACATTGTGTTGCAAATACACTCTCATCGATACTTGGTACTGCAGTCAAAGACAGGTATGCTGTTGCCATAACAAACAGTGAAAACATTAGCATGCAGCGTCGCCTTCCACATCTCACTGCACATTTAGCCCACAATGGTGCAAAAACCAAACCAACTAAAGTTTTTGTTCCAATGATAATCCCAACATGTGTTGCAGAGAGTCCAAGCTTTTTCAGAAATATTGCAATGAAAGGAATCAAGCATGCTTTACTCGCAGCAAAGAAGAAGTTGAAGATGTTACACAGGAAAATTGATCTTACAAGATTAACTGGCGCAGGTGAATCAAGCATGGCCATTCTGTTATCGTTTATCCAAGTTCTGTAATTTTGTTGGCTATTCTTGGTTGGTATTCATAATAGGAATGGGATATTGTAGATGTTTAGTTGGTCTCTCAGCAAATGATCTACAAAGTCAAACAAAATAAAAAGATTAACTACATAAAGGGTATGGCACTAGCAGTGTCCCGTTGTGCTGAGAACACAAGACATGTAAAAGTCAAAGTGTTGGAACTTGCCTATCAAAACCAATTTATTACCTTCAGTCTGAAAGTTCAAGTTTCTGTTGTTTTGTGGGATTTTGTATTCTGACTTTTTCCATCTGAACCATAATATTAATATGGTGTAGGTGATATTGTGTTAGTTTAAAATTATTTATTTTACATTGATTGCGAAACAAGTAGCTTATATTAATTACGCTTGATGTCTGCTTCCTGGATACTTGACCAGCACACGCGCTGTTTGTTTGGAAAATCCACAAGGCAGAACCCGCTCATCACGGGATTCGAACCCAGGACCTTTGGTACAAGAGGCAGACGCTCTACCTCTGTACCACTGTCTTCCACAATGTGTTACATAACAAACACTGTGAGGTCCTTTCTGGTGTGCCTTTTTGGTGTGATGTAACATGACACCAAGTCTGAAACAAGACACCAAAGACTGCAATAAGTGAGTAAAAATTATTATAAGCTATTTCTCATTTTGCAACAAACACTACAGTACTATTTTCAATGGTCACGGGTCAACTCGGCCTTTTACAAACTCGGCCTTGGGTCAACTCGGCCTTTTCTGCATTTTATAGTGCAGTGATAGATATATTTATTGCCCAATTTTATTGTCGTCGTAATTTTACTATTTGTCATGAAAAACGAGTGAAATGGGGAAATGAAAAAGAAAATGAATACACGATTACCATTGTTTAATCATTAGTAAGAAAAATAAGTTTGATAGAATACATTAATATATCAAATAACAATTCAATTTAAATCACACATTGTTTAATTAAGAAAAATAAGTTTGATAGAATACATATAATTTAAATCACACAATATTATTTGGATGACATTTATGTTTTCACGTTTTCAAACACAAATGAATATATGCATAGAAAGCATTGAATTTTGAAATAATTGTGGGAAATAGAGTGGAAATAGAGTTAGAATTAATTTAACTCATAATGTTCTTTTAAATGTATTAACTAAATCATCTCAGTACAGTTGACCGAACACCATACAGGGATCCACAACCTCGCAGAATCGCTGCCGTAGACATTTCTTTTTCCATATAACGGTCCCAATTCAACTGAAAACGTTCCTCAATGACAGCGCCTTCAATGTGGCCTTGCACCTCAGCAATGGTACTATACGGTAAAACCCTAGTCCACACATACAAGCCTCGCTGTTTATACGATGATGCCAGCCTGAAATGAAAGTAGCAAATATTTTCAAAATTAAACAAGGAACAAACTTCAAAATACAATCTCAATGAACACAAAAGCAATTATAGAAAAGACATCGTGAATAATCGCTATTTATTTACAGTAGAATGATTTGTTATTTTTGATGATAATATTAATATTGATAATATATCCGAGTAACATGATTGCTATACATCTGCTATGAATCTGCTTCGTCATATATGTTTTTTGCCAGTAACGAAATACGTTGAAGTGTGTATTGATATTGGGATGTAATAAGATCGGAATATAGCTACATACCTTCAACATCGTTATTTGTTCTTACCGTCTGGCGGAAGACACACCATGACGACACATCAAAGATAGGATGATTGAACCATTGTCTTTCAATATATTCTACAAATGTTTTCAACGATTATGACAATGTTTTACGATCTATTTTCATAGACGTCTGCTATATATATGTAGACGAAGGCTTAACTCGTTTCTTCACAATGATTTACGAACTTATGCGTTTTTCCACTATGTTTTCAACAATTATGACAATTCTACGATCGTAAACACATTATTAGGGATTTTTCCAAAATATTTTCATCGACGTCTGCTGCAGATTTGTTATATGTAGGAGAAGGCTTAACTCGTTTCTCCACAACGATTATGACAATACTTTACGATCTTAAACACATTATTACGGATTTTCCGCTGCAGTTTTGTTGTATGTAGGATATGGATAAATCATACAAGATACGTTTTCCTGCAATGTTTTCCGCTGCAGTTTTGTTGTATGTAGAAAATGGATAAATTATACAAACCACGTTTTCCTGCAATGTTTTCAACGATTATGACAATGATTTACGATTAGATGGATGTACTAATTTATCTATGGATATTCTGCTTATTAGAGACAGGGTTTCCGTATTAAAACCAGTACAATAGTGCAGATTTAAGGAAGTTCTCAAAAATAAGTATGACTTAGGCAAAAAAGTAAAATATAATGAAAAGGAGACTAAAAAACTCAAACAGCGTATAGATTTATAGATAAAATTAGCCCTACCTGTGTCGCACGTGCGATGTTGCCATTTACCACTCCAGTCACATTCCACAGCTTGCTGTCTCTCACGAACCGCACGCAAACATGATATGCACAATACCATCACGCAAAATCAAAAACACACAACAACGCACAATTGGATGAAAATTAAATTAAAGCTATTTTCTCTGAACACATATAGCTCAATCATAGATAGGTTTATATAATGAGGATTTTTTTATTTGCTTTCGCGATATATACTTACAACAACAAAAATGGTTTTCTTTACCCTCGCAATGCATAATTAACTATTTGGCGAGCAGATATATACTTACTTATTCCAACTCGTTATAAACATCTTATTGGCAAAAATCATGATTCTTTAAAGTCAGTCAAACTTCAATTATTAAAGAATTTTGGAGTAGATAGATTAAATAACAACATCAAACAACTGTGAAAAACTATTTGTCTTTAATTATATGATTAGCTATAATTATAATTGTAATTATTACTTATTATATACAACAAACAACATAAATTAAAATTTTAATAAAGATTATGTAACAACTATGACAAACAATTTTGTATTATAATTATACAATTTACCTTTACAACAGCATCAATGCAATTTATAAAATACTTATTTTCCTTTAACATGCATATTCAGTACTGGCCGAGTTGACCCACCCCGAGTTGACCCAAGGCCGAGTTGATCCGGATTCTTTTCAATGATACCATGCATTTGTTTGTAGAGACTGTTCAATTACCATGCATTCGTTTGTAGAGATTTTCCATATGTCATCACAGTCGTCTGCTGCAGATTTGTTGTCTTTGTTAATGAATTAGCTGAAGAGCAAACATTGAACACTCACTTAATTTAAGCAGAGACATATAAACACATATATGTGTTTATATGTCTCTGATTTAAGTTACATTTGTGTGTTTGCACAAATCCAAAACGTTCGCTTGCAATCTGCGAAAAAAAATAATAAGCAGTCGTCCTATGGGCCGTGGCTAGTAATTTTTGGTTCGAAGCAGTGAAGAAGTTCCTTTGGCCAGTGTCATTTTACATGTAAAAACAATAACCAAAAACTGAAACAGTAAGGATTTTCAGACCATTGATGATTGAATTGCAAAAGTTAAATTCAATGACTGCACCAGGGACAAATTTTAATCCTGTTAAAACATTAAAACCTATATTTCCTTACGGTTTCATGTGGAATTTGGAAAATAAATATCTCGTTCATATGTATTACTTACAACATGGAAGCAGACCCTGGTGTAACTTTGGAGTTGTTGTGGTTTATGGATACCAATGTTTTCCAAATTGTAAATGGCAATCCAATCTAAAGCCGATATCTATTCATTTTGTTATAACTTTTAATCCGTTTTAAATCATGTTAAGGTTTTTTTTTGTATTTGATTTTCGTCTTTAACTAATGTGAAGACCACCTTAAAAATGTAACAATAAAAATGCTCTTTTAAGGCACTTTTGTTTTACTTTCGCCGTCCGTATCGGCAAACATTTAGAAAACTCTTTAGAATTAAGTGACTGACATTTTGCCACGTTTCGGCTCAAAAACAAGATGTCGTAAAACCCTACTGTCCAAGTTACGATCTTTGAATATAGTTATTTCCATAAAAATACGAAAGTTCAAATCTATTTTATTGGTACAAAATATGAAATCCAACAGAACGCTGAATCTTTTTTCAATTGATGTCTCCACGACATTTACGACAAACAGTTAGTAACTGCCAGCGTGGATGCGACAGGTTTGTTCCAAAAATAGCAATTATAAGCTGTCAAAATGTCGACAGAGAAAACAGACGAGAATACACCCGAGACAACTGAGACAGTCGAGATGGCAGAGGAGGCATCTGAAACACACAAAAAAGAGATGCTGCAGCCTGATATGTCGCTTCGTACAGGAATACCACAATCTCGACAAGATGACCAATTTCAGGTATGAACATGAAACAAGTGTCATGTTGTACTTTATTTAATTATACTTCCCCCAGACGGGAATATTTAATATCTGCTTATATTTTCGATTGGTCCATAATAACTTAACTTAGGAAAGATTATTCTAATTGCACTTTTAATTAGAATAAACGCAATTTTAGCTCCCAGTGATCAGCATAATTTCTAAATGCCTTGTCTTTAATTTTTAATGGTGCTTTAAGATATTTTCAGTTCTAACTATGTGACAGTAACACATCCACATTCCTGTATTATCATGCACTAAATGAAAAGGAGTGATTATTTGCAGAAGACGACTTTGTAAACATCTTAACATTTATCAGGTCTCATGGGAATTTCATGTCAAAAACCAACAATACTGACAAACAAATTCAGCAATTAATTCGTAAGTAAACAAAGCATCGGTTCACATAAAATTCACATAAAATTTATAACGTATGATGCGTTTTTGGAAATATGTAAACAGTCCTTGAACTAAAGGTTCGAGAAAAGGTACAGTTTGAGAACAGGGACCTCCACTATAAGTGAATTTCTTAACAGAAAATCTTCCAGTTTAAAAGTATGCATGTGAGTTATTATCATTATACAGGTGTGTAGTTTGTTTTCCTTTTTGCCATTTGCCCTTAGGATACTTATGAACAGAGACCTAATTAACCCTTTCCCTCATATAGGAACTTTCTGACGCCTCTGCAGCAGACGCTATTTGAAAACATAATGACAAAAGAAGAAATTGCACAAAACGTGCAATTTCTCCTTTTGCCACAATGTTTTCCACTTTTAGTCAAGGTTACCTTAATTATAGAGATTTTCTATTTTTGACAAAATATGTTCAAAGTTGTCAGCTGCTGAATTGTCGTATGAGGGAAAGGATTAAGTCCATGTTATAAGTAATTTATTTTATTAATATTATACTGTTTCAACAATAAATGTATTTATATATTATGTGTTGTGATTATATATTATGATAAATCTTCCCCTAGAGGGTCCTTAATTGGTTAAAAAATCTTGAATCTATAGGAATGATCTCAAGGATCCACTTACACCCTTAACTCCAGCCATATAAATTGGTTGAAAAACATGGCAGCCAGGTGGCCTCAGAAAAGGGGCAAAATAACAAAATTTGAAAATTTCATTTATTGGTAAATTCTTGTTGATTTATAGATAATTACATAAATATGTTCTTCAGTAACCTTCTACATAATATTTTTCAAGCAATATTGATTGTTTGAAAGACATAGCAACCAGGCTGCATAAAAAAAAGGGTAAATTTAACTTAAAACTTCAAATTGACATCTACTAACCCGCTGGACCATTTCACCCAAACTTCAATGTTCCTTCGCTCAGTGGTTCTCTTACAAAATTGTTGAAATATATAAATTATATTTAGAACTTTGGTTGCTGCAGCATCAGAAAGGGAAACAAATGCAATAACTTTAAAATGTATCTCCTCTAACCCTATGGTCCGTTTCTAAGTTAATTTGGTAAAGTTGTGCCTTGAGTGACCCTCTTCATATTTTTTTCAAGCCATATTGATTGGTCGAAAAACATGGCTGCTAGGCAGCCTCAGAAAAGGGGCAATATAATAAACATTTATAATTCCATTCTTATGAAAGTCTTTGTCTGATTTCAAGTTAGTTTAGCAGAAATGATGTTCCTAGAGTGACCCTGTACAAAAAAAAATCAAGCCATATTGATTGCTTGAAAAAAAGTGGCATAGAAAAGGGGATAAAATAAATTTTTAGCTTCAAATATCATCTCCTGAACCAATGGACCTATATTGCCCAATATTCATAGATATATGTTCTTGTAGCTGTCTTCTTAAAAATTGTTCAAAGATTTGATATGCTTTATGACAAATATCCTTTACTGATAAGCTGTTTCATTCCCGTTCTTGATTAAATTTTCCCCGGTATTAGAAACAAGACATTTGCTACTAGACTATCAGTATCACTCAGGTGATCGATTTAGAGCCATTTTAGCCCTTTTGTTTTTACCCAGGGATCATGATTAAATGAAAGGTAATGGGTCAACTCTGCCTGTAACCCACTTGCCCCCGAGTCAACTTGGCATGCTGAGCACTTTATAGTACAGTGCAGATACCTGATATTATCCGTGTCAACTTTATTCTTATTTCAACTTTAAAATTATCAAAGATCTCCGATATTATATTGTGATTTTTGCTCATTTTACTATATATAGAGAGACACTTACGCACACTTGTATGAAAATAAAAGAACATAATGCAATAAAGTCAAGTAAGTTTCTCTTCTCTCTTCGAAGAAGAGGGGGTATATAGGAGTCACTATGTCCGGCTGTCTGTCTGTCTGTCGGTCGGTCGGAAGCCATATTTTGTCCGGCCTATTTCTTACAAACCACTGGGTGGAATTCAAATTTTACATGAAGCTTCTATACCAAGAGGAGATCTGCATATCCTAAAGGGGTTACAATTGCATGTTATTAGCTCGACTTTTGAAAAAAACGAGAGCTATTGTCATGACCCTGGCGTCGTCGGCGGCGGCGGCATTAAGGTTTTTTATTCAACTCAGCTTTTTTTCTGTTTTCTATCAGTCGAGCGGTGCTCTTGTTTTACAGAGTTATGGCCCTTTTACTTATTAAGTTATGGTGTAGGTCGAGGTGCTGTTTAGGGGGTATTTATCAGCTTCTAGTTTTGTTTTCTTTAGGCCTATATACTTTCTCAAACTCAGACTCGTTATAAACATCTTATTGATAAAAACATGCTACTTTAAAGTCAGTCAAACTTCAGATATTAAAGAAGTTTGGAGTAGAGAGTTTACTTACCAACATCAAACAACTGTGACAAACTTTTTTTATTTATTTATATGATAAGTTATAATTATTATTGCAATTCAACTAAATAACTACAACATAAATACAAAATACAAATTACATTTTTAATAAAGATAATGTAACAACTGTCACAAACAAATTTGTATTATAATTATACAATTTACCTTTCCAACAACAACAAACATGATCAATGCTAATGACGTTTATAAAATACTTTAAGAGGCTGTCGTAAAATTCTGATATTACATACATATATACAGTACAGACCGAGTTGACCCAGATTCAAATCAAGTGTCATATTGAAATAATGTTGAAAACGCAAAAAACTCCAGTTAAACAAAACAAATTTCTACTGGTGAGACCTTGAATCCGGAGGTGGAAGACAGTGGTATAGATTTGGCCTCTAAAACCAAAGGTCCCGTGTTTGTATCAAGTGATGAGTGAGTTTTGCCTTCAACAGCAAACAGCACAAGTACTGGTTAATTCTCAAGGGAGCAGACATGGAGAATGATTAATTTAAGCTGAAAGCTTGTTTTGCAATCAATGTAAATTAAATAAGTTTGAACTGGTTTGAAATTTTGCGTTTTTTTTCATCTTGCAAATTTTTTGTTTAAAGTTTTTGGTATTTTTAGCTCACCTATGCACGAAGTGCAAGGTGAGCTATTGTGATCACATTTTGTCCGGCGTCCGTCCGGCGTGCGTCATCAAAATTTCAGCTTGTTAACACTCTACAGGCTACATTTTGCATCCAATCTTCATCAAAGTTTATCAGAACATTCATCTCCATCAAATCTTGGACAAGTTTGAAACTGGGCCATATGAGGTCAAAAACTAGGTCACTAGGTCAAATTGAAGGGAAATCTTGTTAACACGCTGGAGGCCACATTTTCAACTTGAGCATGTTGAAACTTTATCAGAATGCTTGTCTTGATGATATGTAGGTCGGGTCAAAAAGTAGGTCACTAGGTCAAATTGAAGGAAAATCTTGTTAACACTCAAGAGGCTGCAATTTTTGCTTCAGCGGTTTGAAATTTTGTCAGAATGTTTGTATTAAAAAAATCTAGGTCAAGTTTGAATATGGGTCATATTAGGTCAGAAACTAGGTCAATACGCCAAATTGAGGGAAAATCTTGTTAACTCTGTAGAAGCCGCATGTTTTGCTTCAGCAGCTTGAAATTTGGTCAGAATGTTGAGCTGAATGAAATCTAGGGCAAGTTCGAATATGGTCATGCTGGTTCAAAAACTAGGTCAGTAGGCCAAATTGAAGAGTAATCTTGTTAACACTGTAGAGGCCACATTTTCAAATTGAGCATGTTGAAACTTTATCAGAATGTTTGTCTTGATGATATATAGGTCAAGTCGAACATGGGTTATGATGGGTCAAAAAGTAGGTCACTAGGCCAAATTGAAGGAAGATCTTGTTAACACCTTAGAGGCCGCAATTTTTGCTTCAGAATGTTTGTCTTAAAGATATCTAGGTCAAGTTCAAATATGGGTCATATAGGGTCAGAAACTAGGTCACTAGGCCAAATTGAGCTTGGTCAGAATGTTGAGCTGAATGATATCTAGGCCAAGTTTGAATATGGGTCATGCCGGGTCAAAAAACTAGGTCACTAGGCCAAATTGAAGGAAAATCTTGGTAACACTTCGGATGCTGCATTCTTTGCTTAAGCAGCTTGAAATTTGGTCAGAATGTTTGTCAAAATGATATCTAGGCCAATTTCGAATATGGGCCATGCCAGGTTAAAAAGTAGGTCACTAGGCCAAAATGAAGGGTAATCTTGTTAACACTCTGGATACTGCATTTTTAACTTGAGCATGATGAAACTTTGTCAGAATGTTTTTCTTGATGATATGTAAGTCAAGTTTGATCATGGGTCATGTTGGGTAAAAAAATAGGTCACTAGGTCAAATTGAAGGAACATCTTGTTAACTCTGTAGAAGACGCATTTTTTGCTACAGCAGCTTGACATTTGATGAAAATGTTTATCTAATGATATCTAAGCCAAGTTCGAATATGGGTAATGTAGGGTCAAAAACTAGGTCACTAGGCCAAATTGAAGGAAAATCTTGTTAACACTTTGGATGCCACATTGTTTGCTTCAGCAGCTTGATATTTGGTCAGAACGTTTGTCTGAATTATATTTTTACTTTGAGCAAGTTGAAAATTTGTCAGAATGTTGTCTTGATGATATCTAGTCCATGTTGGAATATGGGTCATATCAGGTAAAAAAAATATATAGATCACTAGGCCAAATGAAGGAAAATCTTGTTAACACTGTGGAGGTTGCATTCAGAATAATTGTTTTGCTGTGTTTTGCATTGCAGTACATTGTATAATTAAGGTGAGCGATCCAGGGCCATCATGGCCCTCTTGTTTATATTTTTGATATTTGATTGAAACTTAACACATGTCCTTGGGTTTTAGACAAATTTACATGGTTGTTACATATGTTCAAGCAAAATAATGCCCCTTTCTCAACTTAGAAAAAGTGTCTAAAGTTTTTCATTTAATATCACATCTAATTAACTACAAATCAATATGTTATTGAAATTTGAAACATAGGTTATAGTTGTATTACGGCAAAGTTTCACACCTTTAATGACTTTTTGGATAAAGTTTTTCATGTCATGTCCCACCTCTGTCACCATTTTGGGAAGTGGACTGAAACACATATGTCTCTGGATGATAAGGTGATGTGACTAACACAATTCCATAATTTTGACTTTGTATTTTAGCAAAATTGTGCTCCTTATGAAGAAGGAATTCTGGTTTAAGTAATCAAAACAGATATATTGTATTGAAACTTTACTCAGACTTTATTTGGTGGGTGAACTGATCGCTATGATATGGACTAAATTGAAATCAAAGCCAAACCCAAATCCGTCTATTAATCAATTTATTCATTTTAACTATATTTTTATTTTTCAGATGTTTATGAATCCCATGTTTGCAGAACTCGAGGCTCAAGTAAAGGAGCAAGAGGCTCTATTGGACCAGATAAATGAGTAAGATTCTTTATTGATTATTTGCTCCACCGGCAGCTTATGTCATTGATGTTCTTGCACCTGAACATACAATAGTATTTTCCTTCAAACAACTTCTCCTTTGTAAAACCTCAGCCAATTGTGACAAAACTTCATAGGAAGCAACCTCTTAATTATTATTAATTATCTCTGTATTTACTTAGAAACTTATGATCCATTCTGAAATTTTGTAAACCTTAGCAACCGAAAGAGAAAAGATCCTGCGCGACTATTATGCCATATTTAGCTCCACTGGCTGAAAGTCAGTCAAGGTTATATAATGTTGAATTATCTGTTGTTCATGAGTTTACTTCTTCTCTGTAATTGCCAGGCTGTTGGCATTTGGATGAAACTTCATAGGAAACATCCTCTCAATTATGTCCTCTTCTCAATTTCTTATTCTTTTTTTTTTATCCCTGCAAGATTCTAGTTTCCATGGCAACTGAAATAATGAAACTTAAATTCTTCTCCTCTCAAACTGGTTGGCTGATTAGTTTATTTAAGCCATGTTGATTGGTCAAAAATCATGGACACCGAGGGGCAGGGATTTTATAATAATAATGATAACTTTATTTTTATGAGGAGGATCCCAAAACTGAACTGCAATAGTCCAAACGTGGCAGAATATAAGAAGGAAAGGAAACTTTTCTGGCATGAACAGGTAGAGAAAACTTAAGTCTCTGCAAACTTGCAATGCGAGATGTAATAAATTTACATTGGGTATCAAAGGGGGTACCCCAAGTCAATTTATGGTCAACTGGTCTACATGAATTCCTAATAATTTATGACAATCAACACAACTTAAAACTTCATCATCGATAGAAAGATGTAGTGAATTTCTAATTTTAAATTTCTGCGCAGTGCCTCAAAGCATAACTTTGACTTTCTTTGTGTTGATGTACATTCCATTGTTCTCACACAAGCGGTTAATGTTTCCTAAATCTTCTTGAAGTTGCTGCTGTATAACTTTTTGGTCATTATTGGCTTTATGGAATGTAGCATCATCAGCATACATATCTGTATTAGAAAGTTTTGTGTTGAGTGGTAAATCGTTAATGTATAGAAGAAACAGGACCAAGGACAGACCCTTGAGGTACTCCATACTTGATTATTCAACTTGCTGAATTCTTTCGCTTAAATATGATTTAAGTCATTTAATTGAATCTTCATGGAAGTTTTAAATATTCAGTTTGCAAAGTAGAATTTCATGGTCTGCTAAATCAAATGCCTTATTTCAAATTATGCCTTATATGGATTAAGTGAAACTTTAAGAAAATCTTCTCCGACGAAAGTATCTGGCCAATTTTCAAGGATGAAGCTTTCAAGCTATGATGCGCAAGTCTTTTGACCAATCAACATGGCACTTGAGACTGGGGCTGTTTTACACTTTATGCCAATAGTGGAAGATTTAGACTATTGTCTTCTAAGAAAATAAATGTTTGATTTTGAAATACTAACCAGTACAAAAACATTTCTTTGTTGGCCTATCAGTTTTCTCAAGACAGACAAGTTCACAAGATAGGGTTGGGTTATTTCACCTTTTGGCAGTGGAGCTATACTGGTTGTTTTGGGTCTCTTGTATAGGTCACCTGACTGCAAAATGAGTATTGGTTGACATAACATATCACATTGCTTAACTCTGGTCCATGGTCCTTTTGTTTAACAATTTTGTAGAAATGTTCCATGTGTGACCCTCTCTTCTAGCAGGTCTCTTTTGACTTATATGGATATTCTCACAAATTTAAGAATCTCCTCTTCTGAAAATTTCAAAATTTTCTTAGGGTAAACCCCTACCAGAGCCCTACAAACCATGTTGATTGGTGAAAGGGGTTATTTTACCCTATTTGCCCAAAATATATAGGGTTATTATACCCCCCGGCAAACAAAGTTTGGGGGGGTATATAGGAATCACCCTGTCTGTCCGTCCGTCTGTCCGTCTGTCTGTCTGTCCGTATGTCCACATTTCTTGTAAGCACTACTCCTCCTAAACGGCTCAATGGATTTGGTTCAAACTTTACATGAAGGTTACACATCATATGTAGATATGCATGAAGGAAGATAATACGCCTCGGACTCTTCCAAGGGGAGATAATTTAACTTAGAGGTTATCTGCGAGGGACTCCTGTGCACATACCTCCACATTTCTTGTAAGCACTACTCCTCCTAAACGGCTCAATGGATTTGGTTCAAACTTTACATGAAGGTTACACATCATATGTAGATATGCATGAAGGAAGATCATACGCCTCGGACTCTTCCAAGGGGAGATAATTTAACTTAGAGGTTATCTGCGAGGGACTCCTGTGCACATACCTCCACATTTCTTGTAAGCACTACTCCTCCTAAACGGCTCAATGGATTTGGTTCAAACTTTACATGAAGGTTACACATCATATGTAGATATGCATGAAGGAAGATCACACGCCTCGGACTCTTCCAAGGGGAGATAATTCAACTTAGAGCTAATCTGCGAAGGACTCCTGTGCACATACCTCCACATTTCTTGTAAGCACTACTCCTCCTAAACGGCTCAATGGATTTGGTTCAAACTTTACATGAAGGTTACACATCATATGTAGATATGCATGAAGGAAGATCACACGCCTCGGACTCTTCCAAGGGGAGATAATTTAACTTAGAGGTTATCTGCGAGGGACTCCTGTGCACATACCTCCACATTTCTTGTAAGCACTACTCCTCCTAAGCGGCTCAATGGATTTGGTTTAAACTTTACATGAAGGTTACACATCATATGTAGATATGCATGAAGGAAGATCATACGCCTCGGACTCTTCCAAGGGGAGATAATTCAACTTAGAGGTTATCTGCGAGGGACTCCTGTGCACATACCTCCACATTTCTTGTAAGCACTACTCCTCCTAAACGGCTCAATGGATTTGGTTCAAACTTTACATGAAGGTTACACATCATATGTAGATATGCATGAAGGAAGATCATACGCCTCGGATTCTTCCAAGGGGAGATAATTCAACTTAGAGGTTACCTGCGAGGGACTCCTGTGCACATACCTCGTAAGCGCTACTCCTCCTAAAGGGCTCAGTTGATTTGATTTAAACTGTATATGAAGGCTACACATCATATGTAGATATGCATGAAGGAAGATTTTTCTCCTCAGATTCTTCCAAGGGAAGATAATTCAACTAAGAGGTTACGAGGAACTCCTGTGATACCTTGTAAGCGCAACTTAAACTTTACCATTGTATCCGATGCTTTGGGAGGGGAGCGGGGGGTATTCTTCAGTGAGCTTTGCTCACAGTATTTCTAGTTTGCTAATGGTAGTGGAGCAATACTGTCCCACTCTGGCCTCTTCTAGTCTATTATTTCCAAAATTAGAGATACAGTTTACCTGTGTTTCAGTGCTGTCTAACATGGATCTTGTCACTCCCTTCACGAATCTACAAAAATCGACTTTGAAAACATCTACAAAAAAATGAAAAACTTCTTTAAAATGTGATTAGAATGATTCAGATAATCATCTCAAAACTGAAGAAGACAATTTTGAAAATGTCTAGGCAAACAGATAGATGATTTCTATGAATGAGAGTATGACAACTGAATAGAGAGGAAAACCTTGTGGCAAATCGAGAGTTAACTCCTCCTTAAGTCATAATGTTTTATATAACAACTTTTTTTATGCCCCCGGAATCACCGATTCGGTGGGCATCTAGTTTTTGGCCTGTCTGTCTGTCGAAAAAAACTTTAACCTTGACCACTACTTTTGAACCATAACAGGTACGGCTACCATATTTCACATGTGTATTCCTTGTGACATGACCTTTCTGTCAGTACCAAAATTTTTGACCTTGCGACCTTGTCCTTTGACCTAGATGTTGCCATTCGGGGGGGCATCAGTGTTTCACAAACACATCTTGTTTTTTATTAAGAATTAAATGATTTTGAATAAAACTTATAGTATAAGCTAAATTGCTCTTTTAACTATGAATATGGCCAGTTTCTTCTTTTGCCACATTGTTTTTAAAAATTGTCTGCTGCAATTGCATCAAAATGCGTCTGCTAGTGGGAAATGTTAAAGAGTACCTAAAATTGTCAGAAGAGAATTTTAAAGTTGAAGTGAATCTTTCCACAAATACACCATTCTTGCAGCAGAAGACTTTGAAAACATCTAAGCTATAATATGGTAATAATAATGCTACAAACACAGAAATTGTCCGAGAAGTTATGAAGATTGTGAATTAAGTGCCATACAGGACCACCATATTTAGTTATATAACATTGTTGCAATCGTGGTAATAACTGATGAGCAATGGTGTCTGAATACAACTGTGAATCCAAAAACATTTTTCAGTAAAATGGTTGCTGAAAAAGAAGAAAGAGATAAACAAAAGATGCAAGCCCATATTCCAGCACCTTTGAAAGGAAGGTAAGAAAAGTAGAATTTGTATTCATTTTGATAAAGGTTAACTCTTTCTCCACTTACAACACATCTGCAGAAGACAACAATTGTTGCAATATTATCAAAATGCGTCTGCTAGTTGAAAGGTTACTTTTGGTATATTGCTACAAACATAAAATATTTCACTTAGAAAAGTTTCAGCTAAACTTGAAATTTCTTAAGAAAAACTCTTTGTGAATATATATCTGGTGAGAATAGCAGAGAAAGCATATATATTGTGTCAAAAAGATTCAGTCCAATGCTGAAGTTACCAATTGCAGATGCATTTTTACTTATCTGTAGTAGATGATTTTTGCCTCAAAATGTTCAATTCTAGTAAATAATTATACTTGTTCTTTCTTTTAGAGATATTTGAAGGGGGCATTATAAAATTAAGTTGCATTATTTTGTTTACAATCGATAGTTGCCAAATTCAATCAGAACATTTCTGTGGTAAAATCTTGGTTTAAAAAGTCTGTAACTGTTGTTGATTTGCAGTACTTGCTACAGAATGGTTTTATTGTATTAGTCCACCAGACCCTCTGTTGATGGTATTGCAACGAATCATCTTAGTGAGACGATTCTTTGTAGTATGCCCAACATAGGGTTTGACGGTCAAATAAAGATTTTAGAATACAAATATGCTTAACCCTTTCCCTCATACAGATGCTTTCTGATGCCTCTGGAGCAGACGGCTTTTTGAAAACATAGTGACAAAAGAAGAAATTGCTCAAAACAAGCAATTTCTCCTTTTGCCACCATGTTTTCCACTTTTAGTCATAGGTTATCCATTCAAATTATAGAGATTTTCTATTTTTATACCCCCCGGCAAACAAACCCGGCAAACAAAGTTTGGGGGGGTATATAGGAATCACCCTGTCTGTCCGTCCGTCTGTCTGTCTGTCTGTCCGTATGTCCACATTTCTTGTAAGCACTACTCCTCCTAAACGGCTCAATGGATTTGGTTCAAACTTTACATGAAGGTTACACATCATATGTAGATATGCATGAAGGAAGATCACACGCCTCGGACTCTTCCAAGGGGAGATAATTTAACTTAGAGGTTATCTGCGAGGGACTCCTGTGCACATACCTCCACATTTCTTGTAAGCACTACTCCTCCTAAACGGCTCAATGGATTTGGGTCAAACTTTACATGAAGGTTACACATCATATGTAGATATGCATGAAGGAAGATCATATGTATCGGATTCTTCCAAGGGCAGATAATTCAACTTAGAGGTTACCTGCGAGGGACTCCTGTGCACATACCTCCACATTTCTTGTAAGCACTACTCCTCCTAAACGGCTCAATGGATTTGGTTCAAACTTTACATGAAGGTTACACATCATATGTAGATATGCATGAAGGAAGATCATACGCCTCGGATTCTTCCAAGGGCAGATAATTCAACTTAGAGGTTACCTGCGAGGGACTCCTGTGCACATACCTCCACATTTCTTGTAAGCACTACTGAGTCAAACTGTATATGAAGGCTACACATTATATGTAGATATGCATGAAGGAAGATTTTTCTCCTCAGATTCTTCCAAGGGAAGATAAGCAAAGTAGAAACTTTACCAATGTATCCGATGCTTTGGGAGGGGAGCGGGGGGTATTCTTTAGTGAGCTTTGCTCACAGTATTTCTAGTTTGACCAAATATGTTCAAGGTCGTCTGCTGCAGAATTGTTGTATGAGGGAAAGGGTTAAATACTTACCTTATCTAGAGCTCTGTTAAATATTTCAGCGGTAAAGACTTGTCCAAGGTTATGAAGAGTGTCGAAGAGTTAATGCTGTATGAAATTGAGGACGAGCAAGAGGCAGAGGAAGTACAAAAGGATGAAACGCATAAATCATTTGCTGACTTTTTTACGCCTGAAAAGAAGGAAGAAGATGAAAATAAAGATCTTAAAGTTGTAGAAAAAAAGTATGTAGTTGCAATGGTTTATATTAATTTTGCTGAAATGGCTTCTTTTTGTAGCAAATAATTCAATGGAACAATCCTGTCATATTTGAATCTACCGGATTAAACAACTTTTAACCCTAGCCCTTTTCTCTGAAAAGAGAGATATTTCCTTTCCCCACCTTATTCTTTTGATATTGAAAGTGTACTTCCGTTGTTCAAGATGTTACGTTTTTTCTTTAAAATGTGTTCATATCAGAACTCTTAAATTAACCGGCGGGGTAAATTATAAAAAGTAAAACTATATTGATCGCCATGGTGGTGAAGTGGTAGAGCATGTTCCTCGGGTGCTGCAGGGCGCAGGTTTGATCCCAAACCTGATCATACAAAGGCGTTAAAAAGAATAGTAATGGATTTCCCTCCTTGGCACTCAGCGTTACCAGCGACTTGCTGTTGTCAGGACATAGTACCAGTTATACTGGTAACTTAACCCTTTCCCTCATACGGCAAATCTGCAGCAGACGACTTTGAACGAATTTTGTCAAAAAAATAGAAAATCTCCATAATTGAATGGATAAACTATGATAAAAAAGTGGAAAACATTGTGGCAAAAGGAGAAATTGCACGTTTTGTGCAATTTCTTCTTTTGTCACTATGTTTTCAAAAAGCGGTCTGCTGCAGAGGCCTCAGAAAGCGTCTATATGAGGGAAAGGGTTACCCAGGAATTTATTCCATGGTATATCTGTTAAATTGTTGGAAGCAGCAGTAAAGCACCATACAAACATATGGAACAATTTTATTTGTTTTCTCTGCATGATGCTGCAACTCAAGAGATATGGTTAACAATACAATTCTATTGTTGGTATTCTTTAGGGTGAGGCAGGTATGAGAAACAAATAAAAAATGGCTCCGAAAATTTGCCATTTTATTCTTTCCTTTTTGGACCTATGATTGATTGATTGTGGTTTAATTCTATTTACAAACAAGTTTTGAGTCATATCATGGAGGCCATTTCACCTACTCATGTGTTTCCTGGCTTTCTCATACCAGCACTCCATCTAACATACTTTCACAGCAACCGACTGCTTTTCCACATAGACTGGTAGCCCATTGGTGAAAGAAGAATAAAGCTAGTCACAGTGACTTTTGTAAAACTATTACCTATGATACAGTTGTCTTCAGTTCACACAGAGAAAGGGAATCCAAGAAGTTTTTTAATGGAAAAAGCCAGAGATATCCGAGTCATTTAACCATTTTCCTCATATAGACCCTTTCTGACGCCTCTGCAGCAGACAGCTTTTTGAAAACATATTGACAAAAGTAGAAATTGTTCAAAACGAGCAATTTCTCCTTTTGCCACAATGTTTTCCACTTTTAGTCATAGGGTATCCATTCAATTATAGAGATTTTCTATATTTTGACAAAATATGTTCAAAGTCGTCTACTGCAGATTTGTCGTATGAGGGAAAGGGTTAACTTGGTTAAGGATAAATATTGTCGACATGTCAATGGGAAAAGGTACAAGCTGGCTTTTGTGAACAGTGCAGATCACGAATTTCACTGTACACATATTTCATTCAAGAGCTTACTGGAAGCTTCTGTCAATTTGTGAAGATCCTGATAAACTTGCAGATGTACAGGCTGATCTGAACCTACACTGTTTAGATGTGCAAACTCACACCTTTTCCCACGGACTGGCTCATTTATCTATCTTATTGCTTAATCTTTCAGGAGTGTAAAAGTGCGTCCCCTGGATGAGCATGGCCATGCCTCAGTCACAGCCCACAGTCTTGCAGCATTTGTATCCAACCTGGACCAAACACACCTTAAAAGGTTTACTGCAAAGATTACTTTGGACTGTCAGCTTTGGCTGTCTAAAATGTTTAGGTAAGCTGTTGTGTGTCATTGTTTCTGTCATCCATTCAGAAAAAACCTTGATGCATCTGCAGCAGGAAACTTTTCAAAACATTGTGTGAAAAGGATAATCTTCCGGTGTGAGGCTGAAAAGAGAGATGTCCACTTCTTAGTAAGCATGTGTGTCTGACATAGTTTCTGTTAATATTCCCACCCTTGGTCAACTAGTAGCATTTTGCTACTTTACTATATAACTCAGGTGATCAATTTAGGGCCATTTTGGCCCTCTTGTTAAATCAACATGTTAGTTCTATTTTTAAATGTCAAACCTTTCCTTACATGAAAACATGTTTCTGCTGAGGTGTTTAACCCTTTCCCTCATACGACAATTCTGCAGCAGATGACTTTGAACATATTTTGTCAAAACATAGAAAATCTCTATAATTGAATGGATAACCTATGACTAAAAGTGGAAAACATTGTGGCAAAAGGAGAAATTGCTCGTTAAGAGCAATTTCTTCTTTTGTCACTATGTTTTCAAAAAGCAGTCTGCTGCAGAGGCGTCAGAAAGTGTCTATATGAGGGAAAGGGTTAACTGGAATTAGAAATGAAGTAAAATATGCGAACACAACATCCTACACCTTTGATCTAATCAGAAATGCAAAACAACTTTTTTTACACTAGCAACATATGTGACAGAAACCCTTCAGTATTGTTTGTGAAGATTCAATCAGAAGATTAAGATCGACCATTATATACATGAAATCTGATCTTAAACAGTGTCCGACAAATCCATTGCCCGGAGCCCGCGGGCTACCACAATAATTGCCCGGGCTACTGTCATTTTCAAATGAAAGCCCGGCGGGCTACTGTTTATTCCCGTGTCTGGTAGCCCGGCTTAATTACTTACACACATGTCGTGTATAAACAGTGACTGTATGTTACATGCAAAAACACTCGCTGTGACCATAAACAAATCAATATCAGTAGGCGGAGTTACCAACCTGTCAGATCGAGTGGTTTCAGCCAACCGAATCGCTTCAGTAATAGTCAATTAACGTGATATATATACCCATTACGGCGGTCCAATCATTAGTGACTATTGTTCCCTGGTGTTAATCCATGAATGATTGCGAATAACCAATGAAATTCAAATATTCCCTTAAACGTATTTTGATCCATATTTCTACTTTCGGTATGCGATGTTTGCAAACTGGTGCAGACCGGTTCAGAAAGACGGAGAAGAAAATTGTCACCATGCAGAAGCTAATAAAATAAATTCGATCCAAATATTAAAGACAATACAATACGCCCACTTCTAGATCTTATCTTGTTGTTAATCAAATATGAAACACCTTCATAATCGACATAGTATGCGATATGTCAAAGAAAATGTTTGGGATGAAATCTATAATGAATAATAAATGCCCAATCACGGCTTTGTTTACCAAAATTAATTAGCATAACCGGCGGGAAAAAAAATCATATGACTTAATAATTGCGATTTCATTGGAAGAAATGAGAAATTGGGTCAATGACGTTAACGACCCGACGACCCCGATGTTTACATTCAACGCTGTTTACCGATTTCAAATTCTCAGTAGGGAACCATGATTAACATTGCGCAATTATCAAAATGGCGGCTATGTTGTGAATAATACCGTTACACATGAAACAAATTTAACGTGTTACATGTGTTACGGTATTATTCGAGTCATTGTTTTTGACAATATTTTATGATTTAACCCTTTCCCTCATACAACAATTCTGCAGCAGACGACTTTGAACATATTTTGTCAAAAAATAAAAAATATAATGGATAACCTATGACTAAGTGGAAAACATTGTGGTAAAAGGAGATATTGCTTGTTTTGATCAATTTCTTCTGTTGTCACTATGTTTTCAAAAAGCTGTCTGCTGCAGAGACGTCAGAGAGCGTCTATATGAGGGAAAGGGTTAATAACTTCATTGAACCTGATAAATTTGACTTTTGGTTAATAAATTTGAATCTTATTTAATATGTCGTTCTTTGTAAAACTGACACTCGTATCGTATGCCCTGTTTCGGTGAGGGACCTAAATCGGTGACCTCCAATTTGAAGAGTTTATACTACATCTTTTGATTTTTTGGTCTCAAGTTTAAACATTTCTGTCACTAGCTTTTAAATCTTTTGTAAATATGGATAAAATACATACATTTTATGCAGAATATTTCAAATAACCTAGTGAAAAGTAATCTTGAAAATCTTTAGTAACAATTTTCTCCTATATGTTAATTAAGCTCTACCAAAAAGTCTTTTTTCCAAATTTCATTTTATTTAACTGAATGCTGCACTTCAGGTCTTTTGCAACACAGTCATGTTATTTGAAATGGTCATTACCCTTAAATCATGTACATGGTGTGCTCTTAATATTATGCTTGTACAGAAGTAGAAAACAAAAATAATCATAAAACACTCATTGGCATCCGCGATATTTCGGGCTACCAGCTTCCAAATCTGGTAGCCCAGTGGGCTACCAAACAATTCTGAAATTTGTCGGACACTGTCTTAAATGTTTTCTGCAAGTATGCATTGTATGACCAGTGACTTGAAGATGTTTGTTTAACCATTTACCACATACAGACGCTTTCTTGCGCCTCTACAGTGGACAATTATTGAAAAATATTAAGACAAAAGGAAAAATTTCACATAATGAGCAATTTCTCCTTTTGACACAATGTTTTCAACTCTATGCAATAACCAAACTTTCATTAGTAGAGTTTATCTACATTGTTGGTTAAATGTTTTTCAAAGTTGTCTGTTTCAGAGTTTTATGTGGGAAAGGGTAAACTATTACCTGATATGCTACTTTACTCCTCTGTATCACTGTACTTTTTGTCTCGCTGCGATGAAGTTGCGAAAGCAAGACTAAGGTGTTGCTTTTCTGGCGACGGCGGCGTCAAACATTTGCGTTTAGCTCAACGTTAAAGTTACGTTTTTTTGAACTTTTCTGAATAAGTACTGGTACTAGGGCTTTCATTTTTTGAATAAAGTTACTTCTAATACCCTTCTTCACATTGTATGCTAAAGATACTGAGTGTGACCTACTTTTTGGGGTAAAAAACATTTGGTCATAGCTTCCCCATTTTTTGTCAAATTGATTTCAAATTGTGCACACATATTTCATAAACGAAGTACATCAAACATATCAAACGGGTTTTTGGGTCAAACATTTGGATTTTTTTTCTTTTTCATTTCTTGTATTTTTCAATTTTGCATTTAGCTCAACGTTAAAGTTTGGATTTTTTTTCCTCAATAAGCACTGGTCCTAGGGCTTTCATATTTGGAATATAGTTACATCTAATACCCTTTTGCACATTGTACAATCTTTAATTTCTTGAATTTTTGAACTTTGCGTTTAGCTCATTTTTAGCTTGACTATTCAAAGAATATGAGAGCTTTACTACTTGCCCCGGCGTCGGCGTCCGGTTAAAGTTTTAGGGCAAGTTGGCATTTTCATTCATAATTATTTGTGCTAGGGCTTTCATATTTGGAATATAGTTACATCTTATACCTTTCTTCACATTGAATGCTGAAGATGCTGAGTTTGACCTTCTTTTTGGGGTAAAAAACATGATTTTGTGTGGTTAAAGTTTTAGGGCAAGTTGGAATTTTATTTTAATTTTTATTTTTTCTCAATAAGTACTTGTGCTAGGGCTTTTATATTTGGAATATAATTACATATAATACCTTTCTTCACATTGAATGCTGAAGATGCTGAGTGTGACCTTCTTTTTGGGGTAAAAAACATGATTTTGGGTGTTTAAAGTTTTAGGGCAAATTGGAATTTTATTTTAATTTTTATTTTTTCTCAATAAGTACTTGTGCTAGGGCTTTCATATTTGGAATTTAATTACATATAATACCTTTCTTCACATTGAATGCTGAAGATGCTGAGTATGACCTTCTTTTTGGGCTAAAAAACATGATTTTGGTTGGTTAAAGTTTTAGGGCAAGTTGGAATTTTATTTTAATTTTTAATTTTTCTCAATAAGTACTTGTGCTAGGGCTTTCATATTTGGAATATAATTACATCTAATACCTTTCATTCATGATTTTTAACTTTAATATGGAGTTATTGCCCTTGATTGACTTTTAAATGTATGTATCTATTCAGTTGCCTTTACATATAGAGTATATATAATTTAAAAGTACTTAAGTGTAAATGCTAGCTTGCACAAAGACTTTAACCAACGCCGACTGCGACGCCGACGTGACTACAATAGCTCCCCTTACTCTTCGAATAGTCGAGCTAAAAATTAAGAGGCTATGTTCAATTCTCAAGATTTCCTGGAATTCATGTGGGTTTTTTTTTACTGGATATAATGAAAATATAATGAAATAGTGCTTTATGTGAATAAGAGGCATATAGTCGAGCGCGCTGTCCTCCGACAGCTCTTGTTTTTTTTTTATTTCTTGTTTAAAATCAATTGTGTTTAGCTCAATGTTAAAGTTTTGTTATTTTACTTTTTGTCTTTTACACTTGCATTGATAGTCAAAGCAGGGGACAGCGAGACATTTAATTACGCATAATTCTTGTTTATATTTTCGTTCAGATTTGATGATGCTTCCATGTTTTATCATGATGAGCCCAAGGATGGATTGGTGAGGGTATGTCGCCTAGCTTTGTACCAGAAGTACCCGAAATATGTGATGGAAGGGTTCGAGGCCTTGTATTCTAGACCACCCGTGATATATCTCAGTGCTGCAGCACAACCTGGCTTGGGACCATATTTATGTGTTCAGGTATGGGTAACATGCAAACTCAATGGTAAACAGCTTTAACCGTTTCCCACATGGAACCAATTCACAGCAGATTGGAGTTGAAAAATTCAAGGCAGAAATATGGGAAATCTCTATAAACGAAAGTGTTATAGTTGAATAGAGTTAGAAACATTGCTTTTTTCCCACATTATTTTCAAAGGCTGTCTTCTAAAGACGCATTATCCCTTTCCCTCATACGACAATTCTGCAGCAGATGACTGAAAATATTTTGTCAAATAATGGAAAATCTCTATAATTGAAAGGATAACCTATGACTAAAAGCGGAAAACATTGTTGCAAAAGGAGAAATTGCTTGTTTTGAGCAATTTCTTCTTTTGTCACTATGTTTTCAAAAAGCCGTCTGCTGCAGAGGCGTCAGAAAGCGTCTATATGAGGGAAAAGGTTAAATGTGTCCGCAAGTGGGAGAGGGTTAAGGGTATTTTTACCTTAGCCTAAAATTACAAGAGACGTAGATTTAACTTCTGACAGCTGTCAATCTTTTATGATAGTTAAATCTAATTCTATTCATTACATTGTTTGCTGTAGATGCTGAATGTGACCTTTTCTTTTCCAGTAAAAAAAACCCCACATGAATTCCAGGAAATCTTGAGAATTGAACATAGCCTCTTAATTTTTAGCTCGACTATTCGAAGAGTAAGGGGAGCTATTGTAGTCACGTCGGCGTCGCAGTCGGCGTTGGTTAAAGTCTTTGTGCAAGCTAGCATTTACCCTTATAACTTACATACGCCTAGACCAATGATCTTCAAACTTGGTATGGATATACTTCATAGCAAGTCGGGGATGCCTACACAGTTTGGAGTCAGTAGGTCAAAGGTCAAGGTCACTGTAACTTTCTATATAGAAACAGTTCATGGTTAAAGTTTTTGTGCAAGCTAGCATTTACCCTTATAACTAACATATGTCTAGGCCTATGGTCTTTAAACTTTGTATGGACATTCTTCATAGCAAGTTGGTGATGCCTACAAACTTTTGAGTCAGTAGGTCAAAGGTCAAGGTCACTGTGACCTTCTATATGGAAACCGTTCATGGTTAAAGTTTTCGTGCAAGCTAGCATTTACCCTTATAACTAACATACACTTATGCCTGTGATCTTCAAGTTGGTTTTGCCTAGAGAGTTTGGAGTTACTAGGTCAAAGGTCAGGGTCACTGTGACCTTCCTGTAAAGAAAGCGTTAATGGTTAAAGTTTTTGTAAAAGCTAGCATTTACCCTTATAACTTACATACGCCTAGGCCTATGATCTTCCAACTTAGTATGGACATACATCATAGCAGGTTGGTGATGCCTAGAGAGTTTGGAGTCAATAGGTCAAAGGTCAAGTTCACTGTGACCTTCAATACAGAAACATTCCTTGCTTTAAAACTACTGATTGCTTAGGCCTATGACCCTGAAACTTGGCTTGGGTAATGGTCATGATCAGCACTTGACTGAAACAGGTCATGGGATCATAAGGTCAAAGGTCAAGGTCACTTTGACTTTTAACGGGAAAAAACACTATTTTTTGCAATAACTTTGAACTAGTTGCACATGGTGCAAATTGTTGTCCTATGGTTAAAGGTTTGCGTGCAACTAAATTAAGAGTCCATTCTGTCCTCCCGACAGCTCTTGTTATTCAATTCAAATCAGTAAATAAAATCCCTAAGCATATAAAACAGGTGTTTGATTCTTTTATTTGTTAACTGTTTGTTTAATTTTTTGATATGGATTAATATTCAGATTTTGCATTTAGCTCTCTCTTTGTTGTGTATATAAAAAAGTTAAGATTTGCATTGAAGTAACTTCACATAGAACATCCTTATCATTGCATGAGGTGTTGAATGTAGTGAACATTTCATTGTCAATTGTTTTTATACTAAATTAGCTTTTATTTCAGCACTTTGTTTCGAATGCTTGGTGTTTTAGGCCACTTTCAACAATTTTTCAGTTATAACACTACATTTCCTCGGTAATTTACCAATATTACTGGTCCATTTATCCTTACACTAGCCAGTCAGTCATAATGCTAACCACACAGCCCTGAGCACCGGAAGGAAAGCCGTTGCCATCATTTCTTAAGTCTTCAGCATTTTGTCTTTGTCCTTTACACTTATTGGTGGTAAAAACAAGTAACAGAGTTACATTTTATTTTCCCCTCTTCAAACAGAGTTTGAGAGAGGATATAGTAACGGGGCTGTCCATTTTTCAAGGTCAAGGTTAAAATTGGACTTTGACTATTTTCTCATATAACAACCTTGTGACCACTCCACATTCAACATCCTTTGACCGATCTTAACCAAAATTGATTTACAGTTAGTATATGGCAAGGTCTAGAAGCCTTTCTATTTTAAAGGTCATAGGGTTAAGGTCAAGGTCAAAATTGGACTTTCCGTCCATAACAACCTTGTGACCACTCTACACTGAACATCCTTTGACTGATCTTAAGGTCATAGGGTCAAGGTCAAAATTGGACTGACAATTTTCCCATATAACAACCTTGTGACCACTCTACACTGAACAACACTTAGTATATGGCAAGGTCTAGAAGCCTATTTATTTTCAATGTCATAAGGTCAAAGTCAAAATTTGACTTTTGAATACCGAAGGGATGCATCCGCTTTGCGTTGCCCTTGTTATATATTTATTCTTGTCAAATCATTGTTCCAATTTGGTAGACATGGGAATGTTGCTATATTTGCATAATTATGTGTTTTATTTTTCAGCTTGGCCTGCCCATGTCATCAATATGCATTGTACCGTGTTACACACTCTTTGGATCCAGCTCAAAAATGGTAAGACATTCACCCCTCTCTCATGTCCACACGTTTTAACACATCTGCTGCAGACGACTTAAAATTATTTCGAAACAGATGACCCAAAAAAGTTAATTAGGTAAAAGGTCAAGTAAAAAGATAGAACAATTAACCATTTGCCTCTGGGAGACTCATTTTGATTGTGACAAAAGGAGCCTTTAGTCATAATGATGATATGTTCAAGAAGTCTGCTTCAGATGTGTCAATGTGAATATGCATCTCTCTTGTCTGAAAAGTTAAGCTGTGTGGTATGCAAACTGTAAACTTGTTTGTTGTGTTCACTGGTATCAAAAAAGGCTATGATTGACATTTTCACTGTGTGACTCATTTAGTCCTTAGAGGTATTGATTCATTTATCCCTTTCCCACTTGCAGATATGGACGTATCTGTAGCAGACGTCTTTTGAAAAACAATGTGGCAAATGGAGAAATTGCTCATAATGAGCAATTTCTCCATTTGCCAAAATGTTTTCAACTCGATTCAATAACTACTTTATCATTTGTAGAGATTTTCCATTTTTTTGCCTAGATGTTTTCAAAGTCATCTGCTGCATATTTTGCTGTATGTGGGAAAGGGTTTTAAACTAAAGAATTTGCCATGGCAAAGTGTTATCAGAGCTCGATACCTTCCCATGGAGTTCATATCCTAGCCTAGTATTGGTTTGTCAACCAAGGATCATGAATAAGTATTCTGTTGCCATGATACTACTGAAATACTTTATAAAGACTGTAAAACCACAATGAAACAAGCGTAAAAGACTTCTAAAATAATTTCACTAATACCTTGACCTTTGACACCTGCAGCAGAAAACATTGAAGAGAAAATGGGAAACTGATATGCAATGTTTTCAATTTTGTAACAAGTTTTACTTAAGTTTCAGTATATCCTAAAATGATAATCCCTCTGTGAATTTGATTCATGTCTGTGACATGAAGTTTGAAAACTGTGGTTTCGTCGGTCACATTTCCCCATCTTGTTTAACACCTGTGAGTTTTGTAAATTCTTTGTGAAATTGCTTGATGATAATTTAAATAATAAAATGTGGTATCTCTGAATCATTTACATAATCAATATAGAATTTTTTCATAATTTGGGGTAAAAAACATTCTACCACCAATTCACCATTAACATAAACATACAGTGTAGAATTTGCATAATTGAAAATATCTTTTAAAAAAAGATGTAGAAAAACATTGTAGGTAAAAGAAATAATGCTCATCATAAGCAACTTTGCTCTGTGTTGTCAAAAGTTTCACTTTTGGTGAGAAACCTTTGCCTGTATCCGTAAGATGGTTTAGTAAATTATAGTGCAAGTTGGGCTACTCTGTTTACAAAGCAGAAAGCATCTAGGTGGTGTATTGTTAAGAGTGTCCATCTTTGGAGGGGGGAGAATATTAAAAAAAATGGTATTAATAGCTTCCTTCCGTGACACTCAAGAGTTGCATTACGTCTAATACGCTTGTGATAGGACTGAAATATTGTTGAAAGCAGGGTAAAACACAATACAAACCAACACATTACAAACGTTAGAGCATGAATTAACCCTTTCCCTCATATAGGCGCTTTCTGTAGCCTCTGCAGCAGACGGCTTTTTGAAAACATAGTGACAAAAGAAGAAATTGCTCAAAACGAGCAATTTCTCCTTTTGCCACAATGTTTTCCAATTTTAGTCATAGGTTATCCATTCAATTATAGAGATTTTCGATTTTTTGACAAAATATGTTCAAAGTCGTCTGCTGCAGAATTGTTGTATGAGGGAAAGGATTAACTACAACAATAACAAAAAACACTACCTCTGCTCTTTAGGCCCCAAATAGGCATCACAGAATGGTAAGTTAACATTGGGATCTGGTAATTGTCTGTTGAAATTGGTAACCCAATACCCCTTATACTGTTATTCTTTTCTTTATCTTGAATATTGCAAAATTTGGGATCATTTTGAGGAAACACTGGAAGGAATCATTAATGGTATTGATGTTAACCCTTTCCCTCATATAGACGCTTTCTGACGCCTCTGCAGCAGACGGCTATTTGAAAACATAGTGACAAAAGAAGAAATTGCACAAAACGTGCAATTTCTCCTTTTGACACAATGTTTTCCACTTTTAGTCATAGGTTATCCATTCAGTTATTGAGATATTCCATTTTTTGTGAAAATATGTTCAAAGTCGTCTGCTGCAGAATTGCCGTATGAGGGAAAGGGTTAACCCTTGCCCGCATACACATATCTTTAGCAGACGATTTAAAACATTGTGACCAAAGAAGAATTTTATATCACAACGTATTCAAAAGTGGTCTGCTGCAGAGGCCTCAGAAAGCGTCTATATGTGGGAAAGGGTTAAACCTTACCTACTTGTAGATTGATTTTGACTCGTCTGCAGCAGACAAATTTTGAAAAAAGTGTGGCAAAAGGATAAATTGCTCAATAAGAGTTTTTTCTCCTTTTACCACAATGTTTTCAGCTCTTTTCACTTATGAAACTTTCATTTAAAGAGATGTTTTGTATGTTTGCCTATAAGTTTTCATCTGTCACGGATTTGTTGTTTATTGAAAAGGGTTAATTAAACACTTTTAGTTTCTCATGTTATGGTTTCATTTTTCCTCCAATCTGATTCATTCCAGTAAAATAGTATTGTCTTGGATTCTAAATGAGTGTCAGCATCCCATGCTTGTAATCAGCTTAAACTGTCAGTTAACAGGGCAGACAAATGATAATATTCTCACGCCTGCGCCATTCATTTATTGATAGCTTTATTGCACGATTATTATCCTTTCTCATCCTTTCCCCCATACAGATGCCTTCTGATGTCTCTGCAGCAGACACGTTTTAAAAACAATTGTGGCGCTTAGGGTTGTGGGGTTAGCATTGCGACTGACTGGCTGGTGTCAGGATACATAGACCTGTAGTACTGGTATATCTTACCCAGGAAACACCGTTATATAACTGAAAAATTGTTTAAAGCGACGTAAAACACCAAAAAAAATCAATCTTTTATAGAGATAATTCCTATATATGCCTACTGTCTAGATGTTTGCAAAGTCATCTGCTGCAGAATTTCTGAATGTGGGAAAGGGTATTTATGATGTTGAGTGTGTAGACACTCCCAAATTGAAAACACAGGACAAACAATTTGGTCTTTTCTTGAATTGTTATCATGACACAGAGTAGAAAATATTTACCTGTTATGTGTCATAATCTTTTAGTTTGACAATCATGAATGTTGAAAGTGATATGAGCTCTCGCGCGAGAAAACCAACATTATGGTCTCTGCATAATGTATCGACCCAGATCAGCCTGCACAGTCCGAGCAGACTGATCCGGGCCGACACATTCTGTCTCAGGGGAATAGAGGTAAAGAGTAATGATTCCTGAAACAGAAAATCCACAGGAGGCGAAAAGAATCTGTCTGGGTTAGCATGCGCGGGACTGCGCAGGCTGATCTGGGTAGATACTTTACACAGAGTCCACAATGTTGGTTTTCTTGTGGGACGGCTCATATAGTTATCTGTGATGAATATAGTGTGGAGTGTGGAGTGAGAAAGTCAGGAAAAACATGCTTAGGCTTGATACAAAATCTTTTGCAGTGATGCTATGGAAATACTGTTTTAAATAACGAAAAAACCCAATCTATCAAGATTAACAAGGTTTCTACATTAGCGTGGATTTTTATCCATTTATTTGATGAAAATATGTAATAATCTTGACACACAATATAGTCAACTCTTAATATCTAAATATAAACAATTAATCAGACAAAACTCTTTATCAACTACTATCCTTTCCCAACTGCAGACACATTTTTACACTTCTGCAGCAGATTTGAGTTTTTGATTTGGTCGAAAGGAAAAAATGCTCATTATTTCTCCTTTTGTCACAATGTTTTCTATCCAACTCAATAAAATATGCTTTCAGTTATAGATGATCCATGATGTTATGAGTTGAATATTTTTTGATTAACCCTTTCCCTCATATAGACGCTTTCTGACGCCTCTGCAGCAGACGGCTTTTTGAAAACGTAGTGACAAAAGTAGAAATTGCTCATTTCTGCTTTTGCCACAATGTTTTCCACTTTTAGTCATATGTTATCCATTTAATTAGAGAGATTTTCTATTTTTTGACAAAATATGTTGAAAGTCGTCTGCTGCAGAATTGTCATATGAGGGAAAGGGTTAACCCTTTCACACATATTAAATTTGATGCATCTGCAGCAGACAACTTTTGAAAACAATGTGACAAAAGGAGAAATTGCTCAAAACGAGCTATTTCTCCTTTTGCCACTATGTTTTCAACTTTTTTTCAGTAATAATACCTACAATTATAGATTATTTCCAAATTTTTGAGAAGACATTTTCAAAGTCGTCAGCTGCAGATTTTCTGTATGTCGGAAAAGGTTAAAGGACTTGGTTGTCAAAACAAGTAATTTGTTTGTCAACAATTGATCAGGCAAAATATAGTGTCTCTGGTTAAGTGTTTCTATAAACACAACACTTATGTTTTCTAATGTCTGTTCTCTCAGAAAATATATATAACAATATATATACACAATATAATAACATCAAAACAATAAATGGAAACAAAAACAAGGAAACAAAACTAATAACTATGTGCCTTGTATCTTTTCCACATATAAACGCTTTCTGACGCCTCTGAAGCAGACGAATTTTGAATATTTTGGGCAAAAGGTGCAATTCATATAATGAGCAATTTTTTCTTTTGCCACAACGTTTTCAACTGTATTCAATCATTTTTAGAGGCTGATCATGATTTAGAGTAGATATTTTCAAAGCAGAATTTTATGTAGGAAAGTGTTAAGTAAATTGTATATTTGTACATCTTTTTCAACTGCATGTAATATGCTTGTCTAGCATAATAGTATCTTTACCCTTTCCTACATAGAAGCCGAAGAAGATGACTTTTAAAAGTTCTCCATAAATGTCTCTATGAATGAAACAATGATGATTTAATAGAGTTGAAAACATTGTAGCAAAAGTAATCTGCCTTTAGTAATAGGTTATGCCGCACATTACATATCAGAGTAGACTTCCTAAATGTCATAGTTTTAGTCTGATCGATATCTCTCACCCACATACAAAATATCTGCAGCAAACATCACTGCAGGAATATGTTCAATCTTTAAAAATGATAGTTTTATAATTGAAAGAGCAGAACCAGTAATTTCTCCTTTTGCCAAAATGTTTTCAAAAGTCGTCTGCTGTAGATGGTCTCAAAATGTGTCTATGTTTTGGAATGGTTAACTTTACTGTGTCTAATTTATAACTTATCTATTCACCTGGTATGATATTTATTTAGTTGCCTGCTTTGAAAACATCAGATTCTTTTTTTTCAATATCTAGAAAATTAGAATCTTGGAAAAAGTGAATGTGAACAATTTTTAAATTTGAGTGCAAAACTTCATAACACTATAATATCTATATGCTTATTTGAAAATGGTTGCTCTTTCCCACATAAAGACGCTTTCTGACTCTGCTGCAGAAGACAACTTTTGAAAACATTGTGACATAAGGAGAAATTGCTCAAAACGAGCAATTTCTCCCTTTGCCACAATGTTTCCAACTCTATTCAATAGTTTTACTTTCATTTATAGATTTATTCTACAATTTTGTCCAGATGTTTTCAAGGGCATCTGCTGCAGAATTGTTGTATGTGGGAAAAGGTTAATACAAAATGAATAATTCTGTTTGTGTCTATCATTTGGCAAATTTGTTTTGGTCAAGTGATACTGGGGACTAATATTATTTGACTGATGTGTAACTCTTACAGTCATCTTTTTTTAAAAACCTAAAAAGTATATTTTAACCCTTTCCCTCATGTAGGCATTTTCTGACGCCTCTGCAACAGACAGCATTTTAGAAAACATGGCGACAAAAGAAGAAATTGCTAAAAACAAGCAATTTCTCCTTTTGTCACCATGTTTTAAACAATTATTGTACTTTCATTTAATGTAAGTTACCAAAAACAATCGGGTATGTTTCCAAAGTCGTCTGCTGCAGATTTTTTGTATGTTGGAAAGGGTTGAAATTAGAAGTAAATTTTGATGGAGCTGAAAAGTTGCAACTTTTTTCCTCAGAATGTTTTCAAAAGTTTTCAGCTAAAGAGGCATCTAAAGTCATCTTGATCAGGGAAAAGTATTTAGCAAAAGTTCAATTTACCCTTTTTTACATACGACAAATCTACAGCAGACAACTTTGAAGCCATCTGGGCAAAGATACTCAAAACCTCTATAAATAACAGTAAAATTATTGATTAGAGTTGAAAACATTATGGCACAAGAACAAATTGCTCGTTTTGATCAATTTGTACTTTTGTCAAAATGTTTTCAAAAGTCGTCAGTGGCGTCAGAAAAGCGTCTAAATGGTTAAATGGAAGAAGTATAGCAATTCTCTGTATATCCTTAATAAAAAAGCCAATATTGTATCATATTTATATTGTCTATTGGGTGCAATATTATGGTAAAAAAATAATAAGCATAGTGCTCACTCCGGGGACAATTAATTATTTATTTTTATTTGTTAATTAACCCTTTTCCTTATACCGACACATTTTGTCATAGGACAATTCTGCAGCAGATGGCTTTGAACATATTTTGTCAAAACATAGAAAATCTCCATAATTGAAAGGATAACCTATGACAAAAAGTGGAAAACATTGTGGCAAAAGGAGAAATTGCACGTTTTGTGCAATTTCTCCTTTTGTCACTATGTTTTCAAGAAGCCGTCTGCTGCAGATGCATCAGAAAGCGTCTATATGAGGGAAAGGGTTAACATTTATTGTCCTATTTCCCTGTTAGAGGTGAAGGATTCCCTGTCCATGGTAAAGACTACATTTGACATGTGTGGGTAGTTGGTTTATGACAAGAGACAGATCAAGTTTGAATATTGTTCTTTGATTTTAAAAAATTCATAGATTTATAGAAAGGGCAAATTAGGATTAGGGGCATTTGTGTCATTGGACACATTTTATGACAGATTAGTCGTGTTGTTCCTTTTCAGACTAAGTTTTGCACTGTCTCTCTTCGGCTTTCATTTCTTCTAGTAAAACAAACCAATATACAATGTACTAGTTGAATGTTGTGATATAAAATGTAAATGTTCCATAGTTTACTGAATTCAGTTTGCATATATTCATTTAATGATTTTGTGTAAAAATGCAACATCAACAAAACGATATGCCAGCTGTTACATGGTAATTTTTTTTCTTCATAGTATGAAATGAACCCTCACACAGACCATTCTTTCATAAACAAGCTTAACCCTCACCCTCATACGACAATTCTGCAGCAGACGACTTTGAACATATTTTGTCAAAAAATAGAAAATCTCTATAATTGAATGGATAACTTATGACTAAAAGTGGAAAACATTGTGTCAAAAGGAGAAATTGCTCGTTTTGAGCAATTTCTTCTTTTGCCACATGTTTTCAAAAAGCTGTCTGCTGCAGAGGCGTCAGAAAGCGTCTATATGATGAAAAGGGTTAATATACACTGAATTATGAAATATGATACAGCTGAGAACCACAAATAAACCCTTTACCTTATACGGATAACTAAGGTATAACTAGATGATAGGGTAAACAAAACATTATGAAAAAAAAACAGAAATTGCTGACTATAAACAATTTCTCCTTTTACCATACTGCTGTTCCCTATTTCAGTCATGTGATGAATAGTTATATGTGTAAAATCATTTGAAGGAAGAATACAAAACATGGTGTGAGAAGTGAGCATAGCAAGCAATTATTCATGTTCCTACCATGTTTTGTTCTACAAAGTGGGTAATGATTCTGCTCAATATGATACTTTTAAGAGATATCCTCTGTAATGGCATCAAAAGTGATCACTATCAAAGAACAGTTTATCACGACAAAACAAAGTCTTGAGACATTATTTTACTGAAATAAATTTATATGAAATAGTTAGTTAACTTTTCTGAACATTAATTTTGATGCATCTGCAGCAGACATCTTTTGAAAGCATGAAATAGTTAGTTAACTTTTCTGAACATTAATTTTGATGCATCTGCAGCAGACATCTTTTGAAAGCATTCTGATAAAATGAGAAATTGCTCATCCTTTTACCAACTTTATTAAAAAGTTAAAGTTACCTATATGGACATTTTCTATATCTTTGCCTAGATGTTACTAAGACGTCTGCTGCAGATTAATTGTATGTGGGATTGGCTTAGTTTTTTTATCTCACCTATACACGAAGTGCAAGGTGAGCTATTGTGATCACATTTTGTCTGTCGTCCGTCCGTCGTGCATCGTCAACATTTGAGCTTGTTAACACTCTACAGGCTACATTTTGCATCCAATCTTCATGAAAGTTTATCAGAATACTCATCTCCATCAAATCTTGGACAAGTTTGAAACAGGGCCATATGAGGTCAAAAACTAGGTCATTAGGTCAAATTGAAGGAAAATTTTGTTAACACTCTGGAAGCCACATTTTCAACTTGAGCATGTTGAAACTATCAGAATGTTTGTCTTGATGACAAGTCAAGTCAAGTTGGAACATGGGTCATGTCGGGTCAAAAAGTAGGTCACTAGGTCAAATTGAAGGAAAATCGTGTTAACACTGTAGAACCCGCATTTTTGCTTCAGCAGCTTGAAATTTGGTCAGAATGTTTATCTAAATTATATCTAGGTCAAGTTCGAATAAAGATCATATTGGGTCAGAAACAAGGTCAGAAAAGGAAAATATTGTTTAAACTCTGGAGGCCGCATTTTTACTTTGAGCAAGTTGAAACTTTGTCAGAATTTTGTCTTGATGATATCTAGTCCATGTTGGAATATGGGGCATATCAGGTAAAAAAATATAGATCACTAGGCCAAATGAAGGAAAATCTTGTTCACACTGTGGAGGTTGCATTCAGAATAATTGTCTTGATGTGTTTTACATTGCCGTACATTGTATAATTAAGGTGAGCGAACTAGGGCCATCGTGGCCCTCTTGTTTAATATATATGTGTTGCTGTAGCTATGTACCATTCAGTGTCTTCAAATTAATCACTAGGGCCCCGCAGCTGTTTTGATGACTAGTAGATTACCACACAGCTGACATGCCAAGGATGACACATTATTAATTGTAACTCGCATATAGACACATTTTGACATTTCAGCAGCACTCTTGAAAACATTATGGCATATGGGGAAAATGTTCATAATTGAGCAATTTCTCCCTTTACAACAATGTTTTAATCTTTATTCAATAATTGTTCTTTCATTTACAGAGAGTATCCCTATTTTTGCCCAAATGATTTCAAAGTTGTCTGCTGCAGATTTGTTGCATGTGAGAAACATGTTGTATCAGGGAAAGGGTTAAAATAAACTTCAAGGTCAAGTTTTTTATTCTACATGAAAGCTACATGTCGGTCGACTTGTCTGATTGATAAGGGATATTGCTTGGCCCTACAGTACAAGCTTGGCAGTATATTGGGCATTACCAGTAGATAACCCCTATTGATTTCAAGATCACAGTCATCTTGAACCCTAAAATTGGGGTGCATAATTTTTGACAAATATATCATGTTTTAATATTTTATTGTTTATTTTTTTCAGGACAAAGAAATCCTAGACAAGTTGATACAGGATGATATTTCTGCTGCTAAAACACCTGTTTTAATTGTTGCATACGCAGGTAGGGATTAAAATGAACTTTGTCATAATTAACCCTTTCCCATATGCAGATGCATTTTGACACGTTTGAAGCAGAAAACAGTTGAAAACATTGTTTCCCCAAATCTTTCTACTCTATTCTCGAATTTTATTTTCATTTAAAAATGTTTTTTATACTTTCCCAAGACTTTTTCAAAATACCTGCAGCTGATGAATTTGAAAAATCCTTGGAAAAATTTGAAAAATATCTGTAAATGGAAGTATTTTAATTGAATAGAGTTGAAAACATTATGAGCAATTTTTCCCTTTGTCACAATGTATTCAAATGTTGTCTGCTGTAGAAGGTGTCAAAGTGTGTCTGTATGAGGGAAAGGGTTACAGCCATACTTACTATAGCCAATCTCTGCCATGTTTTATAGTAAAAGTAGGATTCACATTGGGCTTTTTCCTTTGACAAGTTATCATATTCCATGAAACATGGAGTATTAGATGCTTCTCTCTAATAGCAGACTTTAATTGAAAACATTGTGGAAAAGTTGAAAATGCTCAAAAAAGCAATACTTTTAAAATATTGTGATAAATGTAGAAATTTGTTAAAAATGTAGTTTATTTTTCATCTACTGCAATATTTTCAAAACAAAATTTCAAATTTAAAGTAACACTAGATATTTTCAAAGTCGACAAGTCAAAAATAATCAAATGAAGTGTAAGTTTCCCACCTGTACGCGCATTTTGAAGCCGCTGCAAGAGACACCTTTTGAAAGCACTGTTGCAAAAGAGAAATTATCTCTTTGCCACAATATTTTCAACTTAATATAATAAATACACTTTCATGTGATGTTTTCAAAGTGGTTTGCTGTAGATTTGTTGTATGTGGGAAAGGGTTAACCTGTAGATTTTTATGCTTTTTAGGTACACCTACTATGGGCCATGTAGATGATTTAGAAGATATAAAAGATATTTGTAAAAACCATGGCATCTGGATGCACGTGGAAGGGTAGGTTTGGTTGGACTCTTAATCTATACAATATTAACTATTTACCTGAAACAGTTCAATTTAAATGTGTCTGCAGCAGACAGCTTTGAAATCATTATGCCAAAAGAAAACGTTTCTCAAAACAAGCAATATCTGATTTTCCCACTGTTTCAAGTGAGTATTTAAATGATGTATATAAAAAATTAACAGCTGTTAAATTTATCTAGTTTTATTAAAGCAGATGACTGGAAATATTGTATCGGGTATTTTAGTAATTCATCTACACATTTAAATGAGCAATTTCTCCTTTTGCCACAATGGTTTCAACTTTGTTCAATAATTATTCTTTCACTTATAAATTAAATGTATATTTTTGCCTAGATGATTTCAAAGTTGTCTGCTGCAGATTTGTTGTATGTAATGTTTTCTTGTGAGTATTCAATGTCACATGATAGACCTTGTGACTATGCCACAAGTGTTTATAGCTCTTTTGGTGTTTACGAATGGAAAAATAGCTATCTTGCATATAATCAATTTTTTCTGTATCTACATGCTTTATTAACCCTTTTGTTATTGCAATTGAATTAGCATATCCATATGTTTGCATTATAGGAGGGTGGGTGGGGTAATGTATCGATGAATTGGAGCAGCGTTATAAATTTAATCCCATTTATACAACAGTTTCGAGCCCATGGCTCCCAAGTACCGTGTTGTAGTGAGTCTCCAGTGTATATGCAGCAGATGACTTTGAACACTTCTTGGTAAAAATAAATGAAAGTATAATTACAGAAAAGACTTGAAAACATTGTGACAAAAGGAGAAATTGCTCATCATGAGCAATTTCTCCTATTGTCACAATGTTTTCAAAAGATGTCCGCTGCAGAGGAGCCAGAAAGCATCCGCGAGTGGGAAGGGTTAACTGAGACTGGGATAAAGATGGCGAAAATAGTGAAAATGATCACTTGATAATTTATCAGGACATTTACCCTCTGAATTGTATGTGATAATGTTATCTTAATTAATGCTTGGATGATGCTATAATTCCAGGAACAATCTGGCTACCCTAGGATCTTTACAGCCACCCACAGATATCGTTGATGCTAAATACTGTGACAGTTTGACGTTGTGTATGGGAAAATGGCTCGGAATTCCAGCTGTCCCTTATGCAGTATCCTTTACTATGAATTTTTTTTTTTTTTGTATAGTGTTTTACGACACTTTCAACAATTTTCAAGTTCTATCACAGTGTTACCAGTACTACTACATAATGTAGTTCATTTATCCTGACATCAGCCAGTTATTCGTAATGCTCATTCCACAATCTTAGAGGGAAAGCCATCACTACCATTTTTAATGTCTTTGGTATGACCTGGCCAGGGATCGAACTTGGGGACGTCCCACACCTGATGCGAACACTATGGATTGAAGTAGTAACAGCTAGCCTTTTCTTTTGCATACAACTAATTCTGCAGTAAACAAAGTTGACGTAATAAATCTGTATTTGTCATTCTATCTTTTGATGAAATGTTTAGCAGCAATCTTTCCAACCATTTTGTTTAAAAGTTCCTTAACAGTGTTTAAGACAATGTTCAAGGCATCTGATCCATCATTAGTTCATGCTGCTGCTCTGAACACCTTTAACCCAGCCTTAAAACTGAACTGTCTGCCCATGTGGGTTATACTACAAACACTAGGTATAGAGGGCATAGAGGGACGCATTAGAAATGCTCATGTACTGGTAAGTTGTAGTGAATTATTTTGTGAAAATGATATGCTATTATAGACAAAACTTTGGTGGAAGAAAAAGAAAAAACATTAAATACAGTGTCTGATTTTAATCTGTAATATTATTTTGATAAAGTAAGTATTTATGTCCCCACTTTGGAAAAAGGAGGAGTCTTGGGGAGATAGATTTGCCCTTGTCTGTCCGTCCGTCACACAATCTTGTGATGCGCATACATATCTGCAAAACAATATGAGGCAGAGTCACAAATTTTACAGGAATGTCTTACCTGCATGGGCAATTGTACACCTTCGAATTGTTTTGTTGTTTCTACAAATATGTTCAGAGTTACATACAGAACCTGGAAAGCCTACTGAACAGGCATTCTTTCGTCGTCCATATCTCCAAAACTATATGAATGTTCTCCAGCATGGGAAAATGTGTTTGTTGTTTTGCTCAATACTTGTAGAGTTATGGCCCCTGAATTGTTAAAAAAATAATAACTACAGAGCATCCATTCTTGTTTGCCAAGTAATTGCCCTTGACTTTGTGACAAAGGCTAAAGGTTTAGGCATGTACATGCTATGGACACTTTTTAAAATTCTCATAGATTTATGTATTTACATTAGAAGATACTCAATACCATCTCAAAGATGTAATGTGAATGTTTATATATTTTCAGGCTGATCGGTTGTTTGAGAAGATCGAAAAGAAAAAATGTATGAAACAACTTGTAAGTACTTCTTTTAACCCTTTCCCTCATACAACAATTATGCAGCAGACGACTTTGAACGTATTTTGTCAAAACATAGAAAATCTCCATAATTGAATGGATTACCTATGTCAAAAAGTGGAAAACATTGTGGCAAAAGGAGAAATTGCACGTTTTGTGCAATTTCTTCTTTTGTCACTATGTTTTCAAAAAGCCGTCTGCTGCAGAGGTGGCAGAGAGCGTCTATATGAGGGAAAGGGTTAATTTATTCTTACCATTTTGTGCATGATTGAAAAGACTCTAAAGTCATATTAAGAAGCCATAGTTCAAAGGCTCTTGGTTGTAACCCTCTACAGGATACTGACAATAGTTATGCCTGTGCAGCAGATATTTTAAGAATGTGGGAAAAGGAGAAATTATCTAAATCTTCCTTTCCAAAAATGTTATCTACTCCTTGTGAAAAGTATTCATTCAAATTTCAAGATGTTAAGCATGCCCTCTCCCACATATGAACGCTTTTCTTACTTCTCTGCTGCAGACGACTTTTGAAAACACTGTGACAAAAGGAGAAATTGCTCTAGACGAGCAATCTCTCCTTTTGCCACAAAGTTTTCAACTCTATTTAATAGTTGAACTCTCATTTATAGAGATTTCAATTAGCCTTCAAAGTTGTCTGCTGCAGAATTGTTGTATGTGGGAAATGGTTAAGAAAGGTGAAGGTTCAGAATGAAAGTACAATCAAAATCTTTTCCTTGAATTCTTTACAGAGCTGGCAGACTGCTGATTTGGGTCTGCTCTGGTTGCAATGTCACTTAACCCTTTCCCTCATATGACAATTTTGCAGCAGATGACTTTGAACATATTTTGTAAAAAAAAAAGAAAATCGCTATAATTGAATGGATAACCTATGACAAAAAGTGGAAAACATTGTGTCACTTACCAAACAAGGCCAACTCAATGGGTTGTGAACATTCAGGCAAAACATGAAAAAATCCTCTTTTATCTCTTATATGAGGGTACAAAATGTATAATTAATGAAAAGAGTTGAAAACATTGTTGAAAATGGGAAAAATTGCTCATTATGAGCAAAATTTTCCTTTTGCCATAATGTTTTCAAAAGTTGTCTGCTACAGATGTGTCAAGTGGGAAAGTGTTAAATGAAACAAAAATGTTAATAATTTTACATAGCATATTGATGGCCATTATTTACAAATTTATCAATTTTGTATTTTGTTAGAGTCGTGAAATAAAGAAGGATGATAAAGCCATTCGATCATTTGGAGATTTAATTTCAAAGGCTATTTCAGCACTGGTAAGTACAGATAATCTATATGACTAGATACACACTTATTGTGTTGCCCGTCTTAGTACAGTGAGCCACAATGGGATCACTACTGCCCACCTATCTGTCTTGTGTGTCTGCCCACCAGGCTTTCATTTACTGACACTTGTGTTCCTTTAACCCTTTCCCTCATATAGACGCTTTCTGACGCCTCTGCAGCAGACGGCTTTTTGAAAACATAGTGACAAAAGAAGAAATTGCACAAAACATGCAATTTCTCTTGCCACAATGTTTTCCACTTCAATTATGGAGATTTTCTATTTTTTGACGAAAAACGTTCAAAGTCGTCTCCTGCAGAATTGCCGTATGAGGGAAAGGGTTAAACACTCTTGTACTTGATACACATAGTATTGTAAAATTGTGATCGTTTCTGTGTGGCTTTAACAGGAACTATAAGCTGTGTGATAAAAACCCATCTTCTCATCTTCTTATATACATGTACTATTTCCAAGCATTTCATCTACTTAACCCTTTCCCTCATACAACAATAATGCAGCAGACGACTTTGAACTTATTTTTTCAAAAAGTAGAAAACCTCTATAATTGAATGGATAACCTATGACTAAAAGTGGAAAACATTGTGGCAAAAGGAGAAATTGCTCGTTTTGAGCAATTTCTTCTTTTGTCACTATGTTTTTAAAAAGCCATCTGCTGCGGAGGCATTAGAAACCGTCTATATGAGGGAAAGGGTTAATCCTGTCTGTCTCTAATACAAATTGAGGCATTTCTTCTCAGACTTCACGAAATCTTTTGAAAGGTGTCCGACCGAAAACAATTTTTGCATGTATTTACTTTAACCAATTATCACAATTAACTGAACTGAATGACTAAGGACTTTTGCGAAGACTGTTTTCTTTTTCCACAACATTTTAAAAAGTCACCTTTTGCTAAGGCATCAATATGTTCTGTTTCCTGGAACTGGTATCATGGTATCTAAATAAGTTTCGAATTTGTGGTTTGTTCTTTATTAATATTTATTTAATTTAACTTTTTTTTTACAGTTTAGCATTTACATGTACTTTTATCTTTACAGCTTATTTTTGAAATGGCCAATCCAACAGTCGTGTTCAAGTACTTTGATTATGAACAGGAAAGTTCAGGTTTGTAGTGAAAATATTTAACCCTTTCCAAAATACAACAAATTTGCAGCAGATGGCTTCAAAAACATATTGGCAAAATATCTCCATAAATGAGAGTTTAAATATAAAATAGAGTTGAAAACATTGTGGCAAATTTAGCAATTTCTCCTTCTGTCAAAATGTTTTCAAAAGTCGTCTGCTGCAAATGTGTCAGAATGTGTCTGCAAGCGGAAGAAGGCTAATAGAAATTTCCTTACCCTTTCCCATAGACAACATGTCTTCAGCCGAGAATTTTAATAAGATCTCAGCACAAATATAGAAACTCGATAAATGATGGAGTAAAGGTTGTTTCGAGTTTCCTTTTACTGATATTTTCAAAAGATTTCTGCTGCAAATGCATAAAAAAATATTACCTCCAGTTTTACTGCCCAGACCTTTTTTGTGATACCAAAAATGGAGACGCAATAAGATCCATTATCACTAAACCCTTTCCCACAAAAAAACAAAATTGCAACAGACAACCTTGAAAACATGTAAACAAAATACCTTTTCCCACACACATTAAATCTGCAGCAGCTGACCTTGAAAACATCTTGTCAAAGTATTGGAAAATTTCAGTATTTTTTATTGAATAGTCAAAAACATTGTGGCAAAGGAAGAAATTGCTCATCAAGCATTTCTTTCCATTTGCCACATATTTTCACAAACTCATCTGCTGCATATGCATTAAATTGTGTCTGCATGTGGTATATTATGAGAAAATGAATATTCTGATTCAGGTGTTCCTGTAGCTCCCTATGCCATGGGAATAGAAGAGGAAGACGACAAGGAAGAAGAGAGGAAGAGGAAACATGCTTATTACTCCTCCCTGAATTCATGGGTGAGATACTAAATCACACTTATTTATGTAGATTAACTCTTTACCGCATATAAAAAAAAATAGAAGCAGATGACTTTGAAAACATCTACGCACCATGATGGGAAAGTTTTATTTTTTAAAAGAGTTGAAAACAATGTGGCAAAAAATGAATTAACCCTTTCCCTCATACGACAATCCTGCAGCAGACGACTTTGAACGTATTGTGTCAAAAAATGGAAAATCTCCACAAATGAATAACCTATGACAAAAAGTGGAAAACATTGTGGCAAAAGGAGAAATTGCACGTTTTGTGCAATTTCTTCTTTTGTCACTATGTTTTCAAAAAGCCGTCTGCTGCAGAGGCATCAGAAAGCGTCTATATGAGGGAAAGGGTTAAGACTATTTTCTTCTTTTGCCACAATGTTTTTTAACATAGTCTGCTGCAGAGGTGTCAAACATAGGAAAAACTGTTCACTCTTTTACAAACACAGAAGCGAAAGTTTTTGAATAGATTTTAAAAACATTGTGACAAATGATGAGCAAGCAATGTTTTCAAAAGTTGTCTGCTTCAGATGCAGTAAAATGAGTCTGCATTGGAGTAAGATTTAGTACATAATGATACCTGAATAAATTGAATGAGGTATATATCATTGATACTTGAATTTTTGAATTGTATGTGCAATTTCAAGACATGACATCTTTTTTCTTCAGATATTTTCAAAGCTTAATTAATTAAATTAAGTAAATAATACTAAAAATTTGGTGTGATAAAATGTCTATGTATTTTAGCTTGCAGAGTCCCTTCAGGCAGAAAATCCTCAAATGGGAATCGGTGTTATAGAAATAGAACGAGAAGGCATATGTATGAGATTTGAACCATTGGACACTGCTCAAGGTATGACAACAGTAAATTGCTCGTTTTATCAGACTACCATGGCTTCACAGATAACAAAAGGAGCAATTTCTCCTTTTACCACAATGCTTTCAACTCTATTCAATCATTATACTTTCATTCATAGATATTGTTTTCTAGTTTTGCCTAGATGTTTTCAAAGTCATCTGCTGCAGATTTTATTATGTGGGAAAGTGTCAAACCCCCCTTTCTAACCGTTAACCATGCAGAAGCATTGTAAGAGCATTTGTAACATTAAGCCTAAATTAAAGAAGGATCATTGAATAAGATTGAAAACATTGTGGCAAAGGGAGAAATTGCTCATCATGTTGCCACAATGTGTTCAAAATGTGTCAGCAACAGATGCGTCAGAAGACACATATGGGCAAGGGTTGACTTTCTTATAACCATTTAGCTAATATGGTAATTTTTCTAAGTGTTCTGCTTTGTAAAAAAAAACTTAAGAGGAAGAAATTGTGACATCTGTAAAAGTAAAAGTTTAATAATGATTCACAGTTAAAAATTTCTGGGGAAGAAAAAGAAAAACTTGCTCATTAAGTTGACCATTCAAAGATGGAGGAGGACTGAATTTATGACCCGACAGTAGGGTGGTTTCAATGATGATGAAACTTGGCATAGTGCTTAACCTAGCATGTAGTATGGCCATGTCTGGGTTTGGGTACCATCATCCTCATGGTCACATAGTTTTGACTTTGTCCAGGAAAGGTTGCTGTTTACAAACATGACTGTGTACCACCTTGATGATGTAGTGGTTAGATCGTCTGTCTTAACCCTTTCCCTCATATAGACGCTTTCTGACGCCTCTGCAGCAGACAGCTTTTTGAAAACATAATGACAAAAGAAGAAATTGCTCAAAACGAGCAATTTCTCCTTTTGTCACAATGTTTTCCACTTTTAGTCATAGGTTATCCATTTAATTATAGAGATTTTGTTTTTTTTGACAAAATAGTTCAAAATTGTCTGCTGCAGAATTGTTGTATGAAGGAAAGGGTTAATAGCCAGATATCAGGGTCGGGACATACCAAAGGTTTTAACAAATGGAAATAGTGGCTTCAGCACTCAGGGTTGTGGGAAAAGCATTACAGTTTATGCATTGGTGTCAGAATAGGCTTACCAGGAAAACTGGTAAATTATCCAGGAAATGCCATGATATGACTGAAATACTGTTGAAAGTGGTGCACGCAAAAACATCTATTCAAAGTTTAAGTTGGAGTACTTTTTTCCTCGGTGATCTGTAGTATTTTTAATGAAAAATTCCTTTAATTGACAAACATTTTGAAAAGTTGAGCATGACTTCTAAGACAGCTCTTGTCTTTCTTACTTTCTGTTAAACAATTTGTCCAATGTCAAGATTCACAATTTTCTTTTATAGATGTTTTCAATTTGGAAGATTTAAAAAAAGTTATATCAAGGAAACAGTTGGAAGAAAATACATGATTTGGTTCCTTATTGACTTTTCCTTTGTGCATCATTTAAAAGTTCATTGTCCTATAACCCTTTCCCTCATATAGACGCTTTCTGGCGCCTCTGCAGCAGACAGCTTTTTGAAAACATAGTGACAAAAGAAGAAATTGCACAAAACGTGCAATTTCTCCTTTTGCCACAATGTTTTCCACTTTTTGTCATAGGTTATCCATTCAATTATAGAGATTTTCCATTTTTTGACAAAATATGTTCAAAGTCGTCTGCTGCAGAATTATCGAATGAGGGAAAGGGATAACAAGTTAGGATACATGTCAAATTTGTCAGAAAATGTATTTAAGTCTGTATCACGTATAGGCAGACAGAGAAGAGTTAGGGGAGACTGTGTGTATGCAGAGACTCATCTGAGTCTTAACCCTTTCCCTCATACAACAATTCTGCAGCAGACGACTTTGAACGTATTTTGTCAAAAATAGAAAAACTCCTTAATTGAATGGATAACCTATGACAAAAAGTGGAAAACATTGCGGCAAAAGGAGAAATTGCACGTTTTGTGCAATTTCTTCTTTTGTCACTATGTTTTCAAAAAGCTGTCTGCTGCAGGGGCGTCAGAAAGCGTCTATATGAGAGAAACGGTTAACTGTACATAGATGCATTCAGACCCAAATTCGCCGATTCTGGCTAATAGTGAAATGGATTGTATTTATATAATTGTAGTGCTTGGTACATCAGAAGAGGATATTGATGCCTTCATCAAGTCAATGGATGACAACATTGTAAGTTGATTATATATTGATTTACATGACAACTTGTTGGCTTTGACACTTTCCCCACATACAACAAATATGTTGCATACAACTTTGAAAACATCTAGGCAAAACTATAAATATCTCTATGGATGAAAGTATAATAATTGAATATAGAGTTGTAAACATTGTAGCAAAAGGGGAAATTGTTCATTACGAGAATGTTCACCTTTTGCAACAATGTGTTAAAAAGTCATGTGCTGCAGATGTGTGAAAATATGTCTGCATGTTAAACATTGATGTGCCATCTGATCATCATACAGAAAGTACTTTTATCGGAATATTGAATAGGATTGAATGACTCTTAACCCTTTCCCTCATACGGCAATTCTGCAGCAGACGACTTTGAACGTATTTTGTCAAAGAATGGATAACCTATGACTAAAAGTGGAAAACATTGTGACAAAAGTAGAAAATGCAATTTCTTCTTTTGTCACTATGTTTTCAAAAAGCTGTCTGCTGCAGAGGCATCAGAAAGCGTCTATATGAGGGAAAGGGTTAAACTGTTCATTACCAAATAGCTATAACATTTTGGAAAATTATAATTTAATATATTCATTATTGTTTATTTTAATATATATGAAAACCTGGCTTTAGATTTACATTGATTAGATACTCGTTAACCCTTTCCCTCATACAGCAATTCTGCAGCAGACGACTTTAAACATATTTTGTCAAAAAATGGAAAATCTCTTTAATTGAATGGATAACCTATGACTAAAAGTGGAAAACATTGTGGCAAAAGGAGAAATTGCTCATTCTGAGCAATTTCTTCTTTTGTCACTATGTTTTCAAAAAGGGCATCTGCTGCAGAGGCATCAGAAAGCGTCTATATGAGGGAAAGGGTTAAACCCTTCTTACTGACAACTTATATGATGCAGCTGACTTTGAAAACATCTAGGCAAAAGTTTATGCAAAGTCGATTATAATGAAAGGATAATAATTGTATAGAATTGGAAACATTGTGGCCAAAACTGACCTTGCTCTTAGCTCAATGTTTCAAAAATGATCCACTGCAAGTGCTTCATAATGCTTATGCACATTGGAAAAGATCCATTGTTAATTCAAACACGGTACATGTATGTATTACAGTTGTTTAGTTAAGGCTCTTAGACCTTTCCCTCTTGTAAAGCATTTAATGCATCTGCAGCAGATGTCTTTAGAAAACATTGATGCAAAAGGAGATATTGCTCATGATGAGCAATTTCTCATTTTGCCTCAATGTTTTCAACTCTTATTTGATAATTAAAATCATTTATAGAGATTATTCACATTTTTGTCAAGATGTTTACACTGTTCCCTGCTGCATATTTGTAGTATGAGGGAAAAGGGGGTTAAACTCATAACATCTGGTTGGCAGTTTTACATTTTCATGCTTTTATTTCAGGCAATACTTGATGCTACAGTGCTCAATTATGAGAAGTTTCGAATGATTGTGTCCGGACAGGAGAATCTCAGAGTGGTGGAGCTCTCCAACTGGGCTGGACTAGGGGCTGTGCAGTAAGTGTATTTTGTCTGCTGGATTGTGTGATTTTCTCTCTATATAAAGATAGGAATCCGCTGTGGTCGAGTGGTTAGCGTCGGGGATTTCGAAACCGGATGTCCCGGGTTCGATCCCCAGTCGCGGCACTACGGTCATGGTGGAGTGCCCTTGGGCAAGGCACATTTTCTAGCCTAGTACTGGTTTGTTTACCCAGGGATCATGAATAATTAAATTTAATTGCGCGCTAAATGACCGTAGCTGTCGATGCGCCATAAAACAATATACATTCATTCATTCTATATAAAGATAATTGTAAGCAGAGAAAAGTATGTGTATAGCTGTAACTTGTATAATTTCAAACTTAAGTGTCTACATATAAATATTTGATACATATGATGGACTTCTTTTACTATTTTAAGAGATTTAGCTTAAATAATGCCTCTGGATTTGTTTTTACTATTGTCAGTGGTAAACTTAAATGTAGGTCGCAGACTTTTGTTTTATGTAATAAATCAAGCATCCTTACTAGATAACTTACACAATTTTTGCAGCAGTCGACTTTGAAAATGTCTTGGCCAAAATATGGAATATGTCTACAAATAAAAGCATGATTATTGAAAAGGGATAAACGCATTGGGGCAAAAGGAGAAATTGCTCCCTATGAGCAATTTCTCCTTTTTCCTCAAAGTTTTCCAAAGTTGTCTGCTGCAAATGACCCAAATTGCGTCTGCATGTGGTTTTCAAAATTTTTTCCAACAATGGTTTTCAACATTTTTCCCCCCAATGGTTTTCAACATTTTGTCCTACAGTGGAATCAAAATTTGTCTTTTGCAAGTGAAAGAATGAAAAAGGTTTATTGAGTTTGCATTCTTATTTACAGATATATACCGAATGAATACCTGAACAATCCTGATGATCTTACTCCACAGGCTGTTCAAGAAGTCAACAATCTGAATGTAGAACTAGTTCACTCTCTTAAAGCCAAGGATATGGCGTTCTCTTTAGGTAAGATATTCTTTATGTATAACTGTGATTATACATTAATTCAAGATCGTATTTTAAGCCAGGCTTAATGTCATGCATCTCATGGCTTTTGTTTGTAATGCAGAAACTGCGTTTGACAAAGGGTACTGGAGAGATCATATTGATTTTTTGGATTGGCTAAAATACTACATCTAATTTGCATATCGGATCTATGAATTGTTTCTTTAATAGCAAAACCTTTTTAGAACCCTGCAGAATAACACTTGTAAAAAAAAGAAAAAATGCTCATGTTCATGATTTTCTACCTTTTCACAATGATTTATATTCTATCTAAAAGCATTATTTTCCTTTGTTCGAAGGTTGAAATTGCATTAAGTTACTATTCTAGTATAAGTTTCTTTAACAATACAAATAAGAATAAAAATTATACACTGAATGAACGAAGAAATTTAACTTAATTAATCATCTTATTGTCTATATATAAACATGGTTGTATTGTAATTGTGCAGGTTATACAGAGGATGATATGGCCTGTGTAAAATTTGGCCTCATCACAGAAGATACAGATGTGGAAGATTTGATTCTCATGGTACAGAATACTGGCAAGGAAGTACAGGAATCATCAAAGGTAAGGAGGAGCTGGAACGCACTACTTTAACTGTTAGGAAACGATCTAGAGAGTGAGGAATGTCTTTTGACTTCTGTACACTTCTTTTTGTCTGTACATGTAGATGCTTACCATTCAACCCTTTCCCGCATGCAAGGAATCATTAATCTATACCTCTTTCCCCCTGCGCAGGCTGATAATGGATCGATGCATTACGCAGAGTGCATAATGTTGGTTTTCTCATGGTTCACTCATCTAGGTTTATCATGAAAATACAGCAGGGATACTTTGTTTTCTTTTTGCAAGTATCCTTTAATTAAATTGTAAATTAATTTTATATTTATAATACGTAGACGATCAATGAAATTTTATGTCATTTCTCATAATTGATGTATTTTGATAAAAGAAGCTGTGTGGCACTTTCCGGACGCAACTATGTATTGTGACATAGAAGGCGTCTTATATTTGACATCATTTAATATCTTCAGAGCAACTGATAACATCCAATTTCAATTATTCCTCACTAGAAAATAAGTATTTTTCTAAAAAGTGTTGTGGTATATGTAATATCATTTTTTAACCATCTATGCAAGACTAATTTTTGTACATGGGTTTATTATGTAAAAAGAACCTGATTTTAACATTGTATGACAAAAAAATATTTTTATGGACTAGCTTATGGTTTGGGCTCAGTGTTTTAATAACATATAATAACACATTTCTAGTTCTTTATATGAGCTGAGTCTATAGTGATCTCAATGCCTCTGTCTACAGTGAAGATTCAGGTAATTATCTGTACACGCAGTCTCACCAATCTTCACTGTCTGCATATATCTGATATATATCTAAATGAATCTTCTGACAAAAATCTGGAAGTGTAAGTCCATTGGTTGTCAGCCAATATGTCTTTAACCCGTTCCCTCATACGACAATTCTGCAGCAGACGACTTTAAACATATTTTGTCAAAAAATAGAAAATCTCTATAATTGAATGGATAACCCATGATTAAAAGTGGAAAACATTGTGGCAAAAGAAGAAATTGCTTGTTTTGAGCAATTTCTTTTTTTGTCAATATGTTTTCAAAAAGCCGTCAGTCGACTGCTACAGATATTTTATATGTCTAGAAAGATTAAGACTCCTAATCACTAAATGCAGCTCTTACATTTCTTACAGTATCTAGAAAGTTTATCAGAAGTTATTATGAAGGGAATAGAGGAGGCCAACAAAGATTTGAAGATTGAAAATGAACATAAAATCATGGAGGAGGTAGGTCTATTCAAATTTAATTCCAACAGGGCAAGCAGAGTCCGTAGCGACACAGATTGTCGATCCAGGGTTGTGAGTTCCAACCACAGCTTGGCCAACATTTGATAAAAGTCAATAAGAAAAGCATAATTTGTCTACCAACAGTAGGCTAACAGTCTGTGGAATAGCAGCCAAAGATTGTTGTGTTGAGTACTGGTGGGAGAAAGCTAGGAAACACATGGGTAGGTGAACTTGCTGCTGTGATATGGCTGATAAATTGTTGAAATTGTGTTAAACCCTAATCAATCAATTAATCTAACACCATTCTATATCTTAAACCTTTCCTACCTGTGGACACATTTTGAAGCATCTGCAGCAGACGACTTTTAAAATGATTGTGTCAAAAGAAGAAATTGCTCAAAACAAGCAATTTCTCTTTTTGCCACAATGTTTTCAACTCTTTTAAATGATTTAACTCACATTTATGGACGCTTTTCACAGTTTTGTTTATAGGTTTTCAAAGTCGTCTACTGTAGATTTGTTGTATGTGGGCAAGGGTTAAATTGTTAACACATATGCATAAGAAAAATATACAGAAAATATTTTTGACATGTCTCTTTCCCCAATATCTTGATTTAGGCTTATCTTTGAACCCTGTTTAACCCTACCACACATACACCAAATCTGCAGCAGACGACTTCTTGTTACATCTCAACATTAATATGTAAAATCTCTGAATAGAGTTGAAAACATTGTGTCAAACAGAGAAATCGCTCATTTTCAAAAGACGTCTGCTACAGAGAATTCAAAAAGGGTCTACATGTGTGAAAGGGTTAATAATTGAAATATCGTGTTAAGGGTATGTGTCATCAATAGGTGGAATGATATTTAGATATAATTCAGTTTTTGTGCAGGTATACTAGATGATGGAGTAAGTACATAAACTAACGTGTTTTCCACACATTCATTACAGGGTGTATTGCGACAGATTCCTATGCTGGGTTCCATGATGAACTGGTGGTCACCTCCGCCCAAAAATTCGATGAAAGGGAGAACCTTCAATCTCGTTTCAGGTAGGTTAGAATCTGGGTCTCTATTCACTGAACATTCTAAATGAATTAGTGCATGAGAAAAGGTACACATTTTTGGTATTCCTGACATTCATCTTTGTCCAACTGCTCAGTTTTATTAACCTTATCCCTCATAAAGCCTCTGCCGCAGATGACTTTTGAAAACATTCTAACAAAAGAAAAAATTGCTCAAAACAAGCGACTTCTCCTTTAGCCACAATGTTTTCAATTTCTTTCAGTAATATTACATTAATTTACATTCCATTGTTTTGTTAAGATGGTCTCAAAGTCGTCTGCTGCAGATTTGTTGTGTGTGGGAAAGGGTTAAAATCAACACAAGTCGGCAGAATCTTCTAACTACTTTGTGTAAGATCACAAAAACCAACTTTAACATGTTTAACCTTTTCCTACATACAACAAATTTGCAGCAGACAACTTGTAAAATAGTTTGTTATAAATTTGGTAAACCTTTTTAAATAAGTTTAATCATTGAGTTGAAAGCATTGTGACAATGGGGAGAAATTGTTCATTTTTCTCTTCATTGTATTCAAAACTGTTGCTGCAGAGGTGTTAGAATGCGTCTGTATTTGAGAAAAGGTTAAATAGAGGAAAAGACATCTGTTGGATAGAAACGGAATTAATTATGTCTCCCCCTGTATACAGGGGAGATATATTGTTTTTGTCCTTGGCGTCTGTCTGTCTGTCTGTCTGTCCTTCTGTCTGTCTGTCTGTCCGTCTGTCCGAAATCGTGTCCGCTCCATATCTCCAAGACGGCTTGAAGGATTTTCATGAAACTTGGCTCACATGTTCACCTCATCAAGGCGACGTGCAGAACCCGCGTCTCGACAATATAGGGTCAAGGTCAAGGTCACGCTTGAAGGTCAAAGGTTTGAGGCTTTATTTCGTGTCCGCTCCATATCTCCCAGACGGCTTGAAGGATTTTCATGAAACTTGGGTCACATGTTCACCTCATCAAGGCGACGTGCAGAACCCGCGTCTCGACAATATAGGGTCAAGGTCAAGGTCACACTTGAAGGTCAAAGGTTTGAGGCTTTATTTCGTGTCCGCTCCATATCTCCGAGACGGCTTGAAGGATTTTCATGAAACTTGGGTCACATGTTCACCTCATCAAGGCGACGTGCAGAACCTGCGTCTCGACAATATAGGGTCAAGGTCAAGGTCACGCTTGAATGTCAAAGGTTTGAGGCTTTATTTCGTGTCCGCTCCATATCTCCCAGACGGCTTGAAGGATTTTCATGAAACTTGGGTCACATGTTTACCTCATCAAGGTGACGTGCAGAACCCGCGTCTCGACAATATAGGGTCAATGTCAAGGTCACGCTTGAAGGTCAAAGGTTTGAGGCTTTATTTCGTGTCCGCTCCATATCTGTCCCAAATTTATAGGTTGCAATGTTTTGAGAGATTTTGACAGATATTTGAGGGGAGACATCTGTTTTTTGCAAAAACAATTCTAGTTCTTTTTGATAAGAAAAATTTAGCAATTGCTTCTTTTCCTTCAAGGTTTTCCAATGTCATCTGCTGTAAGGGTGTCATTAATTGACTATATAATATTGGGAAAATTCCATTAACTTCAATGTTTTTAATACCTTTCTTGGCATACAAATGTATGTTGCCATTGATCAGACATAAATAACTTGTTCTTCTGTCCAAAACTTACTGTGATGCCTAAGAACATCCGCCTCAGGTGCAGGAGGTCGCTCGATCCAAGGCCTCGTCCTACCAGACTTAAATGGTAATAATGGTTTCCCTTCCTTTGTACTCGGGGTTGAGGGGTTAGCCTTATGACTACCTTGCTGGTGTAAGGATAAATGGACCAGAAATACTGGTAACTTACCCAGGAAATGCTGGAATATAACTTAAATATTGTTGAAAGCATCATAGAACACCATACAAACAAACAAATCAAAACATACTGTACCAAGTCCTATAGTTGACAATTCTTCAGAAATATTTAATCCTTTATTTCTAGGCACTATAGCCAGCACAGAAGAAACCTACAAGTATAAAATGCAGGTACAAACGGGTACATCCAATCAGAAAACATCGCCCCGTTCACGACAAGAATCGGAATCTAGTTCAAGCGCTGGATTAGTAATGGGTCGCAAACCTCAGAGACACAGACCCCTGAATCCCCTTCTGACCCTCAGACCAAGACAGCTGGGGATGTTAAAAGTAAATTACTGAATTTAAGCGAAAAGGATCTGGTAGAAGGGCAGGAATCTCTCCCATCACCAAATGGTAATCTAAGGTAAGTTTGATCCTACACTATTACTACGTATTAGAGGAAAGCCCTTTCCCACATACCACAAATCTGCGGCAGACAACTTGTTAACCCTTTCCCTCATACTGCAATTCTGCAGCAGACGACTTTGAACGTATTTTGTCAAAAAATAGAAAATCTCCTTAATTGAATGGATAACCTATGACAAAAAGTGAAAAACATTGTGGCAAAAGGAGAAATTGCACGTTTTGTAAGAAATCTCTATAAATTAAAGCATAATTATTGAATGGAGTTGACAACATTGTGGCAAAAGAAGAAATTGCTTATTTTGAGCAATTTCTACTTTTGCCACAATGTTTTCAAAAGTGGTCTGCTGCGGAGGGGTCAGAAAGCTTCAGTATGTGGGAAATGGAGAGATGACACTTTCATCCTCATCCACAATCAACAGACTTGCAGTAGATGGCAATTAACCCTTCCCAATTGCAGCATTTATGACGAATTTAAAACACTGGGGATAGGTGCAATTTCACCTTTTGCCGCAATGTTTTTAACTTTATTAAAATTATATTTTTGCTAATAGTGCTTTTCAATATGTTTGCGTTAGTGTCTTCCAAGTCGTCTGCTCCAGATCTATTGTATGTTGGAAAGGGTTAAAATATTTAGAGAAAAATGTGAAAATACTTATTTTGAGATTGAGTAGAAAATATATAAAACTGAATTTGCGTAAGTAACGCATCATGGGATTGACAGTTGTATCATTGCTGCTGATGCATTTTACATTTGAGCGCTGCTTCATAAAAACCAACCTTAATGTAATCATTATGCATGCGGAAAGAACACTACCTGCACATTAATACTAAGGATCCAAATCGATACTACTTTACACTTTACACCTTTCTTAACACCTTCTGTGACCTATTTGTGGAACGGTAGAGCGGATTGGCTGGCTGATCTGGGTTTACACTGGTCACAAAAAAATGTACCTTACCATTTGTTTTCGCAGAGCGCCCCTCACTTATTTTGAGGACAGAGATTAGGGGTTGTTAACTTGTCTCTTCACCACAATATCTTTTAAACCTTTTTAACCTTACCAAACTCTATGTAGTAGGTACTCAAATGAATTGCCTGAGTGAAATGATTACTTTGAGACTTCACAACATAGGGTTAGATGGTCAATAAAGGATGTTAGAACATTAAAAATACACCCTATCTAAAACTCTTGGAAAAACAAGTTAATTAATTTGCTTTTATCTTCCACTGTTAGAAGGGATGAAACAAAAGCATTTGTACACACTCTTGAATTAAATGATGTTTATCTGAAATATATTTATTGGTTAACTTATGTTGCGGAGATGAACTCATTTTAACCGTTGCCACTAAGCTTTGTGCAGATGTCTATTTATTGAGGTGTAAAATTACTCTTATAGGCAGTATGTATTTTTAGCTCGACTATTCGAAGAATATGAGAGCTTTACTACTCGCCCCGGCGTCGGCGTCTCCGTCGGGTCCGGTTAAGGTTTTAGGCCAAGTTGGCATTTTTATTCATTACTTTGAGACTTCACAACATAGGGTTAGATGGTCAATAAAGGATGTTAGAACATTAAAAATACACCCTACCTAAAACTCTTGGAAAAACAAGTTAATTAATTTGCTTTTATCTTCCACTGTTAGAAGGGATGAAACAAAAGCATTTGTACACACTCTTGAATTAAATGATGTTTATCTGAAATATATTTATTGGTTAACTTATGTTGCGGAGATGAACTCATTTTAACCGTTGCCACTAAGCTTTGTGCAGATGTCTATTTATTGAGGTGTAAAATTACTCTTATAGGCAGTATGTATTTTTAGCTCGACTATTCGAAGAATATGAGAGCTTTACTACTCGCCCCGGCGTCGGCGTCTCCGTCGGCGTCCGGTTAAGGTTTTAGGCCAAGTTGGCATTTTTATTCATAAGTATTTGTGCTAGGGCTTTAATATTTGGAATATAGTTATATCTTATACCTTTCTTCACATTGAATGTTAAAGGTACTGAGTGTGACCTTCTTTTTGGGGTAAAAAACATGATTTTGGGTGGTTAAAGTTTTAGGGCAAGTTGGCATTTTCATTTAATTTTTTAATTTTTCTCAATAAGTATTTGTGCTACGGCTTTAATACTTGGAATTTAGTTACATCTTATACCTTTCTTCACATTGAATGCTGAAGATGCTGAGTGTGACCTTCTTTTTGGGGTAAAAAACCTGATTTTCGGTGGTTAAAGTTTTAGGGCAAGTTGGAATCTTTTTTTATTTTCTTTTTCTCAATAAGTACTTATGCTAGGGCTTTTATATTTGGAACATAATTACATCTAATACCTGTCTTCATATTGTATGCTGAAGATTCTGAGTGTGACCTTTTTTTTGGGGTAAAAGACATGATTTTGGGTGGTTAAAGTTTTAGGGCAAGTTGGCCTTTTCATTTAATTTTTTAATTTTTCTCAATAAGTATTTGTGCTACAGCTTTAATATTTGGAATGTAGTTACATCTTATACCTTTCTTCACATTGAATGCTGAAGATGCTGAGTGTGACCTTCTTTTTGGGGTAAAAAACATGATTTTGGGTGGTTAAAGTTTTAGGGCAAGTTGGCATTTTCATTTAATTTTTTAATTTTTCTCAATAAGTACTTGTGTTAGGGCTTTCATATTTGGAATATAATTACATATAATACTTTTCTTCACATTGTATGTTGAAGATGCTGAGTGTGACTTTTTGGGAATAAATAACATGATTTTTGTTTGATTTTAAGAATTTTAGATAAATTCATAATTTTTGGTTACATTCCTTTCTAATTGTGATCATTCATTTATCAAATATAATTCTTCAACATATCCAACGGGTTTTGCATGATGTCAAACATTTGGTAAACCTTTTTTTAAGGTTTTGCTATTTTTGGACTCTGTCAGTTTTAACATTTGCGTTTAGCTCAACGTTAAAGTTTCATAATTCAAATCACTTCATACTTCACACATTTGTTAAGGACCATCGTACAATTAGGTTAGATAACTCCATTGTTTCCTAAATATGGAGTAATGGCCCTTGAATTACTTAGAAAATTTTGCCACAATGTTTTCTAGTTTTTGTCATAGGTTATCCATTCAATTATGGAGATTTTCTATGTTTTTACAAAATATATGTTCAAAGTCGTCTGCTGCAGAATTGCCATATGAGGGAAAGGGTTAATAGTACTTAAATGCAATATAATGAAGTAGTGCTTTATGTGAATAAGCGGCATATAGTCGAGCGCGCTGTCCTCCGACAGCTCTTGTTTCCTGATCAAGTCTAATGCTGTTGGTACTTGTCAGATTTGCCCTGACCAGTGCAGATTAAATACAGTTTAACACTCACTTTCCAAATAGCAGATGCATTTTGTCCAGCAGATGACTTTCAAAAACATTTTGGCAAATGGAGAAATTGATCATAATGAGCAATTTCTACTTTTGCCACAACATTTTCAGCTCCATTCAATAAGTATACCATCATTTAGAGAGACTTCCCATATACGTTGTCCCAGATGTTTTGAAAGTTGTCTGCTGCAGATTTTGTTCTATGTGGAAAAGGTTTAGATTATATAAACAGCTCTGTTTTCAATGTTTTTGATATTATTGCATAAACTGTATTTTTCAACGTTTTTAATATGACTACATGTACTGTATTTTTCAATGTAATTAATATGATTACATGTTCTGTATTTTTCAGATTAAATCTAGACAGTGCAGATTTAGAGACACATCCAGAATCATAATCCAGAATCATAATCCAGAATGTTCTTAATTGGCATCATTAAAGAGGGTCATATTCATTAATATTTATATACTGTATTGCATAAACGCTTTTGTGGTTAACACTTTCCTGGTAGTTCTAACAGTTTCACTAATGCAAAAATTCTGCAGCCTTTTAAATGATCTAGACAAAACTATGAAAACACTGTATAAATGAATGCACAACTATTCAAATACATGTAGTTGAAAACATTGTGATTAAAGGAGAACTTGCTCATTATGAGAAATTACTCCTATTGCCTCAATTTTTCAAAAAAAATCTGCTGCACATGTCTCAGAAAGTGGCTGTTTGTGGAAAAGGTTCAAGCCATGATTGCTCGGAAATTATTTGAAGAGTAAGATCCACCTTACACAAATTTGGTAGTTAAACTTTGTAGAGTTTCAAATATTGTTGAGGAAGTAGATATTTCTCTTAATGAGGAAATTCACTTTTCCATTCAATATTTTCATAAGTTACTTGCTACAGAGGAGTTTAAATGTGTAGGCATCAGAGTATGAGTTATATATCTATGGCTGATATTCAAAATAATGAGATGAAAACATGATAGGAATTGATTGAATTATAACAAAATTCATGTGTAATCTTTTGATATGATGATATACATTGCAAGCAATGTAGTCATTAGTCTTACAATGATTTCTGAAGTTTTTGTACTGAAGTTGTTCGAGTAATTGCTTCATTGTTCTGAAAATCAATAATTTATAACTAACCCTTTCCTACATATAGAAGCATTTTGAAGTATCTGCATCAGACAACTTTTGAAAACATTGTGGTCAAAGGAGAAAAATACTCATAATGTTTTCAACTATATTCACTGAATATAGTAACATTTATAGGAGATGTCTTTATTTCTGCCTAGATGTGTTTAAAGTTGTTTGCTCCAGTATTGTAGTAAATAAGAAAGGGTTAAACTAATTTGCAATACTCAATTTAGCATAAGAAAAATATGTTAACAAATTTTCCAAAAATGTTTTCATATGTTTACTGCATATCAGGTTTGGAAAATGTCGGACAGAGCTTAACCCTTTCCCTCATATAAACGCTTTTTTTGCAGCAGACAGCTTTTTGAAAACATAGTAACAAAAGAAGAAATTGCTCAAAATGAGCAATTTCTCCTTTTGTCACAATGTTTTCCACTTTTAGTCATAGGTTATCCATTTAATTAAAGAGATTTTACACTTTTTCACAAAATATGTTCAAAGTCGTCTGCTGCAGAATTGTCGTATGAGGGAAAGGGTTAAGGTTAATCTGCGTTTAATGTACATGTGTTTTTTAAGGTATTTTCTTGTGTGGTGTTAAAGTTGAATTCAACAATCAAAAGGTGCCATAAAGACACATGTATGGTCAAAGGATATATTAAGTTACAAACTTCAATTTAACTAATTGATCCAAATGTGTCAAAGATCTATAAATACCTAAGAATGTACGATGTTGGAAGACATTTATACAATCTTACACCCATATATTCAAGAAATCTGAAGCCAATGACTTTGAAACATCTAAACATATTGATAATCTCTTATTGTGACAATAGAGGAATTGTTCATTATGATAAATGTCTCCTTTTACCAAAATTCTTTGCAAAAGTCATCTGCTGCAGATTTATGTTAGAATGGGAATATATTAATGAAATTGTGCTTCACGGTACCATCACAACATAGGGTATATCTTTAAAATGGTGTTGCTCTGTGGGTTTTCAAAAATACGGGAATTGTTAGAGGTCTGAGCTTGGGTGTAACTGTTTATTTTTTTCATTTGATACTTATTATGTATTTGTTATGTTAATGAAAAGCAAATTTGTTTAACCTTGAAACGACTTTAAAAACCAAAAGAAACACACACATTTTCAGATATTTTAGATAGACATATTACAATAATTCCATTCAATAGCAGTTTAATTTATAGCACAAACCTTCTCATTGAACTTAAAATAAAGGTTAGTTAACATATAACTACTTCATATATTCTATTGCATTAAAACATACTTGTTTTATAGCAAATACAAACAGATAAAACATAACATATTGTACTCACTGACTGATGACTCATGTCTCTTCAACATTCAAAATGGGAGGCTTCACATTGTTTCCATGCTTGTTAACCCTTTTCCATACACAACAAATCTGCAGCTGACAACTCTGAAACAATCTAGACAAACATGGATGGAAATAAAAGTAAAATTATTGAATGTAGTTGAAATCATTGTAGCAAAAGAAGAAATTGTCCCATTTATTTTCCTACAGACAAATTTGAAAACATATAGGCAAACATACAAAACATCTCTATGAATGAAGTTGAAAACATCGTTGCAACAGGTGCAATGTTGAGCAATTTCTCCGTTTGGCAAACTGTTTTCAAAAGTCGTCTGCTGCACATGACTTCAAAATGCATCTGCATGTGGGAAAGGGTTAATGCAATGCTATTTATACTTGCTTTATGTAAATACATGTACATGTAGCTGGAGATTGTAAGTGGCCTCAAGTTGTTATCAGTCAAATTGGGAGAGTTATTGTATTAGTTTTCTTCTTTTGCACAAATATTTGCATGATGGTGAGAATGATCATTGCAAACACATGTATTAAAGTTTGTATACTTTAGACAGCATAATGGTAGTTAAAACCATTTTACATGTACTATAAATGTATTTGTATAATATTTATATCAAAAGACCATGATAACAAAGTTTTCAGACACAAAACCATACAAAATGATAAACTTTAAACCTTATATAATATATTAATATATTTTAATCCATTCCATGAAATCTGCTGTGATATATTTATGCAAACTGTATTGTATTAATGTATAGTTGTAAGACTCTATTTCCTAATTTGTTCTGTAATCATCGACTGCTTACTCCATGTAGCCAATAAAAACCAAGTTTATCTGCTTTCAGTTATCCATTGCAGATAACTTTATGGACAAACATACAAGCCACATCTAGCAATTCGGGGTCTTAAGACAATCCCCTTTCAATCATTTGAAGTTATATTGGCGTACAATTATTGGGGCTACACTTACAGGTTTATACAACATATATTCAAACTGTGAAAGCTGTGGAAACTGTGTGAATGCGCAGGCTCGCCCAAGTCTTTACTGTACGCAGATGCATTAACCCTTTCCCTCATATAGACGCTTTCTGACGCCTCTGCAGCAGACGGCTATTTGAAAGCATTGTGACAAAAGAAGAAATTGCACAAAACATGCAATTTCTCCTTTTGCCACAATGTTTTCCACTTTTTGTCATAGGTTATCCATTCAATTATGGAGATTTTCTATGTTTTAACAAAATATGTTCAAAGTCGTCTGCTGCAGAATTGTCGTATGAGGGAAAGGGTTAAGACCCAAAATTGCTAGAGGCAGCTCATTTGTTAACATAAGCACAGACCCATAAAAACGTTATTGTCATAAAACTCACTTTAGAAATAGAATATATTTGAATGTTTATGCTATTGTGTTGTTCATATATCTCAATTGTAGAATAAGAACAAATAAATAGAGAATTTTCATCAAAAGAATTTAGAAACTTAAGTTTGGAAAAAGAGAAACTGCCTATCATTGGGTGGAATTTTCAAAAAAATAATGTACCTTAAATTAGTATTTTCAAAGTTTTATCTTTTTTTTTTTTCATTTGAAAGTCGTTTCGTTACATACATGTATAAGCTTCTTCAACATTCACAATATGTCATGTTTCATGGATGCTGATAAAGTTCTCAAAAGGAATTATGGAAAAACCTATGTATTATTCATTCAGTGCATTGATGTTATTTTTATTTTATGTTACCTGGCATATCGGGTAATTTGTTATTATTTTATAAATATAATATTTTTTCTACAAAGGTGTGACAAATTTGTCACAGAATTTTTCTTTCATAATTATTTTTCACCACATTGGTGAAAGTATTGTGGTAAAAGTTGTCATGACAGATTTTGTCCAATGACTAACTACATGTTTCTGTTAATTGCTCTTTTCCATATACAACAGATCCATAGCAGACAACACATAGGCATAAATATTGAAAATTTCTGTATATTAACGTTTAATAATCCAATAGAGTTGAAAACATTGTGGCAAAAGGAGAAATTGCTCATCATGCGCAATTTCTTCTTTTGTCACAATGTTTTCAAAAGATGTCTGCTGCAGAGGTTTAAGGAAGCGACTGTATATGGGAAAGGGTTAGTATTTTGCAGAATAACTGCCCTGTTCCTTTGACTCCGCTGAGCCCTGGTAGGTCAGTCGGTAGCAACGCGGGCTATCAATCCAGGGGTTGTGAGATCAAGTCCCAGCTTAGTCAACTTTCTTTCAGACGTTTGACAAAAGTCACAGTGACCTGTGTCATTTGTCTTTCACCAATGGGCTGTTTAACAGTCTATGTGGAAAAGTAGCCAGTTGCTTGGAAAGTATGTTGTGTGGTGTACTGGTGTGGGAAAATCAGAAAACGCATGAGTAGGTGAACTGGTCGCCGTGATATGACTGAAATTTTTCATCTGCAGTAGATGTTGTCAACACAATTGCTTATATGTGTGAGAGCAATCCCATTCAAACCAGACCTAAACTCTCATGCTCATATATAATATACATACATTGGAGTTTGGTGGCCTGATTTTCATGAGATTGGTGTGAGAGGGGAGGTACATGTACCCATTGAGCACAAACTCTTGCTATTCTGATGAATTCCTGATAAAATTTAACCCTTTCCTCATACGACAATTCTGCAGCAGACGACTTTGAACGTATTTTGTCAAAACATGGTTTGCACGTTTTGTGCAATTTCTTCTTTTGTCACTATGTTTTCAAAAAGCCTTCTGCTGCAGAGGCGTCAGAAAGCGTCTATATGAGGGAAAGGGTTAAGTAAAAATAATTTTTTCCATTATGCATTAAAAAAAATTATTTGAGGGGGAAAATATTTGATCATCACAATTTCCTCTTTTTCCACAACGTAATAAAAATTTAGCTGCATTAAACCCATTGCATGTATTGGTACCTCATATTCTATTTTAGACTTTTCCATATTAAAGTCGCCTGATGGAATTGCTTGCTTTCTCACAAAAAGTTATCTTCATCCTTTCTCACTTGCAGACATTATTTGAGTGATTAGTAGCAACTAACTTTTAGAAAACAGTGTAACAAACAGAGAAATTGCTCTTCATGACCAATTTCATTTAATGCCACACTGTTTTCAACTTTATTCAATCATTAAAGTTCCATTTATAGAGATTTTTTGTATGCTGCCTATATGTTTTCATATCTGTCTGTTCAGATTTGTTGTATCTGGGAAAGGGTTAAGGAATTAATCAGCTTGTAATGTGTGCTATCTGCACTGCTTACTTCTCAAATTTAAGTGTCAACCCTATTCCCTTATTTGCCATTTTAGACTAAAACGTTTTAACCTATATTAGTTTTGGAGCACACTTTTGGACTAGAGTGGAAAACATTCTGGGAAAAGCAGATATTAATATGCAATTTCTATTTTTCCTATAATCTTTTTCTCAAGTCTTCAGGTGTAGAGGCATCAAAAGTATAAACAAATAATGGCTGCCATGCCTTTAAATTGTAAATAAATGCATCAAGTTTATAAAGATGGGACTAAAATTGGATGAAAGAGTTGTTCCAAGCAAGTTAAACTGCTGCCTTATTATATGGTTTTGCTTAAAGTACGAGGCAAATTATTTTGGTTGTTCTATTTTGTTAACAGAAGAAACTATTGGGTATATATATATGACAGAGGGAAAATATGTAAGCTGGGGACTAAATTTAATATATGTCAAATCTGTTTTTTTATGTTGTGGGTTTTTATATCATGTTAATTGAGAAACATGAATAAAATGAATTTTAAAGGTTTAAACAGTTTTGCTTCTCTATTTCATCTATTAAACAGGTTTTGAATAAGTTTTTTCTGCCACTTTCATTGGCATATCAGAAATACCAGGGTCTGTTGGTTAACCCTTTCCCTCATACGACAATTCTGCAGCAGACGACTTTGAACATAATTTGTTAAAAAATAGAAATTCTCTTTAATTGAATGGATAACCTATGACTAAAAGTGGAAAACATTGTGGCAAAAGGAGAAATTGCTTGTTTTGAGCAATTTCTTCTTTTGTCACTATGTTTTCAAAAATCCGTCTGCTGCAGAGGCGTCAGATAGCGTTTATATGAGGGAAAGGGTTAAGTATCAACTGTCTACCCACAGCAACAGCAGCAGGTTCATCAAAGTGTGTCTGCACATGAGAAATGGTTAGAATAATCCCAACACCGGTGCATCCGTCTTTATGCTATCTCCGAAACCCTAATAGACAGGGTGGGTGGGAATTACTACTATAATATACTGATGAAGCCTGATGACTTTACAGGAGTTGATTTGAATTGTTTACTCCCAATTTCAACAGTATTCAGCTGTATCAGGCAGGGGGTTAAATACATCTACTTAACCTTCTGTGGAATGATTAACACTGAGGCTACTAAATCTCCGGCCAGCAAGATGTGCTTGATTGATTTTGGATGTCTCCCGTCTTTTTGTGTTCTGATTAATTCATACAAGTGTCAGTCATAAAGATATCATCTCAACCCTGAAAGCCAAGGAAGGATGCCCACTACTAATTAATGAAGCCTGGTATGACTGGTTTAAACAATGATCACCAGTTGATTAGGACAACCCTCTTACTACAATACTATAGAGGGTGTTAAGGGAGTTTTTAAACCCCAAGAAAGTCAAATTAGGAATTTACGAAAGATATAACAAGAGTAAGAATTATAAACAATCCATAGTCTTCCACCAGGGAATTCAAGGTCAATAGGTACAATAGAATAGGAGATATGGCTATATCTTTAAGTTGGCTACAAGGTCAAGGTCAAGGTCATGGGCCGAATTTTAGTATGTGATACAATGTCTTCCAAAGATGCATCTTCAGACTAAGTATTGTAACTCCAGATTAAATTACATAGGAGAAGTGACCCAATTTTGGTATTTGATACACTCTGTTCCAAAGATGCATCTTCAGACCACATTTTTTAACTCCAGGTTATTAAACATAGGAGATATGGCCTTGACAAGATTTTTATTTGAAACAGTTTGAAGTCAAGGACACAGTGACCCATTTTTGATATGCAACACTTCATCTTCAGAGAGAATTTGGTAACTCCAGGTGTAAAAATATAGGAGATATGGCCTGGACAAGCTTTTTCTTTAAAAGAGGTCTGAGGTCAAGGACACAGTGACCCAATTTTACTACACAACACTTCCTCGTCCTAAGATTCATCTTTCAACACAATTTGGTACCTCCAGTTGTGATAACCCAATAGGGCCAGTATCGCTCCACTGCCACTAGGCAAAAATTAAATCTTCAAACAGCCCGACCCCTGGTGGCCATGTTTTTTTACCAATCACCAAGGCTTGAAGGAATCTCATAAAGTGTAACCCAAGGAACATTTCTGCAAAATTATTTGAAAATCGGCCAAATAGTTTGGGAGGAGAAGATTTTTAAAGTTTTCACTAAAGCAAATATAAGGCTAACAACCCCGCCCCCTGGCGCCATATTTTAAGAACAATCAACATGGCTCGGTGGAATCAGATAGTCATCCCAGGAACATTTCTACAAAATTATTTAAAAATCGGCCAGATATTTCGTCGGATAAGAGTTTTTAAGTTTTCACTATAGCCATATAAGGCAAAACAGCCCTGCCCCTGGCGGCCATGTTTTTCAACCAATCAACATGGCTTGAAGGAATCTAAAAGAGGGTCACCCAAGGGACACTTCTCAAAATTATTTGAAAATCGGCCCGACACTTTCGGAGAAGATATTTTAAGTTTTCACTATAGCCATATAAGGCAAAACAGCCCTGCCCCTGGCGGCCATGTTTTTCAACCAATCAACATGGCTTGAAGGAATCTAAAAGAGGGTCACCCAAGGGACACTTCTCAAAATTATTTGAAAATCGGCCCAACACTTTCGGAGAAGATATTTTAAGTTTTCACTCTAGCCATATAAGGCAAAATAGCCCTGCCCCCTGCCGGCCATTTGTTTTTGGCCAATCAACATGGCTTGAAGGAATCTGATAGAGGGTCACCGAAGGAACATTTCTACAAAATTATTTGAAAATCGGCCAAATAGTTTTGGAGGAGAAGATTTTTAGTTTTTACTTAAGCCAATATAAGGCTAACAGCCCCACCCCCTGGCAGCCATATTTTAAGACCAATCAACATGACTTGAAGGAATCTGATAGAGGGTCACCAAAGGAACATTTCTACAAAATAATTTGAAAATCTACCCGACACTTTCAGGAGAAGATTTTTTAAGTTTCACTATAGCCATATAAGGCCAAATAGCCCAGCCCATGGTGGCCATTTGTTCGAGATCAATCAACATGGTTTAAAGGAATCTGATAGAGGGTCATCCAAGGAACATTTCTACAAGATTATTTGAAAACCAGCCAAACAGTTTTTGAGGAGAAGTTTTTTCTTTTGGTTGCCATGGAAACCAGAATTGTACATGGATCCAAAAAAAATACAGGAATTTAAGAGAGGACATTGAGAGGATGCTTCAAATGAAGTTTCATCCCAATTGGCCAAGTGGTTAGGGAGGAGAATTTGTTTGAAGCACAACAGACAATTCGCCATGACAGACATAAGCTAAAAATTAATGCATTCCCTCCATATAGCACCAGATTGCTGGGATAGCATCACACCAAATGTGCTGGTGCTGTCTGAATAAACTTACCAGCAGTACTGAAAATACCCAGGAAAATCGTGATATATGACTGAAAAACTGTATAAAGCCGTCCACAATCAACAACACCCAAACCACATCAATCATGGGGTGTTTAAATTACTGAGAACAACTTCAAATATCATAGATAAAATATAATTTTATTCATTAAAACAAGTAACATTTAAATAATAAAAGTAAAATAAGTTAGAATAATTAATACCTTGGCGGTTTTGAGACATTTACACTTAAACCCTTTCCCACATACAGACGCTTTCTGATGCCTCTGCAGCAGACGACTTTTGAAAACATTGTAACAAAAGAAGAAATTGCTCTTAACTTTATTCAATAATTTTACTTAAATATATAGACTTTTCACATTTTTGCCAAATAATTTTGAAGAAATCTGCTGCAGCTCTGTCATATATGGGAAAGGTTAAAAAGTTTGAAAAAGACATTACTTTACCCCCTAACTGATAGGTTAGTTAAGAGATTTCTCAAAACTATAAATGTCTTTTGAAGAATTGAAGGGAAAATCTGGAAAATCTTGTGGTAAAAGGACCAACTACAATGTTTTTTGCAACAATTGCATGATGCAAAAATGTCAATGTGTTTCTAAAAGATAAACAGTTTAACCCTTTCCCTCATATAGATGCTTTCTGACGCCTTTGCAGCAGACGGCTTTTTGAAAACATGGTGACAAAAGAAGAAATTGCTCAAAACAAGCAGTTTCTCCTTTTGCCACAATGATTTCATTTTTTAGAGATAGGTTATCCTTTCAATTATAGAGATTTTCTATTTTTTGACAAAATATGATCAAAGTCGTCTGCTGCAGAATTGTCGTATGAGGGAAAGCGTTAACTCTTTCCCATAGATAGACCCCTTTTGAGGCATCTGCAGTAGACTATGTACTAGAAAATTCATTACTGAAAGACAAAACAGTAGTGTCAACAAATCAGGATTTATCAAAACCTCCATTTCTAAAAACAAACTAAAACATTTCAGTGAAAAACATAAACAAGAGGGCCAAGATGGTCCTAAATCGATCACCTAATTGATAGTAAATTAGTAGCAAATATTTAACTGCAAATATCTGGGAAAATTTTATCAGGGAGTGTAAATGAAACTGCAAAGGAGTGGACACTTCTCAAGAAACAGCTTATCAGTAAAGGCCATTTATATCTTGAAATCTAACAAGAACTTTAATAAGAATGGAATTATAAAGTTTTTGTCATTTTGCACCTTTCCTGATGCCGCCTTGCTGCCCTGTTTTTCAACGAAATCAATATGGCTTCAACAGTTTATTTAGAGGGTCACTTAAGGAACATTTCTACCAAATTATCTTGCAATCGCACAAGTAGATTATGGAGGAAAAGGATTTTAAAATTTGGGTATTTCTCTCACTTTCTGATGCCGCAGCAACCAAAGTTATCAATGGAATTTAAATCTTTGAACAATTTTGAAAGAGGACCACCAAAGGAACATTCTTGATTCGTATTATATTTTCTTAAAATCAGACAAACACTTTCATAAAAATGGAATTTTCAAATTTTGTCATTTTGCCCCTTTTCTGATGCCGCCTGACTGCCATGTTTTTCGACCAACCAGTATGGCTTGAACAACTTTTATAGAGGGTCACCCAAGGAACATTTCTACCAAATTATATTTGAATCTGACAGGCAGATTCGGAGGAGAAGATTTTTAAGGTTTGGACATTTTGTCCCCTTTCTGATGCCGCAGCAACCAAAGTTCTCATTGGAATTTTAATCTTTGAACAATTTTGAAAGAGGACCACCAAAGGAACATTCCTGTGATGTTTTGTGGAAATTGGTCTATTGTAATGGTAGGAGTTGGTTGTCATTTGTAGCTAAAAGTTCAATTTACCCCTTTTGAGATGACGCCTGGTTGCTATGATTGTGTAACCAATCAAAACGCCTTAATCAAATTAAATAGATGATCATTACAGTAAGATTCATATTATATTTTCTTAAAATCAGACAAGCACTTTCATAAAAATGGAATTTTCAAATTCTGTCATTTTGCCCCTTTTTTGATGCCGCCTGACTGCCATGTTTTTCGCCCAATCAGTATGGCTTGAACAATTTTTATAGAGGGTCACCAAAGGAACATTTCTACCAAATTATATTTGAATCTGATAGGCAGATTCGGAGGAGAAGATTTTTAAAGTTTGGACATTTTGTCCCCTTTTCTGATGCCGCAGCAACCAGTTCCCATTGGAATTTTAATCTTTGAACAATTTTGAAAGAGGACCACCAAAGGAACATTCCTGTGATGTTTTGTGGAAATTGTTCTATTGGAATGGTAGGAGTTGGTTGTCATTTGTAGCTAAAAGTTCAATTTACCCCTTTTGTGATGACGCCTGGTTGCTATGATTGTGTAACCAATCAAAACGGCTTAAACAAATTAAATAGAGGATCATTACAGTAAGATTCATATTATATTTTCTTAAAATCAGACAAGCACTTTCATAAAAATGGAATTTTCAAATTTTGTCATTTTTATAGAGGGTCACCCAAGGAACATTTTTACCAAATTATATTTGAATCTGACAGGCAGATTCGGAGGAGAAGATTTTTAAAGTTTGGACATTTTGTCCCCTTTCTGATGCCGCAGCAACCAAAGTTCTCAATGGAATTTAAATCTTTGAACTACTTTGAAAGAGGCCAACCAGAGGAACAGTCCTGTGATGTTTCACGGAAATTGTCCTTGGAGTTTGGGAGGAGATGATGTTTAAAGCTAAAAGTTAACGCCGGACGGACGACAGACGACGGACGACGGACCACGGACAAAAAGTGATAGGAATAGCTCACCTGAGCCTTCGGCTCTGGTGATCTAAAAAAGCTAAAAATAGTGAATTTATATTTAAAACATAGTGTTTATAATATATTTGAAAGCAAATTTGACTAAAATCACAATGATTTATAATGGCAGTGTTTAGATTTGGAGTAATCAAAACCAGAAGACCATGATGGTCCTATATCTCTCACTTGATATTATAGAACTGAAAAGTTTTCAATGCTCTTACTACAAGAACATAAGGAAAGCGAGCTTATGTCCTATGATGGCCATGTTTGTAAACAGATCAAACTAATTTGAACAGTCATCGTAGATAGTCATCCCAGGAACATTTTTTACCAAATTATTTTCATCTTGGGCCTGTGCTTTTGAGCAAGAAGATTGATTAAGTTTTCATTATATATTCATATAAGGAAGACAACCCCCAACTCCTGGCGGCCATGTTAATCAATGGATTGAATAATCTGAACAATGACGACGCTGGATGTCGAGTGATCACAATAGCCCAACTCGCACTTCGTGCTCAGGTGAGCAAATAAAATCCACACAAAAAGTTAGTATCAATCCAGTATAATCATTAATGACTAGTATTTCTTGTTTGGTACAGTTCTATTCCATATATAACTGAATTCTTACAACATGTACATGTATCATCACAAATGCTTTTAAATCAATTCTAGACCCTTTCCCACATACAACCTATTTGCAGCCGACAACTTTGTAGCATCTAGGGTAAAAACATAGAACATCACTATCAATTAAAGTATAATTACTGAAATATGTTTAAAAACGTTGAAGCAAAAAAGAGAAATTGCTTGTTTTTTAGAAATATCTCCTTTTGTCACAATCTTTTCAAAAGTCTTCTGCTACAGATGCGTCATAAAGTGTCTGTATCTTGGAAAGGGCTATACAAATTATGAAGAAGTTTTTGCTACATATTAATATATGAATAGCAAATAATGTAGACCAAAATTAGATGTTGTTTAACCCTTTCCCTCATACAACAATACTGCAGCAGACGACTTTGAACATATTTTGTCAAAAAATAGAAAATCTCTGTAATTGAATGGATAACCTATGACTAAAAGTGCAAAACATTGTGGCAAAAGGAGAAATTGCACGTTTAAAAACTGTCTGCTGCAAAGGCGTCAGAAAGCGTCTATATGAGGGAAAGGGTTAAGCATTTCCCACATCTGCTGCAATAGACTTTGAAAACATATTATAGGGAAACATATTGAAAATCAAATTAGAGTATAACTATCATATAGAGTTGAAAAACTTAACCCTTTCCCTCATACGGCAATTCTGCCAGCAGACAACTTTGAACATATTTTGTCAAAAAATAGAAAATTTCCATAATTGAATGGATAACCTATGACAAAAAGCGGAAAACATTGTGGTAATATGAGAAATTGCACGTTTTGTGCAATTTCTTCTTTGGTCACTATGTTTTCAAAAAAAGCTGTCTGTTGCAGAAGCGTCAGAAAGCGTCTATACGTGGGAAAGGGTTACACATAAGTTAAGCACCAAAAATATTGATATGTCGTTGATAGAGCAAACATTCTTAGATTTTAAACCAATCCATGGAAATTACTTAGATACACAATAACTTCTATATCATGATGATTCTACATTTCAACACACTTTCCTAATGTAAGATTAATTAGGGGTGCTATGTTCAATATTTTAAAAGTAAGAGTACCTCGGAGCGAACACCAACGCTTGTCTCTTTTTCTCCAAAAAGGGGCATAATATTAAAGCCAAAGTTATGTGAAAAAGTATATACATGCGTTTTGTTGCGAGAAACATGTGTACCAATTTTCATTTCAAAATAAGTTGAGAAAGGGGCATTACTTAACCCTTTCCCTCATAAAGACGCTTTCTGACGCCTCTGCAGCAGACAGCTTTTTGAAAACATAGTGACAAAAGGAGAAATTGCTCAAAACAAGCAATTTCTCCTTTTGCCACAACGTTTTCCACTTTTAGTCATAGATTATCCATTCAATTAGAGAGATTTTCTATGCTTTGACAAAATATGTTCAAAGACGTCTGCTGCAGAGTTGTTGTATGAGGGAAAGGATTAATAATTATCAAAGCCAGAGTTACGTGACTTGGAGAAGACATGCATATTGTTCCTAGGAACATGTGTTCCATTTTTTTTGAAAATGTTGAACATTTCTTTTAGTTTTGAGGCAAGGTTAAAGTTTTGTGACGACGCAGACGCTGCCACGGGTATCACAAAAGCCCAACTTTTTTTCTTTAAAATAAAAGACAAGCTAAAACAAGGCACATTCAAGTGGCATAACGATGTACATCTGACTACATGTATTATAAAACCAGTCAATAATCAGTGTGGCGAGTCATAAAATTTATATTTGTATCACATTGGAGGAATACTGTGAGGTAGTATCATGGCTGTTATCTTTCAGTTGATCCAGAGCTCTCATAACAGCGTCCGGTAGATGGTCAGACATCATCTTTGGACTGACAATCACCTGATGGAAATCTTCAGGACGGGCCCAAACTGTGTGGTAATCAGGCATGCCACAACAAGATCTGAAATAAATTATTTCATTTTTTTCTTGATACATGTACTATTTGCGATTTAGTCTTCAATACCTTTATCAATTGAAAACATTGAGGCAAAATACAGTGAATGCGCAAATGAAATTATTAAATCTTTATAAATTTCTTCTTTTTCAAAAATGATTTTAAAAGTCATCAGCTGCAAATGGGACAGCTGTTTCAAAATGCGTCTGCATGTCTTCCTGGTATATTCATGTTATCAACATTCCTTATTCTTCATACCAGTTACCATCTACTGGATGAGATACTCTCGAGTCTTATGCTTCAACAACAAAATTAAGAAAAAAATATACTATCAAGAAATTGGGAGCTACAATAAAATGTAAAATCCATGTGTCTCCGCATGTCGCCAACAGAAAACTGATTAGCGCGCATGTGCAACGTATCTCATTTAATACTGAGCGAAAAAAGTAAACGAAATAGAATGTAAAATTTTGAAGTAAATTTTTCATTTAGCAATTTCTACTACAATTTCTGTTGTTTTTGCAATGGTCTTACAAAGTTTTTTCTTTTATTCCAGCATGGCTTATTAAATCAATAACCGGTATACAAATTTGTTGTGGTTATTTCGAAAAACAGTAAATACTGTTGTCCCGATGTGGAGGGGATGACATCTGAACTGTTGTCCCAGACTGATAGGCCTTAGGCAACAGTCAAGAATGCTATACCCAACACCCAGGGACAACAGTTTTTACTGTTACCAAAATAACCATCAAATATCCCGTCTATTACCTGATTAAATGTCATTTTAAAACAAGAACTACAAGAAGTTTACTTTTGCAGCTTTGTTATTTAACTTTATCCCTTACCAACAACAACAACAACAACAACATACATCAAATCTGTAGCAGATGACTTTCAAGAAATTTAGTTAAAAATAAGGGAACTCTCTATTAATGAATGAAAGAACAATTTTTGAAAAAAGTAAAAGTTGTAGTTAACCCTTTCCCTCATACGACAATTCTGCAGCAGACGACGTTGAACATATTTTGTCAAAAAATGGAAAATCTCTATAATTAAATGGATAACCTATGAATAAAAGTGGAGAACATTGTGTCAAAAGGAGAAATTGCACGTTTTGTGCAATTTCTTCTTTTGTCACTATGTTTTCAAAAAGTCGTCTGCTGCAGAGGCGTCAGAAAGCGTCTATATGAGGGAAAGGGTTAAAGAAAAAATTTCCCATGATGAGCATTTTCTCCTTAAGCCACAATGTTTTCAAAAGTGTCCGCTGAAGACGCGTCATAAAGCACTTGTATGTGGGAAATAGTTAACATATATATCAAATACATGTATTTTTGAACAAAACATGGAAACTGTGTGTAGGCATCTGCCATAGGAGTAATGAAATCAACAGCATGAGAGGGCAACAGTTCAATCCGGGACCAATCAATCAACTTCGTGTAAAACAGCCAAAACTATATGATTAACATCTACAGTCAAACTTGTCGCTAGCAGTCAGCCAGGGGAAGAGTCAAAATTTGGCTGCTTAAGACAAATCAAATAAAAAAGAAAATATTGTTACGATTAATCTTCAAGTGCCTGCATAATACAAGGTGGCTGCCTAACAGTTAAACCTTTCCCAAATATATACGCTTTCTGAAGCCTCTGAAGCAGACGACTTTTGAAATCATTGTAGCAAAAGGAGCAATTTCTCCATCTGCGACAATTATTTCAACTCTATTTAATAATCATACTATCATTTACAGAGATTTTCTCTATTTGGACTTGATTATTACAAAGTCGTCTGCTGCAGATTTATTGTATGTGGGAAAGGGTTTAACACAAGTTTGACTGTATAATAGTCAAACTCATGATACTCACTGTTTTTGTTTGGTTTCCTGTATATGGAGTATCTGGCCAGGAGGATACATCTGGGGATGCGTTATCTTACATTGTTCACTGTGGTGTACTGCTTCATGGATGGCATTCTTAAATAGATACATAAACATATCAAATATGGGACCCAGTTAACACTTTCCCATGAGAGTTTTTTGAAAATATTCAGGCAAAAGAATAAATAGCTAAAAATGTGCTTTTTCTCTTTTTGCCAAAATGTTTTTGACTCTAACTTGATGTTTCAAATTTGTCTGCTGCAGATTTGTGCCATGTTAGAAGAGTTTACATGACTTTTTGATCTGCCTACCAATCCTTGCAATTTTATTTGTTCATTTGCACTGATCAACAAACAGAAATGAACAAATAAAATTGTTGATCAGTGCAAGCTTTTAAAAACCCTTTCCCTCATATAGACGCTTTCTGACGCCTCTGCAGCAGAAGGCTTTTTGAAAACATAGTGACAAAATAAGAAATTGCACAAAACGTGCAATTTCTCCTTTTGCCACAATGTTTTCCACTTTTTGTCATAGGTTATCCATTCCATTATGGAGATTTCCTATGTTTTGACAAAATACGTTCAAAGTCGTCTGCTGCAGAATTGTCGTATGAGGGAAAGGGTTAAATATGTTAAATCTCTATAGATGAAAGTTTTATCAATGAATAGAGTTTAAACAATTGTGCCAAAGGTGAATTTGCTCATTATGGGCAATTTCTCCATTCATCACAAAAAGCTGTCTGCTGCAGATGGGTCGAAAAGTGTTTAAAACTTGATTAACCCTTTCGCACAAATAGACACTTTCTGATGCCTCTGAAGAAGATTACAAATGAAAACATTGTGACAAAAGGAGAAATTGTTCAAAACCAGCAATTTCTTTCACAATGCTTTCAACTTTTTTCAGTAAATTAACCTACATTTATAGATATTTTCCATCTTTTTGTCTAGATGTTTTCAAAGTCGTCTGCTGCAGATGTGATAAAGGGTTAAATACTTGTACATGTAAAAGCCATTCAGTTTATAGCCCTTTAAATGTTGTTACCAGTTTTATACAGCCTGTGCCAACAGTATGGAACTTCAACTAAACCAAGCTCTATACTGTTGGCTGCCCGTCTTAATATATTTATCTTGAAATTCCTAAAAAGAGCGTCGCAAGCTAAGACCAATGCTCATACATAGAATATGTCCAAGTCGAAAAAGGGCATTATTAAATAGTTATTGAAGCAAGAGTTATGTTACTTGGTAAAGGCATGTGTATTGTTCCTCGGAACATGTGTACCAAGTTTCATTTGAAAATGTTCAACATGTTTGAGTTATGAGGTAAGGTTAAAGTTTTGTAACAAAGACACAGACGCACTCAAAGACATCAAGGTATCACAATACTCAGACTTTTTTCCCTTGAAAAACAGATGAGCTAAAAATGGCCAGGACTCTTCAAAATGGATAGCAGGACAATTCCATTTTAATTACCAACAATGTATAACATCCTTTCTCTAGTTACTAGTTACCATACTATTCTGTTTATTTACTAACTACTATGTATGACAAGCGCTCTGCAAAAACCAACCATAAGGCATTTGTGAACAGTTAAGAGCCAGATCAGCCAGCACATCCACAAAGTCTGATCAGGCTCTGCACTGTTTGCCAATTGGTCATTTAAGGCTTCAACAAGCTTTTTTAAAGTAGTATCCACTTGTATACTTTAGCTTGTTTTTTCGCTTTCCCTAATACAACAAATCTGTAGCAGACGACTTTGAAAACAGCAATATCAAAATATAGAATATCTCTACAAATGCAATAATAATTAGTGAATAGAGTTGAAAACATTGTGGCAAAAGATGAAATTGCTCATCATGAGCAATTTCTCCTTTTGCCACAAATTTCAAGTCGTTTGCTGCATTAACCCTTTCCCACATAATATAATTCTGCAACAGATGCCTTTGAAAACATCTAGACAAAACTTTGGAAAAGTGCTAAAAATAAATGTATGACTATTAAATAGAGTTGAAAACAATGTTACAAAAAGAGAAATTGCTTGATTTAGGATTTTTGTTTACTTGTTTTTGTTTTGTCACAGTGCTTTCAAAAGTAGACTGCAGCAGACGCGTCAGAAAGTGTCTATATTGGGGAAAGGGTTAAGGTTGGTTTTCCTGGAGCACTAGTCATATATTGTTGTGATGATTATATAATACCAAGAAAATATAAGGTACAATTATCTATAACATAATATTAAACAGCCCCGTACCCTAATCATGCATAGGCAAAACATTTTGTTTGGAGGAACAAATCACCTGCCAATAGTTCAGTAAGTGAAAGCAGTATAGTCAGACGAAAGCTCGAGAAGTCATCCGAATGGGTCAGCCTGCCAAGGCAAGCAACACAAGAAGATCATATAAATACACACATTCATACTGAATATGTTTAAAATAAATAAAAAATAAATAAATAAACTATTTTAAAAAACAAAATAAAACCAACAACCAACAATCATGAAATGATTACCTAACTATTGCTTGCTGAGGTTTCATTTCCCAAATTTTCCACATATTTTCCACATTTTCTATGGAATAATTCACAATGACAAGGAACATTGGAACCCCAACCAAATCTCATTTAACCCTTTTCAACAAATATATTTTGAAACATCTACAATAGGGGACTCTTGATAATTCTACTTTAACATATGAAGATTTTCCCTTTTTTGTCTGAATCTTTTTACAAAGTCAACTGCGTAGTGCTGCGGATTTGTTGTATGTATGACGGGGTTAAACCATGCTAATATCGAAAAAGCTTAAATCTGGCACACTATATTACAGAGATATGAAACATATCGATAACTTCCATTTTGTATGCCTCTCAATGACTTCAAATTTGTTAAACCATCTTAATATCGAAAAAGCTTAAATCAGGCACACTATATTACAGAGATATGAAACATATCGCCAACTTCCATTTTGTATGCCTCTCAAAGACTTTGTGAGAATTCACAAGACTGCATTTCCGCGATAGGACTTAATTGGACTTGAGGCGAATAAATTACTGATAAGGCAGATGTAACCTAAAAGTGTTTCATATCCCTGTAATATAGTTTCCCTGCTGAAACTGAACACAGAAAAAAACCCATATGTCAATTCTTTCCCACATACAACAAATCCACAATAGATGCGTTTGTAGACATCTAGACACAAATATGGAAAAACTCTTGTAATGAAAGTACAATTAAGAATAGAGAAACAAACATTGTGGAAAAAGAATAAAATTAGTCATCATGAGCATTTTTTCCTATTCAGACACTTTTTTCAAAAGCTGTCTGCTGCAGATACCTTAAATTAGGTTTGCATGCTGGAATTGGTTAAATGTTGAGATTACCGGACTTAAACACTTATTTTTACATAAGATAAGTACAATAAAGTCTTTTAGGACAACAATAATTGTAACATTGTTGCATTATGATACTTGTATTTGAAAACAATCTTTTATCAAGACAATTAGAAATAATCCTGGTGCATATGTTTGGAAGGAAAACAAATTAATGAATTGAGTCTTTCTGGAGACAAATTTTTAACCCTTTCCCTCATACAACAATTCTGCAGCAGACGACTTTGAACATATTTTGTCAGATGGATAACCTATGACTAAAAGTGGAAAACATTGTGACAAAAGGAGAAATTGCACGTTCTGTGCAATTTCTTCTTTTGTCACTATGTTTTCAAAACGCCGTCTGCTTTAACCCTTTCCCTCATACAACAATTCTGCAGCAGACGACTTTGAACATATTTTGTCAAAAAATGGAAAATCTCTATAATTCAATGGATAACCTATGACTAAAAGTGGAAAACATTGTGGCAAAAGGAGAAATTGCTCGTTTTGAGCAATTTCTTCTTTTGTCACTATGTTTTCAAAAAGTCGTCTGCTGCAGAGGCGTCAGAAAGCGTCTATGTAAGGGAAAGGGTTAATCAAGAATATGGAGGCGCTAACCAATGTCCCTTTTGTACATGACTTTTGAAAACATTCTTTGGAAAAGAGTAATTGCTCAATAAACTAGATTTGAAACAATTTAAACAAAAACTCTGATGCGCTAAAAAAACATGAACTAAATCACACAATGTCAAGCCCCTAACTGTACCATGCCAATCGTGTAAAATAAACTTTGTTTACCATTAATCCAACTGGCTGCAACAAGTAAACAAGACATAAACCTTAACTACAGAAAATGGTCACCTAAAATGGCTTCAGATACTATTAAATATTATTTGGTGTTCGAAATATTCAAATTCAAAATTTGCTTCAGTTTTTAAAAATTTACTTCAAACTGAGGGCTTTACCCTTTCCCACATACAACAAATCTGCAACAGACGACTTTATAACATCTAAGCAAACTCTTATAAATAAAAGTATGATTATTGCATATGGTTGAAAACATTGTGTCAAAAGGGGAAACTGCGCATTATGAGCAATTTCTCCTTCTGCCAAAATGTTTTAAAAGTTTTCTGGTTAAAAGACCGTCAGAAAGCCTCTTTATGTGGGAAAGGGTTAATATCAGAATATAATTTCTGGCAAGAGAAATAAAACACCACAGTTATTATAAATATTGTGCAGAGCTCTAGATAAGGGGCTTTTTTTATGTTCTAAAATCCTTATTTGACATTTAAACCCTATGTTGTGTGTACTCAAAAGAATCGTCTCACTGAGACGATTCTTTTGAGTACCCACAACATAGGATTTTGTTGAGTAATAAGAGAAATATAGGGGGGAAAAGACCTGTTCACTCCCTCTGATTGTGATCTAAATTGAGCTCTCATAAATGTAATCCTTGATACTGACATTTTCGATGCATCTGCAGAGTAAATCTGCAGCTTTACAACTTTCAAAAATATTGTGGAGAATTGATTGATCGATTTTTTTTTTATGTTTACACTGCTTTTAAAAAAAATCAGTTATATCAAGGCATTTCAAGGAGGGAAAGCCATTAGAACCATTTTTAAAGTCTTTGGTATGACCCAGTCCTGACCAAACACGGTCTGCTGCACCCTAGACGGAAGATCTATCTCTACTCCACTGAGGCGGTGGATAAGGGATTTGTTTCTCAAAATGAGCAACTTTTACCCTATTCTAAGTGATTTATGGAGAAATTATTTCAAACAGGGAATTTATCCTGTAGAATTATTTTAACTATTTTCTCTATCTTTACCCTATCTGTGAAACTGACAACAAATGACGCTTTGGCGACAGACAATTTTTGAAAACATTGTGTCAAAAGCTGAAATTGCTCATAATAGGCAATTTCTCCTTTGCCCACAATATTATCAATTATTTTTGTTCACTTTTCTTTCATTTATAAAGATTTTGAATTTTTTGCCTTGACTCTTGAAAGTCTTCTGCTGCAGAATGGTTAAACGTGGGAAAGGATTAAACTCATCTCTATGTGTTATTAGTAAGTAAGGAGAGAAATAAATACATAAGTTGTGTTTGATTTCATGTTAGATTGAGGTATACATGCAATCATGAATGCTAAAAAAGCTACTTTTAACGAATGGCTTTACCACTCCTGAAAATATTATTTTTTGATGTTCACTCAGCGAAACTAAATCTCATACTTCAAAACAGACACTTACTAACTATATATCATAATTATATGTATTGCCAATTTTTTGGTTTTATACCATTTTTGTCCGGATGTCTTGAAAGAAGAAAACTCTAAAAATATCACATCATACAAAAGGATAATCATTTCCCTCTTTTAGTGCATTTTCATGCATCCACAGCAGGCCACTTTTGAAAACATTGTTACAATTTCTTCTTTTGCTGCACTGTTTTCAACTATATTCAATAATTATACTTTCAATTATAGAGATTTCCCATATATTCACTCAGTTGGTTTCAAAGTCAACTGCTGCAGATGTGTTGAACATTGGAAAGGGGGGTCCAATCAAGGACTTACCTCAACATTTTCCTGTTGACATGTGTTGTATATAGAGTTTTGTCGTGATTCAAGTAGAGGGCGCTTGGGTCTTGTTTCGTTAATGTCATGGGATCTAGAACTATTTAACCCACATATCATCTGACAAACTCCACTAGCTAACAGTTTATACTGAAAAATAAGACAATCCATTTTGAAACATATAATCTATTATTTCAAATATTTACCCTTTCCCACATACAACAAATTTGAAGTAGATAACTTTGAAAAAACATCAAGGCAAAAAGTAAATGAAAGTATAATTATTGTAGAGAGTTAAACATTTCTCATTTTGTTGTCTGGTGTAGATTGATCGGTTTGTGAAATAGGGTTAACCCTTTCCCTCATACGACAATTCTGCAGCAGACGACTTTGAACATAATTTGTCAAAAAATTGAAAATCTCTATAATTGAATGGATAACCTATGGATAACCTATGACTAAAAGTGGAAAACATTGTGGCAAAAGGAGAAATTGCAAGTTTTGTGCATTTTCTTCTTTTGTCATTATGTTTTTAAAAAGCCGTCTGCTGCAGAGGCGTCAGAAAGCGTCTATATGAGGGAAAGGGTTAATTTGAAACTCAAACAAAGTTTTACTAGTTCATAGCCTTTTACAACTCAAAATATCAGAGGGAGGAAATAAAATGGATAGTCACAAAACATTATGGAAACTCAAACAAAGTGTATGTCAGGAGCTCTCATTCCACTGATGTGTCAAAAGGTTTCTAAAGCAAAGTTGTAAAGTGTGATAGATTAACCCTTTCCCTCATACGACAATTCTGCAGCAGACGACTTTGAACATATATTGTCAAAACATAGAAAATCTCCATAATTGAATGGATAACCTATGACTAAAAGTGGAAAACATTGTGGCAAAAGGAGAAATTGCACGTTTTGTGCAATTTCTTCTTTTGTCTCTATGGTTTCAAAAAGCCGTCTGCTGCAGAGGCGTCAGAAAGCGTCTATATGAGGGAAAGGGTTAACAGACAGACAGATGATGGAAAAGTTATACCTATGTGTCTCACATCCAAAGAGGATGAACTATAAATAATTACAAGGACATATTCTATGTATAACCCTTTCCCACATACAGCAAAACTTCAGAAAATGACTTTGTAAACAGTTAGTCCGAAATATGGTAACTCTCTTGAAATGTAGGAACAATTATTGAATAAAGTTGAAAACATTGTGGCAAAAAGAGAAACTGCTCATTATAAGCAATTTCTCCTTTTGCCACAATGTTCTCAAAAGTTGTCTGCTGCAGATGCGTCACAAAGCATCACTGTGTTGGAAAAGGATAATAGTCTCAATACTAGATCAGTTGTATTATCTATGTACTGTAGAGAATATTTGAGCCAAGCTCTACAAAAATCTTTATTAACCCTTTCCCTCATCGACAATTCTGCAGCAGACGACTTTGAATGTATTTCGTCAAAACATAGAAAATCTCCATAATTGAATGGATAACCTATGACAAAAAGTGAAAAACATTGTGGCAAAAGGAGAAATTGCACGTTTTGTGCAATTTCTTCTTTTGTCACTATGTTTTCAAAAAGCTGTCTGCTGCAGAGGCGTCAGAATACGTCTATATGAGGGAAAGGGTTAAAGTAACACATTCATACTATGTGTCTACACTGCATATCTGGGGCTTTTTGATTGCTTCTTTGACTCATAAACAAACAGGGCAAATCCAGATAAGACTTCTGTGCACAATGTGATCTGGAATTGCAATAGTCACAAATACAGTACAGTCGATTTTCCTGTATCACAGCTTGTAGGGAAACAAATATGGAAAATCTCTATCAATAATAGCTTTAATATTGAATTGAGTTGAAAATATTGTGGCAAAAAGAAAAAATTCTCATAATGAGTAATTTTCCCACACTCTTTGTCCAATGTTGTCTGCAGCAGAAGTGTCAAAATGGGTCTATACATGGAAAAAGGATACTGTATGGTAATTTCTTAAACCTACCTTAGGCCAGTCACAGTCCTGTATAGATTGTAAAATTTGTGTTTTAAACTCTTCCATAGTGTGTATACCAAGTCTAGGAACCAGATCTTTACCAAGGATAACAGAACATGTAAACTCTTGGCAATATTGACTAGCACACATACTGAAAATAATAAAAATAATAGTAATCATCTTTTTCTGGCTTTTAGAGTCATCGCTTATGACAAAATCTGACAAAAAAAACCATTACAACAGTGAAAGTATGAGAATATTATATTCAAGTCAAGCTGAAGAAGTGTGGGTGGGAGAAGGAGAAAAGGACGTTTTGGAGAAATTCAACCTTTTGATTGCAGTACAAACCCCCAGCAGAGGAAGTATAAATATTTCCCAAATACAACATATCAGTAGCAGATGACTTTGAAAATATCTAAATAAAATTATGAAAATTCTTTTTAAGGGAAAGTTTAATTATTTAAGAGTTGAAAACATTATTGCAAATGGAGAAATTGTTTATTATGAAAAACATCTCATTTTTCTACTATGCTTTGAAAAGTCGCCTGATGCAGAGTTGTCAAGGGGATAAAGGATGCTGGGGGCTGGAGTGTGTAATGGAAGTTTGATGGGATCACTGCAAAAGATGCCTGATGCGGAGTCATCAAAGGGTTAACCCTTTCCCTCATACGACAATTCTGCAGCAGACGCCTTGAAAATATTTTGACAAAAATAGAAAATCTCTATAATTGAATGGATAACCTATGACTAAAAGTGGAAAACATTGTGGCAAAAGGAAAAATTGCACGTTTTGAGCAATTTCTTCTTTTGTCACTATGTTTTCAAAAAGCCGTCTGCTGCAGAGGCGTCAAAAAGCGTCTATATGAGAGAAAGGGTTAAAGGATGCAGAGGGCTTGAGTGTGAACAGGACATTTAAAAATGATTACCTCATAAGTCCTCCAGGTGGTGAGAAAGCAAAACAAATTAAATCCGGGTATTTGGGTTTCAGTAGAATAGCTAGCAGCGCAGCAGTTCCAGCTCCCAAACTGTGTCCAGTTATCACCAGCCTGGCACCCTTGAAAGTATATAGAAAGTCATAGTGAGTGTGAATATAGGGTACACTTTCTTGTAAACAAAACAGAAATGTCAACATTCAGAGAAACCCGTTCACAAGCTCCTTTTCTTTTGAGCAGCCTGTTGTGAATGCATCTGAGAAACTTCTTTCCATTTTAATTTTCTTTAATTCTAATATTAAATTGAGAAAAAAAAAAACACTGTGGGAAATACGTATTTCTTGTTTTGAGCAATCTCCTTTTTCCTCAATGTTTTTAATGCCATAAAGATTGTATGTCATCTTTATTGAGGGAAATGTAGAAATTCATCTGTAGTGTTAACTCTGCTTAATACTGCTTAATACTGCAGACTTATGATGATCCCACTTACATCAAATGCAGTTGACAAGTTCAACACATCCAGGCAAAAACATGGACATTATTTATAGATACACGCAGGTTTATTGAATGGAGTTGAAAACATTGTGGCAAAGGGAGAAACTGCTAGTCACCAGGAGTCTTTTCCTTTTGTCATAATGAATTCTAACATTGTCAGATGTTGATAAGTTAAACTGTGATGTAAAAAACGTTTAACCCTTTCCCACATCCAACAAATCTGCAGCAGACGACTTTGAAAAATATCTAGGCAAAAACTCAGAAAATCTCTATTATAAATTATGAAGGTTAAAAGTACTGAAAAAAGTTGAAAACATTGTGGCAAATGGAGAAATTGCTTGCTTTGAGCAATTTTACTTTTGTCACAAGGTTTTCAAAAATCGCCTTTTGTAGAGGCTTCAGAAAGCATCTATATGTGGTTACGTGTTAAAGCTTAATTGTTGTCCCATTACTTATAGATTTATTGATTTGGGTTTAACACCGTTTTCAAAAAAAATTCAGTCATATCACGGCAGCCAGTTCACCTACTAATATGTTTCCTGGTTTTCTCACATTAATACTCCATACAACATACTTTCCAAGCAACTGGCTGCTTTTCTGCTTTTCCACATAGACTGTAAGCCCATTGGTGAAAGACTAATGACGCTTGTCACAGTGACTTTTGTCAAACGTCTGAAAGAATTTTGGCCGAGCTGGGGGTTCAAACTCACTACCCCTGGATTGACAGCCCACGTCACTACCGACTGAGCTACTGGGGCTTTGCCTTTCCATTACTTATAGAGCTACTACACCTACCTGAGCCCTTTCAAATGCCTGTTCAAGAAGTTGAAGTTGTTCTAGTGAGGATTGCACATATTTTGCTGCCTGGAGCATGCCTTTGTGGGCCTTACAGTTCTCTAATCCGTCAATTTGTAATGTGTCGCATTCCGCTGTAAGATCTGTTATCACATCCTATAATATATACATGAAGGGATGCATAACCCGTTCCCCAAATATAGACACATTTTGATGCATCTGTGGCAAGAAATTTTTTGTAAAACATTTGATTTAAGTTGAAATTACTTTGAACTCTATAATATACATGTTCTTTCATTTGAATAGATTTAAATAGATTTCCATATTAAAATTCTCATATTTTCAAATTACTTGCTGGAGATTTGTTTTGTGTGGGAATGAGTATAATCTTTTTCAGAAATGTTTGCCCATTCTTCTTAAATTCATTGTTGCTGCTTTTATCAAATTCAGTTACAATTTAACTGTCAGTGTAAAAAGCTATAAGTGAGCATTTCTGAATAAAGCCTTTTAAGTCTTAATCAGAATTAAGAGTCTTCTCGAATGCTGTCGGTCCTTCAGTCCTGATTGACAAAGGTTTCTTCAGACTTCACATATGTTCATGCAATTAATGGTTGAACAATGAAGGAAGTAGATGCAAAAGTAGCTTTCGGACTGACAGTTTTCAAAAGATTTCCTGAAGTCTGGAATCAACAAGTTCACTGAAGCTTCTCAGAAGAAATACGACCGACAACAGTGTAAAACTTGATCAGACTGCGCAGATGCTGTAGGTTTGTTTGTATGTGGGAAAAAGTGTTAACCGTTTCCCTCATATGACAATTCTGCAGCAGACGACTTTGAACATATGTTGTCAAAAAATAGAAAATCTCTATAATTGAATGGATAACCTATGACTAAAAGTGGAAAATATTGTGACAAAAGGAGAAATTGCTCGTTTTGAGCAATTTCTTCTTTTGTCACTATGTTTTCAAAAAGCTGTCTGCTGCAGAGGCATCAGAAAGCGTCTATATGAGGGAAAGGGTTAAAGGTCAAACTAAAGCACTTACCATTAGAGAGAGTGTACCCCTGACAGATACCACTACACTTTGATGTTTTCTATCTATACTGACAAAAAATGGGATTTCGTAAATCTGAAACAGGAAGATGTGTATTATAATAGCAGTCTTCCTAATATGATTTCCCACATGCAGACGTGTTTTGGTTCATCTGTAGCAGGCAGCTTTTGATAATAGATCAAAGGTGTCTGCTACAGAGTTGTTGTATATGGAAAATGCATAATTTGTTAGATTTGAAAACATTGTGACAAATAGGAGAAACTGCTAATTATCAAAATGTTCTCCTTAATCAAACATTTCCCATATGCAATAAATCTGCAGCAGTCGACTTCGAAAATATCTAAGCAAAAATATGGAAATTCTCTAGAAAAGAAAGTCTGATGATTAAATAGAGTTGAAAAGGCGAATTTGTTTGTTTTGAGCAATTTCTACTTTTGTCACAACGTTTTGAAAAGTCTGCTGTGGAAGCGTCAAAAAGTGTATTTATGTGTGGGAAATGGCTAAAAGTCGTCTGCTGCAAATGTGTCAAAGTGTATCTGCTAGTTGGAAAGGATTGACCCCATTTTGACAAAATATGTTCAGAGTCGTCGTCTGCAGAATTGTTGTATGAGGGAAAGGGTTAAGTGAATGGTCTTACCTTATTATGAAAGCTGGCATAAACAACATCATCTGGGCCAACTCCGGTAGTCTTTTTAATGGCCGCCATGTTACACATGCAACAATTATCGTCGCGAATATCTCCTCGACTCATCATGCAGGAGCAGCATCTAAAAATACCAGAAATGGTCATTCTTTACACTTTCTCACATACATCAAGTCTGCGGCAGACAGTTTTGAAAATATCACTGCTAAAATATATATAACTCTATAAATGAAAGTGTAAATAAACAGAAGTTTTATTTTTGAATAAAATTGATAACTTTGTGGCAAAATAAGAAATTGCACATAATCAGTAATTTCTCCTTTTTCCACAATGATTTCAAAAATTGCCTTTGTATATGCCTCAAAAATGTGTCTTCAGGTGGAAAATAGTTAACACATTTTATAACACATACATGTACATATATATATTTCATATACAGGTGCTAATTATATCTCTATTTGAATATCTTTTTACGATGTCACTACAATGAATTTATTATGTACATGTAAATTATGTATAACGGACTAGATGCCGACCTTTCTGAATAAAACATTTGTATTTGTATTTGTAATCAGGTGCAGACACTTTGTAGACATTTATAGGCAGAAATATAGGTACCATACTTCAATGAGCTATGTTTATACTTATAGAAACTAAAATAAACAAACATATGGATTGACTTGAGTCATTTGAATCAGTTTCAACAAGAACTTCAGCAGTATCAGTTTCAGTCCGTAATTTATTTCTTAACATGCTATTTTAAACTTTACAAGATCACACATAGAAAAGTCATGAAGAAAAGAATGCTAGATAGCTAGAGAAAAAAACTATTTCAGATGATTCGGAAAGAGCTTGTAGTTTGTTTTCGGTTTTTTGTACAAGAAATCTTTAAATCTTGGTATGTAAAGTAAAATTTCAAATAACAAAAAAATCATATTTGAATCCTTTCAACAGTTGGGTTATGTAATATGTATATATATGTTTCATAAATAGTTTAACCCTTTCCCACATAATGCTGCTTTCTGGCGCCTCTGCAACAGAAGACCTTTGAAAACATTGTGAAATATGGAAAATTTACTTGAAATAAACTATTTCTCCTATTGCCACATTAGAGATATTTTTGCCTAGATGCTTTCAAAGTCCTCTGCTGAAAATTTGTTGTATGTGGGAAAGAATTAAAATTTCTTTATGCTTCAAAGTGTACTATTTTCAACAAATTTTCTGTCACACAAGTTATTTCACCCATGTAACAGATGCAGTAGGGTTAACCCTTCCCACATATAGAGTAGACACTTTATGATGCCTCTGCGGCAGATGACTTTTGAAAACATTGTGACAAAAGTAAAAATTGCCCAAAACAAACAATTTCTCCTTTTTGCCACTATGTTTTTAAATGATGCCAGTAAGTTAACCTTCATATATAGAGATTTTTCTATTTTCTGCCTAGATGTGCTCAAAGTCGTCTGCTGCAGATTTGGTGTATGTGGGAAAGGGATAATGCTTATCTGTCTTGTTGAAGTTCTTGTTTTGATGAATTAAAACACAAATATAACATTTAATTAAATTTGTTTTTAGCAAGGGCCTGAAATTTCATCTGTATTATAAAACAGGTTAAAATAGGAGGTTAGTTATGAGGAAGGATTTCTCTTCCCATTTATCAACACATTCTGACGCATCTGCAGCAAAAGACTTTTGAAAACATTGCGGCAAAAGGAGAAATTGCTCATGATGAGCAATTTCTCCTATTGCCACAATATGTTAACTCTATCATAGTTTTGCTTAGACATTTTCAAAGCTGCCTGCTGCAGATATGTTGTACATGGGAAATGATTAACCCTTTTTTAAAAACATAGTGAGAAAAGAAGAAATTACTCAAAACGAACAATTTCTCCTTTTACCAAAATGTTTTCCACTTTTAGTCATAGGTTATCCATTCAATTATAGAGATTTTCTATTTTTTGACAAAATATGTTCAAAGTCGTCTGCTGCAGAATTGTCGTATAAGGGAAAGGGTTTAAGGTAAAAAGGCTTCCAAGAATATGTACATGCAAAACTAACACAATAAAGAGTGCATCAGGAAAACGGTTTTAATGTGAACCAATATTTTAGATATATATATAAAAAAGATAAAATACAAATAATGGGACAAATTGTACTAATAAATGCAAACAGGAATTAGTTGTGATCGAGTTGTTAGTGTCGGGGATTTGAAACCAGGTGTCCCCAGTCGCGTCACTACGGTCATGGTGGAGTGCCCTTGAGCAAGGCACATTTTCTAGCCTAGTACTGGTTTGTTTACCTAGGGATCATAAATAAGTGAACTGTCGCCGTGATATAACAGAAATAATGTTGAAAGCGGTGTAAAATCCCCAATAAAACAAAAACAAAAGCAAACAGCAGTTTTTCATATTGTATAGCGCAAAATAAAACATACTTATCATAATACTATATAACTTAAGCCTTTCCCACATATAGACACTTTCTAACACCTCTGCAGCAAACAACTTCTTGAAAACATTGAGGCAAAAGAAGAAATTGCTCATGATGAGCAATTTCTCCTTTGGTCACAATGTTTTCAACTCTATTTAACAATTAGACTCTCATTTATGGAGATTTTTCAATATTTCAAAGTCATCTGCAGCAGATCTGCTGTATGTGAAAAAGGATTAAGAAGAATATACTTATTATAATACTATATAACTAAAGAAGAAATATATCCCACCCTTCCACACATACACACAGTAACACAGACTTGAATATGCAGTAATTCAAAGAAACCCTTGTAACACAGTATCATAAGCCTGTAAGTACTTAATTTATTCGTTTGTTTAACCCTTTCCCTCATATAGACGCTTTCTGATGCCTACAGCAGACAGCTTTTAAAAAACATTGAAGGAGACATTGCTCCAAACAAGCAATTTCTCCATTTGCCACAATGTTTTCAACTTTTTTCAGTAAGTATATCAAAAATTATAGAGATTTTCCAAATTGTCTGCTGTAGATTTGCTGTATGTAGGAAAGGATTATATAGTGTTTTACCTCGCTTTAAACAATATTTCTGTTATATCGCAGTGTTTCCTGGGTAAATAACCAGTACGGGTGACACCATTCATCCTGACATTGATTGCATAAGAGATAATGCTTTACCTAAACCCTGAGCTCAAAGGAGGAAAGCCATTGCTACCATTTGCTTAACCCTTTCCCTCATACGACAATTCTGCAGCAGACGACTTTGAACATATTTTGCCAAAAAATAGAAAAACTTTATAATTGAATGGATAACCTATGACTAAAAGTGGAAAACATTGTGGCAAAAGGAGAAATTGGACGTTTTGTGCAATTTCTTCTTTTGTCACTATGTTTTCAAAAAGCCGTCTGCTGCAGAAGAATAATACGACCCTGGATATAACCCTAGTCTCCCGCTCCCAAGGTGGATGGCCTCACTAAGGGGAAAGTCTGAATGACACGTTACAGAGGTCAAGATAAAGAGGGGTTTACAGCTCTTTTCCCCACAATATCTCTGTTATTATCCAACCAAACCCAATGTTGTAGGTACTCTAAAGAATCGTCTCATTGAGACGATTCTTTTGAGTACCTACAACATTGGGTCAGCTGATAAAATGAGGATTTTGGAACATGCAAAACGCTCCTTATCTAGAGATCCGTTGGAAACTAAGAAAGCAACAGCTTTCAAGGCAAATAAGCCGCTTAACCCTTAACAGCATACAACATTTCTGCAGCAGACGACTTTGAACATATTTTGTCAAACAAGAGGGCCATGATGGCCCTGGAATCGCTCACCTAATTTTTTTTTTTCACTTTAGCTATATAAGCCCCGCCCCCTGGCAGCCATAGTTTCCGACCAATCAACTTGGATTGAAGGAATCTGACAGAGGGTCACCCTAGGAACATTTCTACAAAATTATTTGAAAATCGGCCAGACACTTTTGGAGGAGAAGATGTTTTAAGTTTTCACTATAGCCATATAAGGCAAAATAGCCCTGCCCACTGGAGGCCATGTTTTTTTACCAATCAACATGGCTTGAAGGAATCTGAAAGTGGGTCATCCAAGGAACATTTCTACAAAATTATTTGAAAATCGGTCTGACACTTTCGGAGAAGAAGATTTTTTAAGTTTTCACTATAGCCATATAAGGCAAAATAGCCCCGCCACCCTGGCGGCCATGTTTTTCGACCAATCAACATGGCTTGAAGGAATCTGATAGAGGGTCATCCAAGGAACATTTTTACAAAATTATTTGAAAATCAGCCAGACACTTTCGGAGGAGAAGATGTTTTAAGTTTTCACTTTGGCCATATAAGGCAAAATAGCACCGCCCCCTGGCGGCCAAGTTTTTCGACCAATCAACATGGCTTGAAGGAATCTGATAGAGGGTCACCCAAGGAACTGTTCTACAAAATTATTTAAAAATCGGCCCGACACTTATGGAGGAGAAGATTTTTTAAGTTTTCACTATAGCCATAAAAGGCAAAATAGCCCCGCCCCCTGGCGGCCATGTTTTTCGACCAATCAACATGGCTTGAAGGAATCTGATAGAGGGTCACCCAAGGAACATTTCTACAAAATTATTTGAAAATCGGCCTGACACTTTTGGAGGAGAAGATTTTTTAAGTTTGCACTATAGCCATATAAGGCAAAATAGCCCCGCCCTGGCGGCCATGTTTTTCGACCAATCAACATGGCTTGAAGGAATCTGATAGAGGGTCACCCAAGGAACATTTCTACAAAATTATTTGAAAATCGGCCTGACACTTTCGGAGGAGAAGATTTTTTAAGTTTTCACTATAGCCATATAAGGCAAAATAGCCCCGCCCCCCCTGGCGGCCATGTTTTTCGACCAATCAACATGGCTTGAAGGAATCTGATAGAGGGTCATCTAAGGAACATTTCTACAAAATTATTTGAAAATCTGCCAACCAGTTTGGGAGAAGAAGAATTTTGAAGTTTTTTCGGTTTCGTTGCCATGGAAACCAGAATTTTGCATGGATCCCAAAAATTTGAAGGAATTCTGGTGAGGTCATTGAGAGGATGCTTTCTGTGAAGTTTCATCCAAATTGACCCACTGGTTACTGAGGAGAAGAAGTTGACGCACGACGCACGACGCACGACGCACGCCGGACAAAAGGCGATCACAATAACTCACCTTGAGCAAAGCTCAGGTGAGCTAAAAATAGAAAATCTCTATCATTGAATGGATAACCTATGACTTAAAGTGGAAAACATTGTGACAAAAAGAGAAATTGCTTGTTTTGAGCAATTTATTCTTTTGTCACTATGTTTTCAAAAAACCGTCTGCTGCAGAGGTCTGCTGCAGAGGTGACCGTGTCAGAAAGCATCTACATGAGGGAAAGGGTTAACAGCTTTCCAGCATACAGATGCTTTCTGATGCTTTTTACAGCACACAACTTTTGAAAACATTGTGACAAAAGAAGAAATTCCTCATAATGAGTAATTTCTCTTTGTGCCACAAAGTTTTTTCCCACATTTTTGTGCATGTGTTTTCAAAGTTGTCTGCTGCAGATCAAAATTTACAAGGTATGAAGAAAATGTTTACTTTTTAGCAAACACAGGCCTTTTTTCCAGAGACTGAGCAAAAGAAAGTTTGGGAATTAAGGAAAATGATAATTATGAGCAACTTCTTCTTTTAAACAATGTCAAAAATATTACTTACAGATGTGAAAAGATTCTTCTAAATCAGGGCGTAAAACTATTGCTGCTGTTTTGTTAATAAAACAATAAAACCTTCCGTAAGACAGTTAAATTTAACCCTCTACCTGATATGTTAACCCTTTCCTAACTAAAGACACATTCTGATGCATCTGCAGCAGAAGTGTTTTGAAAAAATCATGACAAAAGGAGAAATTGCTCAAAACAAGCTATTTCTTCTTTTGCCACAATGTTTCAACTCTTTTCAGTAATTATACCTACATTTATAGAGCTTTTCTGTGTCTTTGCCTAGATACTTTCAAAGACGTCTGCTGCAGAATTGATGTATGTGGGGAAGGCCTTAAGAATTCTTAGCTTCAAAAACTTGTGCAGTATAAAAAGCAAATACATTCTATGTATATGTGCTATAGAGTTAGAAAACATTTAGGTAAAAGGAGCAACTGCACATTAAAAGCATCTTCTCCCTTTCCTTCAAAACATTTTCACATTTCCTTCAATATGTGTTGCAGTCATCTTCTAGAGAGAAGTCAAAATTCATCTATATCAGGAAAGGGTTATGTTGAGAACATGTTAGAAACACACTACAAAACAGGACTACCAATAGCATGACTTTGTTAACCCTTTCCACATACAGACATATTTTGGAGCATCTGCAGCAGATGACTTCTGATAACATTGTGGCAAAAGTAGAAATTAATCATTTCAATTTCATTTCAATTTCAACTTTAGCCACAATGTTTTCAACTCAATAATTATACTCTCATTCATACAGTTTTGTAATAATTTCGACTTGATGTTTTGAAAGTCAAAATGCGTCTGCAGATTTGTTATATGTGGGTAAGGGTTAACCCGTCCCCACATATAACAAATCAGCAGCAGACAACTTAGAAAACATCTGGTGAAAAACACAGAAAATCTATATAAATGAAGGAATAATTACTTTAAAAATTTGAAAGCCTTGTGGCAAAAGGGTAATTTCTCCTTTTTTTCACAAGGTTTTCGAAAGACGTTTGCTGCAGAGGCATCAGAAAGCGTCTATATGTGGGTAAGGGCTAATCTACAACATGGAAACAAACACTCACTCCAGTGACAAACATAGCTCATTGAATTCCTTCTCTGTTTCTATTAGGGTCATGCTTTGCGTTTGGCAGATTTGAAAACAGTCAAAACATGACTCCACACATGTCTGAGTCTGTTCCTTGCTGCCTAAACAGCATGATATACAAGTATAACTGAAATACAATTGGAAATGGGTTTTTGTGTTTTTGTGTAATTATGGTTGATGTTAACCCTTTCCCTCATATAGACGCTTTCTGACGCCTCTGCAGCAGACGGCTTTTTGAAAACATAATGACAAAAGAAGAAATTGCACAAAACGTGCAATTTCTCCTTTTGCCACAATGTTTTCCACTTTTTGTCATAGGTTATCCATTCAATTATGGAGATTTTCTATATTTGGACAAAATACGTTCAAAGTCGTCTGCTGCATAGTTGTCGTATGGGGGAAAGGGTTAATTACCTGCCTCCTAATTGGTTATCTACATTTACAATTTATACTGGGTTTACACGAGTTAACATGCATATAATAAATTGAATGGAGATTAAGTGAAGTTGCACTTTACGGTCACATGAGAACTAAAGATATATGTATGGTGCTCTTATCTAATTTTAACCCTTTCCCTCATACAGACGCTTTCTGACGCCTCTGCAGCAGACGATTTTCGAAAACATAGTGACAAAAGAGGAAATTGCTCAAAACGACCAATTTCTCCTTTTGCCACAATGTTTTCCACTTTTAGTCATAGGTTATCCATTCAATTATAGAGATTTTCCATTTTTTGACAAAATATGTTTTAAGTCGTCTGCTGCAGAATTGTTGTATGAGGGAAAGGGTTAAAGAACAATTCATGCTTTTAAAACATGTTTTCGCCGTAAGTTCATACAGGAATAAAATACGATCATATAAAGTAACTAGCATGCAAATTTATTGGACATATACAAACATAAATTGCTAGGTGATATTTACTAACAAATCCTTTTAAGTATCATTAACCCTTCCCCTCATATGACAATTCTGCAGCAGACGACTTTGATCATATTTTGTGAAAAAATAGAAAATCTCTATAATTGAATGGATAACCTATGACTAAGAGTGGAAAACATTGTGTCAAAAGAAGAAATTTTGAGCAATTTCTTCTTTAGTCACTATGTTTTCAAAAGGCTTTCTGCTGCAGAGGCATCAGAAAGCATCTATGCAGACGCAACTGCCTCTTACTACCAGATGAGTGTAATTGCCACAATGTTCTCAACACTACTCAATAGTTACGTCATCATTTACAAAAATGCCCATATTTTCATCTAGATATTTTCAAAGTCTTCTTCTGCAGATATTTCTTTTATGGGAAAGGATTACCCCTTTCCCTCATGTAGACACTTTCTAACGCCTCTGCAGCAGCCGACTTTTGAAAACTTTGTGACAAAAGAAGAAATTGCTAAAAACAAGCAATTTCTCCTTTTGACACAATGTTTTCAACTCTATTCCAGAAGTATGTCTTCATTTAGGGAGATTTTCCATATAATTGTTGAGATGTTGTCAAGGTTGTCTGCTGCAGATTTGTTGTATGTGGGAAAGGGTTAATAAACTTTACATTCCCAAAAGCTTTCCTGGCTAAATATATTAACCCTTTCCCTCATATGGACGCTTTCTGACGCCTCTGCAGCAGACATCTTTTTGAAAATATGGAGACAAATTAAGAAATTGCTCAAAACAAGCAATTTTTCCTTGTGTCACCGTGTTTTCTACTCAATTCAATTATTGCTCTTTCATTTAATTGGATTTTTTTATCTTTTGCCTAGACGTTTTCAAAGTCGTCTGCTGCAGATTTGTTGTATGAGGGAAAGGGTTAAAGTATTGAAAGTCTAAAATAATCGTGGGACAAAATATAAAAAAAAGAAGATAGTTACATACTTGCATTGTGACCATAGCTGACAAGTTCCCTTTATAAGGTGGTCAAATATAAACAGAGGCCAACCATAGCTACCCATGGCAAACTTCATATAATGGTTCATCTGGTCGATCGTCATCCATGGTTTGGGGGTCAGCATAGGTTTGCTTGAATGATTGTTTGCAGTGGCTGATCGTGCAGACCTGGTTGATGAAAAAACAATGTTTATTTATCCCTTTACCTAATGCATTTACATTTTCATGCATCTGCATCAGACGACGTTTGAGTTTGCCTGTAACGAGCAATTCCTCATTTTGCCACACCTACTCATATGTTTTCTGGGTTTCTCACACCTGTTCTTCACACAACATACTTTCCAAGCAACTGGCTGCTTTTCCACATAGACTGTTAGCCCATTGGTGAAAGACGAATGACGCGTGTCACAGTGACTTCTGATTGACAGCGCGCGTCGCTACCGACTGAACTACAGGGGCTCAGCGATTTGCTGTATCTGGGAAAGGGTTCAGATAACAATTGTTCCTTAACTTTTTGAGAGTTTCAAAATATTTGACTTCCGGTAAATGTTTTTAAAGACAGCTGCAGAATTGATGTATGTGGGAAAGGCTTAAACAATATTCCATTATCATACTTTAATTTATAAATATTAATTCTTCATGTTTTCAAAGTCGTCTGCTGCTCATTCATTTTGTGTGGGAAAAGGTGAATATCAAGAGTTGGCTGCTATAAAAAATATCTGTAGGAAAATTTCTGGAAATATGAAGTATAATTATTATACAGAGTTGAAAACATGGTTGTAAAAGCAGAAATATGACCTTGTTTATCCCATCAGAAATTGTGAAAATTAAAATTTTAAAAAAGAATTAACCCTTTTCCTTCATACGACAATTCTGCAGCAGACGACTTTGAACCTATTTTGTCAAAAAATGGAAAATCTCTATAATTGAATGGAAAGCCTATGACTAAAAGTGGAAAATATTGTGGCAAAAGGAGAAATTACTATTTTTGAGCAATTTCTTCTTTTGTCACTATGTTTAAAAAAAAAAGCTGTCTGCTGCAGAGGCGTCAGAAAGCATCTATATGAGAGAAAGGGTTTAAATTGTGATCCAAGTTGAATTTGAATTTTAACCCTTTTATTTTATTGATGTGTGAATTGTTTAACTGACATGAAGTCATCTGCTTCAAAACAAATCCAGAAAAACACCATTTAAACTCTTTGCTGGCAATACGATTTTCAGTTAGAATTGAAAACATTGTGAGAAAAATGTTTGTTGCATAAGGTTTCAGTGGTCTGTATTAGTAAAATGTAACTCTAAATTACCTTGATGGCCCGGCCCTCTGACAGTAAACATCCGAGTTGTCTGGTGGGCGGTCTACACAAACTGATGTTAGGCTATATCTCTGATTCTCCTGATGTCTCTGCACCAATATTAAACCACACGCAACATCCGTGGGCACAAGATCTACACCCTAATAACAACAAAAATATAAATGCACTCTGTAAATGTTAACCCTTTTCAAAAAAATTTAGAAGTACAAAACTTAGCAATTTTCTGCTTGCAGACACATTTTGAAACATCTGCAGCAGATGACTTTTTAAAACATCATGCCTAAAGGTGAAATTTTTATGATGAGCAATTTCATCTTTTACCACAATGTTTTCATCTCTATTCAGGAAATGAATGTCCATCCATAGATATGTTTGTCTAAATGTTTTCAAGGCCATCTACTGCAGATTTGTTATATATGTGAAAGGATTAAAACATACAAGAACAAGAGGCCCATGAGGTCCTATGCTCTACTGGGATGGTGCTTTGGTCATTTTCAATCCAGAGCATGTATGTATGGTGAAGATCAGATAGTAAATGGAGGCTCTATTGTTTTCACAAGCTGTATTATAGCATTTTGACAACTTCAAGGGCCATAATCCAGTCATTCAAGGGCACATATGGCTGGTTTTTGAAAGGAACCAAGATCTCATCAATATTTAATTACTATCTAAGTTTGGTGAATATCAGATAGTAAATGGAGCTCTATTATAGCAATTTTGACAATTTCAAGGGCCATAATCCAGTCTTGCATAGGCGGATCTGGCTGGTTTGCGAAAGGAACCAAGCTCTCATAGATATCTAACTACTGTATAAGTTTGACTAAAGACTGTATCGCGTTCACAAGCAATTGTTTACGGACGCACGGACGATGGACACCACGCCATGGCATAAGCTCTTCTGGCCTTTGGCCAGTAGAGCTAAAAACTAGCCAAATATTAGAATATTTGAAGAAACAACTATGTCACCTTCAAATGATCATTACATGCAACTTATCCAAAGCCAAAGAAAGGCAAACCAAAGGAAACAAGATGTGTTTGTGAAACACTGATGCCCCCCAATGGCAACATCTAGGTCAAAGGTCAAGGTCGCAAGGTATACACATGTGAAATATGGTAGCATTACCTGTTATTGTTCAAAAGTAGTGGGGAAGGTTAAAAAAAAAATTGAGAATGGCAACATCTAGGTCAAAGGTAAAGGTCGCAAGGTCAAAAATGTTGGTACTGACAGAAAGGTCATGTCACAAGGAATACACATGTGAAATATGGTAGCCGTATCTGTTATGGTTCAAAAGTAATGGCCAAGGTTAAAGTTTTTTTCGAGAATGGCAACATCTAGGTCAAAGGTCAAGGTCGCAAGGTCAAAAATGTTGGTACTGACATGTGAAATATGGTAGCCATACCTGTTATGGTTCAAAAGTAATGGCCAAGGTTAAAGTTTTTTTCGAGAATGGCAACATCTAGGTCAAGGTCAAGGTCGCAAGGTGAAAAATGTTGGTACTGACAGAAAGGTCATGTCACAATGAATACACATGTGAAATATGGTAGCCGTATCTGTTATGGTTCAAAAGTAATGGCCAAGGTTAAAGTTTTTTTCGAGAATGGCAACATCTAGGTCAAAGGTCAAGGTCGCAAGGTCAAAAATGTTGGTACTGACAGAAAGGTCATGTCACAAGGAATACACATGTGAAATATGGTAGCCGTACCTGTTATCATATGGTTCAAAAGAAATGGCCAAGGTTAAAGTTTTTTTTTAGTATGGCAACATCTAGGTCAAAGGTCAAGGTCGCAAGGTCAAAAATGTTGGTACTGACAGAAAGGTCATGTCACAAGGAATACACATGTGAAATATGGTAGCCGTATCTGTTATGGTTCAAAAGTAATGGCCAAGGTTAAAGTTTTTTTCGAGAATGGCAACCTCTAGGTCAAAGGTCAAGGTCGCAAGGTCAAAAATGTTGGTACTGACAGAAAGGTCATGTCACAAGGAATACACATGTGAAATATGGTAGCCGTAACTGTTATGGTTCAAAAGTAATGGCCAAGGTTAAATTTTTTTTGGTGCAGACAGACAGACCAACAGACCAACAGTCAGACCAACAGACAGGCCAAAAACTATATGCCCCCCGAATCGGAGATTCCGTGGGGGCATAAAAAAGCAATGCATGTATTACTTTGAGACAAAAGTGATATACTCTTGTGACAAGAGGAATCCTTCCTAACATAGAATATTAATCCTTTTCCATCAATGTCATCTGCTGAAAATATGTAACAACAATTATATTTTCCATGGAAAAGTTAAAATTTATTTTGGTCAAAAAACTTACAATTAAATTATTGAATAAATTTACAGTAATACAGTAGCCATTATCTGAGAAGAATCCGCCTGGCAAAATGGATACAACAGATGTTAAAATATATGTGATGAAAAATGTACACACTCACATTATTATTTCGCATTGTCTAATTAACCCTTTCCCACTTCCAGATGTATTTTGATGCATCTGCAGTAGAAGACCTTTGAAAACAGTGGCAAAAGGAGAAATTGTTCATAAAAGAGCATTTTCTTCTTTTGCCACATTTCTTTTTTAAAACTATGTTCAATATTTATACTTTCTTAAGCTTCATTTTCCTAGATATTTTCAAAGTCTATGCTGCAGATTTGTTGTATATGGGAGGGTTATATCATTAGCATAGATAATCCCTCTAAATAAACAAGAGGGCCATGAGGCCCTGGAATCGCTCACCTGAGAATGGGCTATTCAAGACTTAACTTTTTCAGCGCCAATGGCAATATCATCAAGACAAACTTTTTCACAAAAAGTCAAAAATGCGATCTAGTAGTGTTAACTAGATTGTTCTACAATTTGGCCTTGTTACCTAGTTGTTGACCTGACCCATATTTGAACTAGATATCACTAAGACAAACATTCTGACAAAGCTTCAACATGCTCAAGCCAAAAATGTGGCTTCCAGAGTGTTCACAAGATTTTCCTTAAATTTGGCCTAGTGACCTTGTTTTTGACAGGAAATGAAATATATTCGAACTTGGCCTAGAAATAATCAGGACAAACTTTCTGATAAAGTTTCAACATGCTCAAGTTTAAAATGCGGCTTCAAAAGTGTTAACAAGATTTTCCTTAAATATGTCCTAGTGACCTAGTTTTTGACCTGACATGACCCATATTCGGACTTGGCCTAGATATCATCAGAAAAACTTTCTGATAAAGTTTCAACATGCTCAAGTTCAAAATACGGTTTCAAGAGTGTTAATAAGATTTTCCTTAAATTTGGCCTAGTGACCTAGCTTTTGATCCGATATGACCTATATTTGAACTTGGCCTAGATATCATCACGACAAACATTCTGACAAAGTTTCAACTTGTTCAAGTTAAAATTGCACAGTGTTAACAAGATTTTCCTTCAATTCGGCCTAGTGACCTAGTTTTAGACCAACATGAACTATATTTGAACTTGGCCTAGATATCACTAAGACAAACATTCTGACAAAGTTTCATCATGCTCACGCCGAACATGTGGCTTCCAGAGTGTTAACAAGATTTCCCTTAAATTTGGCCTAGTGACCTAGTTTTTGACCGGACATGACCTATATTCGAACTTGGCCTAGATATCATCAAGACAAACTTTCTGACAAAGTTTCAACATGCTCAAGTTTAAAATGTTGCTCCCAGAGTGTTAACAAGATTTTCCTTCAATTTGGCCTAGTAACATAGTTTTTGACCCGACATGACCTATATTCGAACTTGGCCTAGATATCACTAAGACAAACATTGTGATATAGTTTCAACATGCTCAAGTCAAAAATGTGGCTTCCAGAGTGTTAACAAGATTTTCATTAAATTTGGCCTAGTGCCCTAGTTTTTGACCCGACATGAGCCAGTTTCAAACTTGGCCTAGATTTGATCAAGATATATGTTCTGATAAACTTTCATGAAGATTGGATGCAAAATGTTGCCTCTAGAGTGTTAACAAGCAAATGTTGACAACGGACGACGAACGACGGACAAAAGGCGATCACAAAAACTCACCTTGAGCACTTTGTGCTCTGGTGAGCTTAAAATTAACCCTTTCCAACATATAGACACTTTCTTAAGCCTCTGCAGCAGATGACTTTTGAATACATTGTGGCAAAAGGAGAAATTGCTCATCATGTGTAATTTCTTCATTTGCCAAAATGTTTTCATATCTTTTTAATAATTTAACCCCCAATTATGGTAATTTTCCAATTTTTGCTTGGAAGTTGTCTGCTGAGGATTTGTTGCATGTGGGAAATAGGTCAAGACATAATGAAAGACACTCCTACATGTAGTTGTACTGAATTTTGCAAATGACGATATTAATGATTCCACATACCTTAAAGAAGTTTGAGAATATTTCAGCAATACCACTGAAAGCATCTGTACTCTGCGGATCACACCAAACACAACAGCAAATTATCTTACATCTGAAGTAAAACATGTGTACAATTATGTTACAGATCAAACATATGTACATACATCCATTAATTGAGTTGCCCTTTTAAAATAAGAATAGCATGGTAATGCGAACAGAAGCTTATTTACACAGAGTTCTAAACAAGAGGCCGGCCCTGGATCGCTCACCTGATTTGATTTTATTTCACTTTAGCCATATAAGCCCCACCCCCTGGCAGCCATAGTTTTTGACTAATCAACATGGCTTGAAGGAATCTGATAGAGGATCACCATAGGAATATTTCTACAAAATGATTTGAAAATTGGCTTTCGGAGGAGAAGATTTTTGAAGTTTTCACTCAAGCCATATACGGCAAAATAGCCCCGCCCCCTGGCAGCCATGTTTTTTACCAATCAACATGGCTTGAAGGAATCTGGTAGTGGGTCACTTAAGGAACATTCAGAATCTTTATCTTGAAAAATACTGAGAGGTTGTTGACCTTCTCTACAAGCGAATGTAAAGGTAGAATTTCTGTTTTCAATATCTGCATCATCCAACAATGTGTCAACATTGCCAATGTAAAGGACATGTGACAAATAAATGATGTTTTTCGACAGGAACCGAGCTCTCATGTATATCTAGCTACTGTATGAGTTTGGTAAATATGGGATAATAAATGATGACTTTATCTTGTTCACAAGGTCAATTATAGCAATTTTGCGATTTTAAAAGGCCATAATCCAGTCATGCATGGATGGTTTTTCAAAGGAACCGAGCTCTTATGTATATCTAGCTACTGAATAAGTTTGGTAAACATCGGATAACAAATGAAGACTTTATCGTGTTCACAAGAAATTGTGGACTCGGGCCGGACGATCACAAAAGCTCACCTTGTCACTATGTGACAGCCTCACAGGTGAGCTAAAACGGAGCATATTTTGTTATTTCAATATTTGACGATTCTTATGAGTACCACAACCTAGGATTTGGTTGGGTATCAGTAATCATTGAAATATTGAGGGGGAAAAAAAGTAAGTACTCCCCCTTATCTAGACCTTTGCTATACTTGATGTAAGTAACCTAACATTGATTTTATCAAACCTAAATGTTTATCTAATTTTCATTCTAAGTTAGAAAAACATTAATTTATAGTTGGTAAATACTAGCTCAGAACTTAATTAATTATTGTATGTTTTAACCTGGCTGTTACACAACTTAAATCATAAGTTGTGCTTAAGCTCAAATTTACTAATTATTTAACCCTTTCCACCTCTGCAGCAGAAACAAGCAATTTCTCTTTCCAACATATAGACACTTTCTGAAGCCTCTGCAGCAGACAACTTTTGCTCATCATGTACAATTTCTCCCTTTGCCACAAGGTTTTCAACTCTTTTCAGTAATTATAGCTTCATTTTTAGAGATTTTCCAAAAGAATTCTAGAATATGTTTTCAAAAGTCATCTGCTGCAGGTATGTCATATGTGGGAAAAGGTTAACATATTTACCTAGCTTCCCATACTCTCTTTGCTGAATCTGTAGCATGGCTGTCCATTGAATGATTGTCAGAACCAGTGGGATGAACTTTGTGTAGAGCGCCAAGTGGATCAAATATTATGGCGATACCTATAACAACAATCAGTCCAATCACCCAGCCAGATATCACCACACCCTTCACTGTCATCACAATGTGTTCTTCACACCCACTGGACATACCAAATGCCCAGTAAGCACCAATAATATTCCAAGCAAGTTCTGGCAGTGTTATTGCAAATTTTATATAAATCAACTTTGGTATTTTTCTTCTTGGAAGGTCCATTGTTAGAGTACCTTGAGCACTTGTATATGCTATGAATCCAGTCATTATGATGTGAATAACTAACAAGGAAATGAAACCTATGTAGTAGGCTTTCAGAAGGTGGCCTGTATCACAGCTGAATGTCTCTTTGTGAAAATGGAAGATCAGGGACACTACTAAGAGCCTGAAAATAGATTGTGAAATTATAAAGATTAATTTAAATATGTAACATTGCAATCTATAGACTACATTGATGTATCAGAGACATAAAAATACAGTGATTCGGAACACCACAACATAAAATATAATCTTGCTGGGTTCGTGAGAGTGCCGCTTATGGTTCAACCAGACGCTAGGTGACCAATGACAAGCATCTGCTTATCCCCTTGCCTTATGTATTACTGACACAGCTCTAGTTCTTCAGATAATATTATGGAGTACGTGGGCTGCTTAGCCTTAAATTCTTACAAATAACTGTTACTTCTTCAAAATCGTGATAGTCATTTTCTCCACAGCTGTTACAGTTGAAAAATTAGTAAAACCATGAAAGGTAACAAAACTGAAATCGCAGCTTGAAATGATCGAGAAGTAAGAATAAAGCTATATTTGCATTGTCATATCGCAGACAACTATTTGCTTAACTCTTTCCCTCATATAGCCGCTTTCTGATGCCTCTGCAGCAGAGGGCTTTTTGAAAACATAGTGACAAAATGAGAAATTGCTCAAAACGAGCAATTTCTCCTTTTGCCACAATGTTTTCCACTTTTAGTCAAAGGTTATCCATTCAATTATAGAAATTTTCTATTTGTTGACAAAATATGTTCAAAGTCGTCTGCTGCAGAATTGCCGTATGAGGGAAAGGGTTAATTAGCCATGTGATTTACACATCTCACAATACCTGTGAGACGTTAGCAAAATTCCTTCATTGCATAAATGATAATCAGAGTTGCGAATCTCTGTATGTATATGTCTAAGGCTGTAATAACCCTTTCCCACAAACAGATGCTTTCTGACGCCTATTTTGCCACAATTTTTTCTTTCAACTCTTTTTCAATAATTAGACTTTCCCTTATACTAAGTTATAGAAATTTTCCCAAATTTTCCATCAATATTCTGCTGCAGATTTGTTGTATGTGTAACCGGGCTAACATAGGTCTTGATTAACCCTTTCCCTCATATGACAATTCTGCAGCAGACGACTTTGAACATCTTTTGTCAAAACATAGAAAATCTCCATAATTGAATGGATAACCTATGACTAAAAGTGGAAAACATTGTGGCAAAAGGAGAAATTTATTGTCACTATGTTTTCAAAAAGCCGTCTGCTGCAGAGGCGTCCAAAAGCGTCTTTATGAGGGAAAGGGTTAAGGGAGTGAACAGGTCTTTTCTGCACTATATCTCTCCTATAATCCATCGAAACACTTTGTTGTTGGAACTCAAAAGAATTTTTTCAATGAGACGATTCTTTTGAGCAGGATGGAAATCCCTAATATCGGTGTACTTATATCGTGCATGTGCATAAAAGAAGACACCGGTTTAGTGTTTACCTTGGTATTCGTGATAGCACAATATTCGTAGAATCTACTATACCAACAACATAGGGTTTGGAGGTCAATCATGGAGAACACGAAATAAATTACTCATCTATTGAGTATGGAAATACTATTTGGTACCCATTCTTGAGGAAGGACATAATTAGTATCGAAAAAGTTCAAAAACGAGCAACTAAGATTGTGCCTCAGCTGAGGAACCTTGAGTATGTTGACAGATTAAAAGAGCTAAAGCTTCCATCATTGTCACACAGGAGAAAAAGGGGGGATATGATACAGGCTTTTAAGATTATTACAGGCATTGAAGGCATAACACCAGACAGATTTTTTAATATTTGTCCATCAACTACAAGAGGGCATGACTTTAAACTAGCCAAACCTCGTTGTAATACAGCTTTTCGGCTTCAACAGTTTTCTCAGAGAATTATCAACAAATGGAATTCACTCCCAAAGTATGTTGTCAACTCAAAAGATTTAAATGATTTCAAATCAAAACTGGATCAACACTGGAATCACAATATAATATACAAATTTTGATCAACCATGTCATGGATTATTGAACATATATACTGCAAAGTGTGTCTTTCAAGCTGCAAACCTGTGCAAATTACAAACCTGTGTAAATTATAAGCATTATAAGCATATATACTGCTAAATTGTGACAATCAATCTACGATACTGTCTACAGAACTGCAAATTGTGGCAATAAATCTACATTAAATCTACATTACGGTCTCCAACTGCAAATTGTGAAAATCAATCTACAAGCCTGTGCTAAATGGGACATTCAATGTGCCACATGTGACGTAATCCACAATCTGTGCTAACTGTGATTTCAACATACAAACCTGTGCCATAAGATAAACACAATTCAACGGAAAGTTTTAGACTACCATGTTATGTATGTTTCATGTAAATCATACATACTTCAAACTGTAACATTAATACACAAACCTGTACCCCAAAATATTAAAAACCAGAATGTAAGGATGTAAAAGTCTAAGTGAACAAACCAGTGCAGAAGAAGACGGGCTAAAAAAGGAGATTATCCTTACTTTAGAGCCCAAAAACCATCATAGAGGTATCATAGAGGTAGAGTTCTGTATTAAACATTTTTAAAATCATAGAATAATGAATTTACCAAGTGCATCGGAGAAAATTTTCACCCAGTCCCGGAAAAACAAAATCGTCACTTCCAATCGTCCATCGACGTCGAAATGCTACGAGCTGGGGCATTGTACTCCTGTCGTCACAGCACAGCAGTTAGAAGGTATAGTGAGTGTACTCTCCAGTTAGAAAACATATGTCGCGATCGGACAACAAAAACGCTGTATCTTAAGAGTTTTGAAGTCTGTCTTTTTTTTTAGCTTGTAATTTGTGGTACATTTAAATATCTTCATCTACCATCTACCGATCATATCAATCACGTTCCGGTTCGGTTTTACCCAGTTTTGTTTATTTCCTGTGGTAACATGTTGTTTACTTTCGTTATTCCGATGTTCACTTCCGGATGCGTCGTAAGAAGCGGAAGTCACAAGGGGTGGGAATAAAATACGCTAGGGTGATTGTACATATGATGTCGTCCTAGAATGGACATTTTTTTCGCTTTATTTTTTTCCCATTTTGACATAAAGTATCCAACTCTATTAAACAATTATTAAAGTATAAATAGATATGACTACAATATTGAAATAAGATTTAAAATTATAAATACAAGAGCCTTTCATAGGCAATGCCAATACAATGACGTATGTATCATACTCAACATTTTCCCTTGGGTGGTCTCTTTAAAAGGTTTAACTGTTTGTTAAACAAATAAATAACAATCAAATGGTCCCATCCATGATCTTCACTCATTTATTATCTCCGTTAATTTTACATTAATGACATGTCATTACTTTTGACCGTATTTATATTAAGTGCTTTATGTTTATTGGTGGTTTTCTAAAATAAATATATATTCATGTATTTTTCTCTTTATCAGCCGAAAACGTTTTACTGCAACTAATGACTTTATGTGTACAATTAAAATACACCAAGTTTTATAACTAAATGTGTATCTACCTTAAATCCATTTATAATGTTTGCTTGTGTTGTTGCCCTCGGAAACGCATCTCGGGCGATCCCCAGCACGTCGTAGGTGGACATGTTCTTGGCTGGGTTGTTTCTCATCCACGTGTCTTGAGGGAGGAGAAGTACTTCTTGAAGGGACCAAAGACAGAGCGATCCAATGGCTGTAGAACAATATTACGATACCAATTTCCTTGGCAAATTTGATAGTTTCAAGTGCTATGTGGGAGTGATGATTATCTAGCAGCAAAATTTCTGTCTGTTCCTGGCTCGGTTTTGCCATCTTCGCGAAATGTTGTATGAAGATGTAGAAGTTTTCAGAAGTCATCCAACCTGATGGATGCGATGCGCCAATACAGCCTTCAGGACCATCACGGATGAAGTGATTGTAAACTCTAACCCGCGGAAAGACGAACATTGGTGGAACAGTGTTTCCTGTTGCACTTTCTGCTGCGCACATTGTTACGAGCGTGCCTCTTTCTCCAGCCATTAGCGCCATGATTTGCTTAACCCCTTTTGGACCTACGACACTCGCCGGTTTCTGTTCTGTTGTGATGCCCGTTTCGTCGACATTCCAAATGTCATATGGATGATGTGGTCCCTTTCTAACACTGCTTCAAGTTGTCCGAAGATTATATCAACATTATCTCTATTAAAGCTGGTAGCTCTAGATAGACAAACGCCCTCTGGTGTCCGAATGGAAAGAGACGGCTTATAGTCAGAAAACCAGTCAGGTCCGGCAGACTTATCGCGTCTCCATTGATCAGGCATTTTCACTCCGAATTCAAAAGCGCATTCATATACTAGGATTCTAACATCATTGGGTGATAACCTGAAATAAATGTTTGCTGACCTTATGATATAGTCTTGTAAAACATTCTCCTGATCCGTTGTACCATTCTGGAATACAGGGGAACATTGTGAAGAGCTTATAGCATTTAAATAATGTAGATTCACAGTGAAAAATACTCATGGTATTGTAAGAGCATTGTTTTCTGTTAACATTTACTTGTTAATCAAGCGAACGGGGCAAGTTGTGTTACACGGTAACATCATGCCCCCTGCTCAGTGTATCAACTTGCCCCGACAATACTACAAGTAACACAATCCGAGGGAGACAACTTTTGTTTGTTGCTGCTTCATCGATGAAGACGTGCATTTAATCGCATTTCATTACTTAGTCAAAATGCATTTATAAATCATCAGATACGTTTAATACGTGAACGTGAAACGAAAAAGATTTAAAGAAATAATTTTTTTCTTACGTAGCTCAAAATTTAACTTTTTCATCTAGAAACAATGGTTTGCGTTATAGATGGTCACATGCTCCGTTAAAGATGGTGGCTGTCAACGTCAACGAATACACGTCATATCTGATGTCATAAACGACATCATCAACACATGATTTACAGTGCAACAACTTACGCCGTGTAACAACTATCCCCGGTAAAGCCTGTTTGGAGTTAACGTCAAGTCAAGCATTATGAGAATAATTCTTTTACCGAGTTTAAACAAGAGCGCCGCGAAGCGAACGCCAACGCTCGTCTGTTTTTCTTTATGAATATTTAAGTCTAAAAAGGGGCATAACTGAATAATTATCAAAATCAGAGTTATCTGACTTGACAAAGACATGCGTATTGTTTCTAGTAACTTGTGTATAAAGTTGCATTTGAATACGTGTTACTGTTTGTGAGTTATGAGATAAGGTTTAAGTTTTGAGACGATGACGCAGACAACGACGACGCCAAGGGTATCACGATAGCCCGACCGTTTTTTTCTTCGAAAAGCTAAAAAAAAAATTCTACGCATTGATCACGTGAGAAGTGAATGTATCCTCTCCTCGGATCTGTAGATGTCATTCTAATCAGATTTGTTTTCGTTATTGTATTGTGACCGTACCATTAGCAATGTAGTTTACACGCATGCTTAATGAAAGAACTGACCGCGTTCGACCCATGGTGTAGGCAACATAATTTTATTTTAATTTCAGATCTTTTTTAATTGTTTATTCCCTTTCCCACGGACGCATTTTGTAAATTGTGATTTTTAATAAGACTGAAATGCTCCTTTCCCTAATTTTAAATTTCTTTCCCTAATTATAGACCATAAATGTCCTCTTTTCTTTCTAATTGACTGTTGATGGGTTGCATGAAAGGTTCGCAACAAGTGAGGTTACTTTAAGTGTTTTCGCTTCATATTTTTACAAACTTGCGGTATGCTGCGATTTACAAACGTTACGTAATTATTGGAATCGGGTTCAGAAACTTTCAAAGGACAAAAACTAAAATCTTTGTGGAACAAGTATTCTATTTCAAATTTAAATATTATTTTTACTATTTAATGAAAGAATTGACCTAAGATGTCGTCCATTACCTTCAAAAAACGTTGAAACAAAAATTAATTAAAAAATATATACAACCGTTTCCTCGCGCTTTGTCAACCCTATGGTTTTTCTATCATTGTGACTTCGTGTTATTATACTAAGTTTAATACTTGTGATAATTGTGTGTGACCTTTCCGGGACAGCTTACGAAATGACCACTCTATGATGTTGTGCCATACTTTTCGGTGAGTACTAAGTTGTCTTACAAATTTTCCAAATATGAGAAAATATTAAATGTTTAAACATTTACGATGAATAAAACTGAATAATCAAATTACAGAAGAACTTATCTGAAATATTGAAATTGCAGTAATTCCTCCTTTTCTTGCAATATTTCTTTCCAATTTCAAATTGTATTATCATATTTTCACCATTAACACTGTCCGTGACTACGACTGAATAATTACATTAAAGAACAATATATGCAGGGAATGTAAAAAAAATCTCCTTTTCTAGAAATGTTTCCTTTTGAAATTGCCTATAACGAATTCGATTGGATATCTGTTTTTTCTTGATTGACCGTCTGCGTTTTTCAACTTTTGCAGTCTCATATTATAAGTAACTATGTTTAGAAAAAGCAGACCTCCAATCAAAAACAAGATTTGTATTTTAAAATGTCAACACTATTTTGAATTAATTCCTCCTTTTCTTAGAAATTTGATTTCATATTGATCATGTGGAAAAACTTGACATATAAACAATGTCCGTGACTTTTAATGAAAAATGATACGTGAAAAAGAAATAATGTAGGAAATGTAAAAAATTGCCGATAATTGCTCCATTTCTTGCAATGTCTCTACATTTAATAAGTGTGCGCTGACGTGTGAACTCGTTAACACCTAATATAATACACACAACATCTGACTGGCCGTCTGCTTTATCCCTCTGTAATTCATTGGTCTGCGCATTAGTCGTCCCAGGTCTGCGTAATTAATTGAATAGTTAAATAAACGAAGTATCTCCTTCCAAGATTATATTTTGAAGAACATAATAAATGATTATCATTTTAAGTTATAGAAAAATACGTTATGTTATCATTTAAATAATTTATGATGTCCATTGTTTATTTTCTGTCCATTTCGCCATAACTTATCTATTAGGTCGTTTAGACATACCCGAACAAGTGTACAAAGCGCATGCGCAGACGAAATAACATCGCGTGCCGGGCGAAAGTTGGAATCCATTTTCTTGAATAGTTAAACAGCAAAGGACTCGGAAGAAATATTGTCATTTTAATTAATTTTACGAACATACTTTCACAAACATGTCAGAATTCGGACAGACAGGGGAATCAATGGAAACAAACCAGACAAACGACAGAAATGGCGACGCAAACGAGGATGAAAGGTAAGAAAATTTCCGACTGGACTTTCGGAAACAAAGGAGAATTTTCAATAAAAATAAAAATTCTACAATAGTACGATGTTTTGTTAAGTAATTTCCACCTTAATATGTTAATGTAATATTTTCTTTTAAACTGCTATCTAGTTGTGAGGAATATCGATAATGTCGGAGAAACGCGATCAAAAATCGAGACGCATTAAAACAAAATGGCGGTTAACACCACGCACACGTGCTAAAATTGACATTTTCTATTGCAGGAAGCTTTTTGTTGGTGGTCTGAGCTGGGAAACAAAAGAAAGTAAGTTCATTCAACAGCAGTGGATATCAAGTCTGCGTCGCAGTGTTAAAAGCATCTTACTTGGAGCCGAAGAATGATTTTATCTTATCTCGTACTTAATGATGTAGTAATGGCTTTCCCTTCCATATATAACATCTGCATTGGACTAGTTTGAAAGCGTTTAGGCCAATCTATGAAACAATTTAAAAATTAATTATTATTGAAAACATTGTGGCAAAAGGGGAAATAATTGCTCATATGAGCAATTTCTCTTATCACAATCATTCCAAAATTTGTCTGCTGCAGAGGTATCAATAAGTGGGATAGGGTTAGGGAGGTGCTTAGTGACTGGACAACTTAAACTGGTAGTAACAGTAATAATTGCTATTCCTATTTATTGTATTATCTTTTCTAGATGAACTGAGAGAGTATATGGAGAAGTTTGGAACAGTTCTCAAATGCACACTGAAAAAAGACCCAGAAACAAACCGTTCTCGAGGATTTGGTTTTGTGGTATTTGAAGAGAGTTCTTCAATTGAAAATGTATGTATTAAACTATGTTTATTATTTGGTTAGAAAGTTTCTGATAGACACATAATGAATAAGTTTAAACAACAACACTGTCCTTGAATATCCATTTTCAATTTCTTTCTCCGATTTTAGTCAATTTGTTAATTTTATGCCAACAGGAAAAAATTATGAGAAAAATAAATGTTGCAACTTTTTGTGTATTGATAGCAATTCTTCGCTTTTTGTAGGTCCTTGCAGAACAAAATCACACTTTACAAGGTAAATCGATAGATCCTAAACGAGCAAATCCTATGGGAAAAGTCCAAGAACCACCAGTCAAGAAGATATACGTTGGTAAAGTTAGCCCAACTACACCAGAAGATCAGATTAAGGAGTACTTCACTCAATACGGAACTGTAAGTAATTACACTGGCTTCCATCAGTTTATAGCTGTGCTGTAATGAGAATTAAAAAAATGAAGTATTTGCAGGGGAAAAAGGTTGAATGAGATGATTACACCCCTTTGGGGGGGGGGGGGGGGGGGGGCATATAGGAGTCAGTGTCGGTCAGAAGACATATTTTGTCCCGCCTATTTCTTACAAACCACTGGGTGGAAAATTGCCATAGTATGCTCATCTGCAATTAGCTAAAACTTAAAGCAGGGAAATATCTTATCAGATAAAATAAATTGTTAGTATTGATCTAGAGTTCTAGTTTCATAACTGAAATGATTCGTTCCATATTAGCTCACCTTGGTCAAAAGAGTTTTATCCTCAAGAATGGCAGTCAACATTAGTTTAAGAAGTTTGTATACAGTCTTTTTCAGTGGCAAAGATAATGGGGATAAACTAATCTATTACAGTACATTACCAAAAAAACTTTTGTCTGTGGGACTACAGGTTTTAAACTTCATGTGATTGTCCAAGCATTTTCATTTGAGAGTTACCAAATTTAATGTTCTCATGCATCTTGGGAAGTCTGTGTCACAAACCAACATTTGGTCACTCTGAAATCTTAAAAGCAAGTGCTGTCACGTCACACCTGGGATTACCAAGTTTTGTCTGAAAATATGTCAAGTACAAAAAATAGCATCACAGAGATCTTTAGATACTTAGTTGCTGCAGGTGCTTTGTCTACCTTGGATTAAGATCAATTGTGCTCCTAAGTAAATAAAAAAAATGACACATTAACCAAAATTACACTGATGCTTGGCTGTTTTCTTTCATTTTTTACATTTGGTTACATCTATATGTTAACTTGATTATTTCTTCATATTTTAACAGGTCATGAAGATAGAAGCTCCATTTGACAAACAAAATGACCAAAGAAAAAACTTTGTTTTTGTGGAGTTTGATTCAACAGATGCTGTTAACAAAATTTTGAGCTTGTGTGAAGACAATCCTGATTATAAACATAAAATAGGACATGACGAGGTATGTCCTGAAACGTTGTATCTTTATATTATTTTGAAAACTTTCATTAGCATGTTAGTAATATTCTTTTTCAGTCATCAGTTTGCAGGTGTAAATGGATTTAAAATAAAGACTTCTGGGGCTTAACTATTGATTCCATATCAACATCTTTTTTCATTTTCTGCTTAAAAGATGATAGTGTTAACTGGATTCTTTGATTTCAAGCAATCAGGAGGTTTATATTAAGTAACTATCTTTGCAGTAAGTAAATGGTAAAACGCCTCTGTGCTATTAGTTTATTTTTAACCAAAATTTAAAAGTGATTTTGATTGACCCAGATTTTTGTTCCACTTTCCAGCGTACCGCATTGACAATAGTGTGGAGACTTAGGAGCAGATATGTGACATCATGAGGTCTCAGCTTGAGGTACCTCCGCATGAAGTAATAATGAACAATTTATAATTAACAATAATTTGTTAATAAATGTTTGTATTTTATGAAAAGAGAATACTAAATTATCTCATGATAATAAACAAACATGCGGAATTTTGCTTCATTTTATCTGTTTTGCTAAAGAATTCACTGCTTCTATCATGTTAGTGTTGTTTTCTCTATTTTCTAGGTAAATTTGATATTAAATGTAGAGTACATTGGTTGATGGTGCCATAATTGTTCATCATGGTTATTAATCATTAAAAAGGTTTTTTCTTTTGTAAACATAGCTGGATCATTGCATTCCAGGGATTAAATGTTGATTGACAGGTATATAAATATTGTATTGTATTTATTCAGGTTGATATCAAAAGGGCAACACCTTCACAAAGAACTCGAGGTCGTGGAGGATTTTCAAGGGGAGGAGATCGAGGAGGAAGAGGTGGCGGCGGCCGTGGAGGTATTTTTCATTTTTAGATACACATCTACTGTTTTGGTAACTTACATGTAAAATGGGCTAATAATGTTGCGTCATTCGTCTTTAACCAATGGGCTAATAGTGGGGAAAGCAGCCAGTATATTGTTTGGAGTACGGGTGTAAGAAAGCTAGGAAACACATGAGTAGATGAACTGGTCAATGTGATATGACAGCAATTATTTAAACAGTGTTAAGCTCCAAGCAATCCAATTTTACATTAAACCTCTTTTGAAAACTCTGTGTACCTTAACTTATGTAGAGATTTTTCATGGTTTTAGTTGAACGGATATATTTTCAATGTTGACTAATTAAGATTTGTTGTATATGGGGAAAGGGTTGCACCTTCTTATTATTCCAAGAATAGAATTCAAGCCCCTTTCCGGTCGAATCGGAAATTTAAAAAAAAAAATGTTGAATCAACACACTTCTACACTTGGTTTTAAAGCTTGAAGGAATTGATAGGATGCTATGAAACTTCGTTGAAATCTTCCTGGCATTAAGTGTGGGAAACTGAAGTTTAAACATCTGGTAATCTGTTTCCTGGTAAGCCCCAACAGAAGTTGGACAAATGATGGCCTTGAAGTTATATTTTGGCCTACCCTGCAGATTATGTTGTTCTTAGTTTTAGATGAAAAGCAAGTGTAAATTGGTTTTTTCCCATCTAAATATAAACTCCATTGAATAGTGAGAACTTGGAAACTCTTCCTCTATGCTGCAATTTCTTAAATTAAGAAACGGTATCAACAAAACTTGTCATCTGAATCATTTCAACTACTATTAGTGAAAAGTTGAAAACATATCTCCTACCTTGCACAATCTTAAATTTAGAAGGAAATGACCAGCAAAAACCCTTGTCAAATAAAGCTTAAGTCATTTCATCCATTTTTTTGCATGAACATCATTGTTTCGAAGCAAGACATGGATTAAATAAAACGGATTGACCAGTATGGTTCCACTGCCATTAGGAAATAATAAAATCCCTATAGCTATATATGGCAACACGGCCATTCCCCCTGGAGGCCATGCTTTTCGAGATATCAACATTGCTTGTATCTCCAGGTACAATTCTACAAAAATACATTTGTTTTTGAAATTCTGCTAACAGCCTCTGGCTGCAGTGTTTTTAGACCCAACAATATGGCTTGGAGAAATTTGAAAGATCCCCCAAGGATAGACTCTTATTATTTGAAAAACAGCCCTGCCTGCAGGCAGCCATGTTTTTTCAACAAATCATAATGGCTTGAAGGAACCTCGCGTAGAGTGGTCACCCATGGAAGAATTCTACATAAAGAATTGAAAATTGTTTCATACTTCAAGAGGAGATGATTTAAAAAGTTTCCACTAGAACCATGTACGGCAAAACAGCTGGGCCTGTTGTTGCCATGGTTTTTGAACAATGAATATGACTTGGAAGAAATCTGATAAAGAGTCATCCAAAGAACATTTCAACAAAATTATTAGAAAAACGGCTGACAAATTTTGGAATAGAAGAATTAAGTGTTTTCTATCGCTTGCCATGGTTGCCCGAATTTTGCCTTGATCAAAAAAGGAATTTAGAAGACATTGAGAGGATGCTACCTATGAAGTTTCATCCAAATTGGCTGTGGTTACAGAGAAGTTGTTTGCAGCCAAAATTTAACACAGATGCACAACAACTCGCCATAGTATAAGCTTGACTGGCTTTAAGCGAGTGGAGCTTAAAATTGTTTCGTTGACTTGCAGGTTATGGTGGTGGTAATGGTGGATGGGACCAAGGCTACAATCAGGGCTATGGAGGATATGGTGGTGGTGGTGGTGGTGGATACGGAGGTTATGGTTATGGGAGTGGATATGATGGATACAACTATGGAGGTTATGGTGGATATGGTGCTGGTTATGACTATAATAACTGGGGAGGTTATGGTGGTGCAGGATATGGTGGATACGGCGGTTATGGAGGCTATGGTAAGGTGTTTATGATTATATAAATAGGATATTTAAAGTAATGATATTAATCATCGAGTTGTAACTTTCACATTGTGACAAAGGGGGAAATTGCCCAATGATGAGCAATTTCTTCTTTTGCCACTATGTTTTCAACTCTTGATTTATCAATTACTTAAGTTTCATTTATAGTTTTCATTTATGGTCCCCTTTAGAATTTGTTCAAAGAATTCCGATTCACAACTGGTTGCTTTGTCATCAGAAACTAAAAGCAGGAATTTACAACTTTAAAATCTTCACCTGAAACTGCGGGTCCAATTTCAAGATGATGTGGAAGAATTGTTCCTTTACAGACACTCAAGAAATTGTTCAAGCCATATTGATTGGGTAAAAGGCATGGCCACTTGGCAGCATCAGAAAAGGGGTAAAATGGTAAAACTTGACCATTCTGTGTTATTTCAAGATAATTTGCAGAAGTGTTTCTAAGGTGACTCTTCTAAAAAATAAAAACAATTTGTGAGAAAGTGTTTGTGTTCTGTCCATCATAATCTTATCTTTAAGAGCACATTTTAAGGTGAGCAATGAAGGGGCTTGTTGAGTTGTTTATGATATTTTTTGTAGATGTGTTGTATTTTGAAAAAAAAAATGCATTCATTGCAAATTAGGCACACGTTTTAGGGTTTGATATCGGTATAATACTGTTAATCACTTAAAAAGAACCGAACCGGTATATACCGGTATTGATATTTCATAAAAAAAGAAAGTAATCACGTTTAAGCTAAAATACAACAGAGAAAAGGAAAAACGATTCCATTTTTCTCTTTTGATGAGTGAAACCACTACCAAATCAATTTCCCACTGAGATAACAATTTTAAATACACCTATCCGCTAACAATATTTGCATTGGGGTAAACCCAGTGTCAGATATATATATATAGCCAGTTGATTCTTAGCAACAAATCTTCTCACGAAAGCATATAACGTGGCACATGGTATCAGTATCGGTATCTATAAAAATACCATATTGTTTCGTTGGTATCGGACCAGTTCGTCCTTAACTATATCCAACCCTAGACGCAACATTAAAATTTATAGACATTTTTTAATGTAACCATAAGAATTAAAATGTAGATGAGATAATGTAACCATTTTCTTGTACCAATTAAAAATTGATATAACTGTTTAATACCATGCACACACACACACATATAAATGCAACCCAAAGAAAAAGGCAAAATAGTCCAAGAAATGAATATTTTAAAATTTACTTAAGACATGGACCTGAAAATTCAACTCACTAAAAAACATATCATTAGTCTAAAGAATCGCATCTTACACAATCATCAAAGCCAGTCTTGAATGTACATTGAAGTTACCATGTACCTATCAGCATTGTGACACAAGATGATGTAGCTTCTCATGATAAACGCCAACATAGCAAACAAACAAAACTAGCCAATCCTTTATTTGACACATGGCACAAAACATTTTAAAAACAGTAACACTCCAGAAACAGTCAAAAATACTTAATCATAAAATATACACATTATTATATGCATAAAACGGTTAACTGTAAACACAGTAAATTAATTGTTTATCATCACAAATTATTTGTTTATCATCACAAATTATTTGTTGGTAAATGTGGTTTTGAATTGTAATTTAAGGTGGTGGTCAATATGATGGTAGCTGGGGTGGCTGGGGAGGTCAATATGGAGACACTTCAGGTAACATTAAATGTTATGTGTAGTTTATTGCCCAAAATTGATAGCAAAGTCAACCATTTTTTTTGTTATTGTCAATTGTAGACTATGTGCCTTCAGTCATTTCAACTAATCTCTAGTTCCTTCAGAAAATCTTCAAAAAGTGTTCAAGTGAAGTCGGAAGATCCTGATATAGCTAAATAAGAAATTAATTGAGATCAACTCTCAAAACTAAATTATAATCCGACCAGTGAGGAGTTTTGAGTTTTGTACAAAATCGTTCATGTGTAAGAATGATTTATGTTCTTGCTTTGACTTATTGTAACATCGTAGAACTTTGTTTACATCTTGACCATTGGTTCAATTTTAAGATAATGTAATATAAATGTTCTTGAGATCGTAGTTCCTTACTGACATTGTTAAATCAATTTTAATCCGCTACTTAAGACCACCAGAGCTAAAAAAAATCCTCTTACATCCAATTGAAATCTTTCTAATCCTATTATAAAGTTGTTTCACTCAACTATTTCGTAGGTGGTTACCAAAATTGATACACCAGATGACAATAAGGATCAAAGTGCTCAGGAGATACTAGGCTGTCATGGTGCTTATGTTTAAGTTCAACTTTCGTTTAAGAGATACTGGCTGTGCTTCTTATATAACATGTATCCTCATGGGCTGGAATGGAAGCCTGGAGGAATTTGAATGCATCAATGTATCAAACTTCTTATGGAAATAAATTGTTACTTTTTCAGGAGGTCAGCAGCAGATGAGCGGCTATGGTAAAGCACCAAAGAATGCCCGAGGTGGTGGTGGTAGTGGAGGTAGCGGCGGCGGCGGCGGCGGTGGTGGTGGTGGTCAGGGTGGTCAGGGCTACAGACCATATTGAACAAATATATTTTAGAACATTTACAAATACATTGTGTTAGAAACAGATAGTAGCACATGGAGTGAAAATAGAAAAGATATTTATTTTCGTCGATGGTGTAACTTTTATTGTATTACACAGTGTTGTCTGCAGTCCTTTCTGACTTGGCTTCTTTAATATACATGTAATTAATTCCTCAATAATAATAAAAAACCTAATTGTGTACTGCTTGTCTTGGAAGAATGCTGGGGTGTGCTCTTTGACACCAGATGGGAAAAAATAGATTAAAAATTAAAAAATCATGTTCAAAAATTATTTATCACTGACATAAAATGTCATATATGTTTGTGTGATATATAGCATTTAAAGTGTTTGTGATATTAATTAAATACTTTTCTTTCGAAAGCTTAAACACAACTCAAAATAGATCAAACCAAATAAGTCTAAATTATAGGCTGAAAATAAAGTGAAGGATGTATGTGTTTCACCTTTAAGCAACTTGTATTTTAGGTCAGCAAGTAAGAAATCCAGTCTGGTACATGTTTGATAAGTGGATACTTGAATACACTTTTAAAATTTCATTTATGGCAAGAACTTAATTTGATTTGATGGTTGCATTAATTTTCATGGATGATTGATCACACATGACATGTTTAATTTAAGGATAAGGTCCAGATGTTTTCTTATTGTGTGACACAAAATAGTATTGTTGTAAGGTGTATGTTAAATATGTTATGTGACCAAATGTGTTTTCTTTGAAGAAAATGACTCTTTTTGTTCACCTAATCATTGTCAACTTATTGTATGTAATGTATGATAACGGAATTTCGTTCTTTTACCTTTGCATTTGCTAGGCAAATGAATAACATTTACTGCCATATTTTCAATTTGAGCACGAAAATGTAACGCAATCTGTAATGGAATATTATAGTTAGCGGCGACAATAAACTAATAAATCTGTTCAACACTTCCCAAAATAATGCAAAATTTGTCCGGCATTAGAAATTGTCAAAGTAAGAAAACGAAATTCCAGAACATGTCGACACCGAGTTCTAGATGAGAATAAGAAATAATACATAGTTATCCCTCCATTTTCTTTTTAAACTTCTCCAAATCCTTAGTTGAGGAGCTCATGGTTATGCTTACATTGTGCACTCTAAAGATTTGTTTGACTTTGGTGCATCTCATGATCTGTATGGTTGTACTTATCTAGAACTCTGTTTTACACATGCCTTTGTTAGAGGCTCTCATCTCATTGCCATCATTTTACATCAGTAAAATAAAAAAGATTTTATCACGGTATTGCTTTCATTTTGTTCTTTCAATGAATTCCTTCAGCATAATGTCGATGGTCGTTTTCAGCATATGTTTGGTTTTAGTCCCCGCTTTTCCTACCTTTGTCAAGTAACGGAGGGATCACTTCTCTGTTGGACATCTGCTTTATTTTTGTCACAAGGTGGACGACACTCTTATCGATGAACATTATACACCGATTAGGGGCCATAAGGGAGGAAATTGTTTCTGGGAGGAGAATATATAGTCCGCTTCCTCGGCTGTCAAGAGGCCCTTGTCCTGGCTACCATTCGGAATTCAATAATACTTACAAGAGGAAGTGATTTTTTTCAGAAGTATAATTCTTTAGATTCCTATAAAATGTGATAAAAGAACCGGTCCTATTTTTAGCTCGCCTGAGCTTTGCTCAAGGAGAGTTATTGTGGTCGCCTTTTGTCCGTCGTGCGTCAACTTCTCCTCGGTAACCAGTAGGTCAATTGGGATGAAACTTCACAGAAAGCATCCTCTTAATGACATCGCCAGAATTTTGGGATCTATGCAGAATTCTGGTTTCCATAGCAACGAAACGAATAAAACTTAAAACTTCTTCTTCCAAACTGGTTGGCCGATTTTCAAATAATTTTGTAGAAATGTTCCTTAAGTGACCCATTATCAGATTCCTTCAAGCCATGTAGATTGGTCAACAAACATGGTCGCCTGGGGGCTGGGCTATTTTGCATTATAAGGCTACAGTGAAAAAATAAAAAATCTCTGGGACGAAAGTGTATGGCCGATTTTCAAATAATTTTAAAATGTTTAGGGCGACCCTTTATCAAATTCCTTCAAGCCAAGTTGATTGGTCGGTAACTAGGGCCGAAAGGGGGCAGGGCTTTTGTGGCCAAAATAGGTGAGCGATCATGGCCCTCTTGTTCAGAATTACCCCTTGCTGTATAACACCAGTCCTGTATCCTCGGCATACAATATCTTGTTTGTCCAATCGAGTCGACCTTGCCAGGGCCGCATTTCCTTAATTTTATTGTATAACATATTCATCGTTTTTAGCTCGACTTTTGAAACAAACGAGAGCTATTGTCATGACCCTGGCGACGGCGTGGTCGTCCGGTTAAGGTTTTTTGTTTAGCTCCATTTTTATGCCCCCCCCGGAATCTCGGATTCGGGGGGCATATAGTTTTTGGTCTGTCTGTCTGCACAAAAAAAACTTTAACCTTGACCACTGCTTTTGAACCATACAAATTTTTTGACCTTGCGACCTTGACCTTTGACCTAGATGTAGTTTTTGGCCTGTCTGCACGAAAAAAACTTTAACCTTGACCACTACTTTTGAACCATAACAGGTACGGCTACCATATTTCACATGTGTATTCCTTGTGACATTACCTTTCTGTCGGTACCAAAATGTTTGACCTAGATGTTGCCATTCTCGAAAAAAACTTTAACCTTGGCCATTACTTTTGAACCATAACAGGTACGGCTACCATATTTCACATGTGTATTCCTTGTGACATGACCTTTCTGTCAGTACCAACATTTTTGACCTTGACCTTTGACCTAGATGTAGTTTTTGGCCTGTCTGCACGAAAAAAACTTTAATATTGACCACTTCTTTTGAACCATAACAGGTACGGCTACCATATTTCACATGTGTATTCCTTGTGACATTACCTTTCTGTCAGTACCAAAATGTTTGACCTTGCGACCTTGACCTTTGACCTAGATGTTGCCATTCTCGAAAAAAACTTTAACCTTGGCCATTACTTTTGAACCATAACAGGTACGGCTACCATATTTCACATGTGTATTCCTTGTGACATGACCTTTCTGTCAGTACCAACATTTTTCACCTTGCGACCTTGACCACCTTTGACCTAGATGTTGCCATTCTCGAAAAAAACTTTAACCTTGGCCATTACTTTTGAACCATAACAGGTACGGCTACCATATTTCACATGTGTATTCCTTGTGACATGACCTTTCTGTCAGTACCAACATTTGTGACCTTGCGACCTAGATGTTGCCATTCTCGAAAAAAACTTTAACCTTGGCCATTACTTTTGAACCATAACAGATACGGCTACCATATTTCACATGTGTATTCCTTGTGACATGACCTTTCTGTCAGTACCAACATTTTTGACCTTGCGACCTTGACCTATATGTTGCCATTCTCAATTTTTTTTTTAACCTTCCCCACTACTTTTGAACCATAACAGGTAAGGCTACCATATTTCACATGTGTATTCCTTGTGACATGACCTTTCTGTCAGTACCAACATTCTTGACCTTTGACCTAGATGTTGGCATTGGGGGCATCAGTGTTTCACAAACACATCTTGTTTCTTCTGTTTTCTCCCTATCAGTCGAGCGTCTGTGCCGTACGCGGTGGTCTTGTTGTATGGACCACTCCATGAGAAAACCGGTGATAGTGACAGCATTTTCGATTATGGGATTTTCACATGTTCATATAGTCCAACCTGTCTAGTTAGCTCCACTGGCTGAAAGCCAGTCGAGCTTATGTCATGGAGAATTGTCTGCGTGCGTTAACTTTTTCCTTTAAACCACTTCTTCTCCCTAACCACTTGGCCAATTTGGTTGAAACTTCATAGGAAGCATCCTCTTAAATTCCTTCAATTTTTAGCTCTACTGGCCAAAGGCCAGAAGGGCTTATGTCGTGGCGATTTGTCCGTCGTCCGTGCGTCCGTAAACAATTTCTTGTTAACACGATACAGTCTTCACTTTTGATTGTATCTCAACCAAACTTATACAGTAGTTAGATATTCATGAGAGGTCGGTTCCTTTCGAAAACCAGCCAGATCTGCCCATGTATGACTGGATTATGGCCCTTGAAATGGTCAAAATTGCTATAAAAGAGCTTGTTAACACGATACAGTCTTCACTTTTGATTGTATCTCAACCAAACTTATACAGTAGTTAGATATCCATGAGAGCTCGGTTCCTTTCGAAAACCAGCCAGATCCGCCCATGTATGACTGGATTATGGCCCTTGAAATGGTCAAAATTGCTATAAAAGAGCTTGTTAACACGATACAGGCTTCACTTTTGATTGTATCTCAACCAAACTTATACAGTAGTTAGATATCCATGAGAGCTTGGTTCCTTTCGAAAACCAGCCAGATCCGCCCATGCAAGACAGGATTATGGCCCTTGAAATTGTCCAAATTGCTATAATTGAGCATGTGAACACAATAGAGGCTCCATTTACTATCTGATCTTCACCAAACTTAGATAGTAGTTAAATACTGATTAGAGCTTGGTTCCTTTTGAAAACCAGCCAGATCCGCCAATGCAAGACTGGATTATGGCCCATGAAATTGTAAAAATTACTATAATACAGCTTGTGAAAACAAAAGAGTCCCCATTTACTATCCGATCTTCACCATACATACATGCTCTGGATTGAAAATGACCAAAGAACCATACCAGTAGAGCATAGGCTCTCATGGGCCTCTTGTTTTTTATCCATCCATAATTCTGGTTTCCATGGCAACCCAAAGAAAAAAATAGTGAAAACGTAAACAATCTTCGTGTCCGGCTGATTTTCGAATAATTTTGTAGAAATGTTCCTTGGGTGACCCTTTATTAGATTCCTTCAAGAAATGTTGATTGAGCGAAAAACATGGCCGCCAGGGGGCGGGGCTTTTTTGCCTTATATAGCTATAGTGAAAACTTGAAACATCTTCTTCTCCAAAAGAGTTCAGCAGATTTTCAAATAATTTTGTAGAAATGTTCCATGGGTGACCCTCTATCCGATTTCTTCAAGCCATGTTGGTAAAAAAACATGGCCGTCACAGGGCGGGGCTATTTTGCCTATATGGCTAAAGAGAAAACTTAAAAAATCTTCTCCTCCAAAAGTTTCAGGCCGATTTTCAAATAATTTTGTAGAAATGTTCCTTAGGTGACCCTTTATTAGATTCCTTCAAGAAATGTTGATTGGTTGAAAAACATGGCCGCCAGGGGGCAGGGCTATTTTGCCTTATATAGCTATAGTGAAAACTTAAAAAATCTTCTTCTCCGAAAGTGTTCAGCCGATTTTCAAATAACTTTGTAGAAATGTTCATTGGGTGACCCTATCAGATTCCTTCAAGCCATGTTGATTGGTCGAAAAACATGGCCGCCAGAGGGCGGGGCTATTTTGCCTTATATGACCATAGTGAAAACTTAAAAAATCTTCTCCTCCAAAAGTGTTTGGCTGATATTCAAATAATTTTGTAGAAATGTTCCTAGGCTTACCCTCTATCCGATTCCTTCAAGCCATGTTGATTGGTTGAAAAATATGGCTGCCAGGGGGTGGGGCTATTTTGCCTTATATGGCTATAGTGAAAACTTAAATATCCTCTCCTCCAAAAGTGTCAGGCCGATTTTCAAATAATTTTGCAGAAACATTCCTTGGGTGACACTCTACAAGATTCCTTTAAGCCATGGTGGTTGGTAAAAAAAATAGCCACCAGGGGGCAGGGCTGTTTGGAGATTTTATTTTTGCTGGCCGTGGAGCGATACTGGCCCTCTTGGGCCTCTTGTTTTGTTTGATATATATATGTGGACTTCGTATGACAAATATTGACGCCGTAATGGACGTCAACAATAGACGTGTGTTACTAATTGCTGAGATGATGTCGACGTCATTTTCATGATTCATGTTCGACGCTCAAACAATTTAGTCATTTACAGCAAAGTTATTCTTAATTTTATCAAAATGGTTCCGAGTACATTTTGAGTCATTCCGCGTATAACTTCACCTGTAAAGCAGTACTCCACCGAATGGTGGTGCAATTTAAAGCTCGGTGTTTTGAACAAGGTGTAAGGGTCGTGCTGAAGTACACGTACATGTATGACATTGTGTTGAAGTCTTATTTCCTGTGCTACAACGAACAACAATTATACGATCCACATTATTATTTGAATGCCGTCGGGTGCATTGATTGCTTACAAACTTAGGAACAAATCCGGAAAATATATTCAATCTAGATCTACCAATTTCCCCAAACCTGTGTGGTTTGTGATTAATCCGAGTTCCTTTCAGTGCACTACCAATTCTCAATTGACAATAGTCAAACCCACTCTTTAGTACTCTTGGGTAGTACTACGAAAGCTACGGTCTATCTGTGTTGTATAACTGAAGTTTTGAATTACTTTTAACAAACAACACCAACAAGCTGCATCACAATCGAAGTATGCCTTGTTATATAAGTAAATTTAATTTAACAAATTATGATATTTGTTACCATGTTCTCTTATTTAAATTCAGATAAGCAACATTCTGCTTTAATTTGTTATAATCAAACAACACATGGCTCATCGGTGTGGGAGGACATGGCAGTTGGGATAAATAGATAACAACATGTTCAGGTGTGGGTTTTTTTTCAAATAAAACATTCAGATCTGCATTATTCTGTATTCATGACAGCTGGGATAACTAGATAACGACACAAGTCGATGTGTCATGCAAATACCAAACTGACCTACAGAGGTTTTCAATCAATACCGATTTCATTTATATTTCATACTTAAGTTGGCTTTTAACATTTCTTTCAAACTTACTCTCAGGAAGAATGTAAAACCGTATGGACGTGGGCAAACCTGACCAGACTAAACAAATCCATAAGCTTATCAGGATTTCATTAGTCACATATTCATGAAGATGATGTTACCATTTATATATAGTATAGCATAACTCTACATTAATGTCCTATGCCATATAGCATCTAACATCTTGATTTGGATGTTGAATAAATAACAACCACCAGGCAGATTTTTCATTATGTTGACATCATGTAAATAGTGTACACCACCACTGCATATTTTAAGAAGAGGCATACCAAAAGTGTGGCTTTGACATCCAGCGGAAGAAAACTAAGCTCTCGCCTTCATTATTCGCTTTCTTTGTATTTTCAAATATATTGCCCAGTGGTACCAGCACGATTTTCAAATAATTTGTGTTTTGAATGATTTTTTGGTTATTCATCTCAAGTATCATACTTTTCTTTTAGTGACTGTTAAACGAAATTGATTGCAACTTCTATTTTGACAGAAAATTGTTAAAACATGAACAGAATAATATAAAAAGAGCTATACCAAAAACAATGTAAATGTAATAATGTACAAAAGAGTTTTGCATATCCAAAACAGAGGGCAAGTGTGGCCCTGAATCGATCACCTGAGTGATAGCTATGTAGCTGTGTATTAAACTACTTATATCGGAGAAAATTTAATCAAGAGCGTGATTGAATCTGCTAGTAGTGTGTACACTGTAAATGAAACTTATCAAAAAAGGACATTTGTTATGTTAATAAATATTTGAACAGTTTATAAGCGGACCACCAAAGTGACATTCCCGTGAAGTTTGGTTGATATCAGTCCACTGGTTTAGGAGGAGATTTTATTTACAGCTAAAAGTTCATTTTCCCTCAACTCGGATGCAGCATGGCAGCTATCTTTTCAAACTAATCAATATGGCTTGAATGAATTAAGTAGAGGGTCACTAAAGGAACATTTCCGCTAAATCAAAATGTATCACGAAATTAGACAAAAACTTAAACAGAAAAGGTCCTATTAAATTTTTGTTTCTTAGCCCCTTTTCTGATGCCGCCTGGCTGCCATGTTTTTTTTAACAAATCAATACGGCTTATATTAATCAAATCGTGTAGAGGGTCACTCAATGAACTTTTGTACTAAATAATCTTGGAATCCGATAAGCGGATTCAGAGAAGAAGAATTTTACATTTTATGCATTTTTCTCCCTTTCCGCTGCCGAACACACGCGTTGTATTTAGAATGTATATCTTTGAACACATTTGAAAGACGATCACGGAACATTCATGCTGCCTGTCAACTATGTCTTTCAACCAATCAATATGGCTTAGATAAGTATGAAGAGGGTCACTGAGGAAACAAATAATACACGCACTTTCAGAAGAATAGAGATTTTAAATGTTGTCGTTTTGCCCTTTTTTAATGCCGCCTTGCTCCTCTGTTTTCAACCAATTAATATTGTTTGAACAAGTTACGAAGTGAGGGAACATTTCTACTTAACAACCTTGGAATCGGATTTAGAGGAGAAGAATGTTAAATACAGGTCATTTCCCCCCCCCCCCCCCCCCCCCCCCCTTTCTCAAATACCGCACACACATTTTTTCTACACTATGTCTTTCAACCAATCAATATGGCTTAGATAAGTATGAAGAGGGTCACTGAGGAAACAAATAATACACGCACTTTCAGAAGAATAGAGATTTTAAATGTTGTCGTTTTGCCCTTTTTTAATGCCGCCTTGCTCCTCTGTTTTCAACCAATTAATATTGTTTGAACAAGTTACGAAGTGAGGGAACATTTCTACTAAACAACCTTGGAATCGGATTAAGAGGAGAAGAATGTTAAATACAGGTCATTTCCCCCCCTTTCTCAAATACCGCACACACATTTTTTCTACACATATCTTTGAACATGATTACGAATTGGACCGCCAAACGAACATTCCTTGTTGTTTTGTCCGGCGAATAAGGATGAGATGTCATTTGAAGCTAAACGTTCAATTTCCTCATTACAGGTGCCACCTGGTTTCTATGCCTTTCAACCAATCAATAATACATTAAACATTAGAGGGTCACTGAATGAACCATTCTGCTAAATTATTCATAAGAATGTTGTTTTAAAATAATTTTGGCGTGAAACCCTTCGCAAGTACTGGTAAATCGAGGAGATTGCGTTCCTGGTAGCTGTTTGTTGACTCACGGTTCGTACCGGGGATGAAGAAGCTATAATTTGATTTGCCTACCTTTAGCTAGAGTTAAATTTCGTTGAACGTTGTTACTACAGCTTCCGTATGCATAGATATACATGTATACTGAATGAACAATTCTGCTAAATTATTCATAAGAATGTTGTTTTAAAGTTTTGGCGTGAAACCCTTCGCAAGTACTGGTAAGTCAAGGAAGCTGTTTGTTGACTCACGGTTCGTACCGGGGATGAAGAAGCTATACTTTGATTTGGCTACCTTTAGCTAGAGTTGAATATCGTTGAACGTTGTTACTTAAGCTTCCGTATACATAGATATACATGTATGGCAATGTGGACATTGTGACCTAGACGCATTCAAGTCATACATGAATGATGAAATTAATAATTTGAAAATGATAATTTGCAATTGATTCGGACAGTGACCCCTGTGTGTTAGCCTTCGATTTTGTTGTATAAGTTTGGAAGACTGTCATGCACGCGACTGTTCACAACTTCGGGAAAAGAACAATTTGAATGGTACGACACCCTTTTCAGCAACTGCACTCAAATCGGAAAAATGAAAATATATTTGATCAATACAAATTGTTTATATAGCATTTATATGCAACTTTATTGTCTAATGCGACGTAGAACTGACTTAGAGCTTACCAATTGTATGCAATTTCTTACCATGTATACCCATCGTCTTAAACAATTGTTCGTGCCTGATCAGTACCTTTTAACCCTTTCCCACAAACATACGTTTTCCGACGCCTCTGCAGCAGATATCTTAAGTAGCAAATATAGTAGATGAGGGATACTATATTACAAACATATATATATACAATGTACTATAGTGGCCCCTGAGTACATCTATCTCACTGTACATGTATACATTCGCGATTTTGTTGGTGTAGAAGTGCACTGAATAGACGAGGGAAAGAAAGAAGGTATTCCGAAGAAACTAACATTATCTTATAATGTGTTCGATTGGATAAATTATTTTGTCAAAGGTCAAAATTAACCAATAAGATTCCAAAGCTATCCCATTTTTAGGCACGATGTTCAAAATGGCTGTCAGTATAAATACAAATGCCGTCCCGAGCAGATCGAAGGAAATTAATGGACGAAAGACGGAAATTCAAGCAGATAATTTGCAGCTAGATAACTTTAATAGATATATAAAATTGGTACACATACATCATTAATTTGTCATTTTAGTTTATGCCTCATTGAAAACTCGACACCCCAATGTGTGCAAACTTGGAGGAAAGTTTTATTTACCCCCCTAGACAAAGAGCTAGTTTGTGACTCTTCCACTTCGCCGTGTTTGATTGCTATATAAATCAACCGTTTTGACATTGAGCAGAGCAAACGAGCATGTACACTTAGATGATGTGTACAGCAAATACCTGTAAATAAGGAGGTTCAATAGTCTGAATCACATCAACATTTCCTACTGCAATTGTGCATCATGTTGGCTGTCAATTTCCTAGTTTCATATTTTTATCTGTCAATATGGCATCGGGTCAACCTTACAGTCTGATCAATCTCGTCACCTTGAACTGGAAAAAGAATACTTTGAAACCGCAGCTGACAATTAGATTACTCTTTCCACATGTTTACAAAAAGTATTAACAATTTTGTCTCAATGTTTTTGAAAAGAAGTCTGCTCAGCTGCATAGGCTTGAGAAAGTGTTAAATAAAATCAAGTCATGACATCAACAGCTGATATAATTTTACAAATTCCGAATCATTTAGACCTTTGCTTGCTCTTTTAATCGTCTGTCAAGCAAATATGCCGTAAAATATAAAAATACAAAATGAGCATAATTATGTTATGTCTATCTATAAAGGACTAATATGTTATGCAAACTGGCACCATCACTTAATAATATAAATTGACATTATTTTTTGCGCCTTAAAATGTTTTCTAGAGACTTTGTTTTTCCCACATTTAGCAGCTTGCGAATATTTTATCTATAATTAAACTGCCTCGGTGGTGTAGTGCTAGACCGTCCCCTTTGGATGCAGGAGGTCACCGGTTCGATCCTAGTCATACCATATAGACCTAAAAAGTAATGGCTGCCCTCCTTTAGCGCTCAGTGTTGTGGGCTTAGCATTACGACTGACAGGCTGGTGTCAGGATAAACGGACCAGATATTCAGTCAAACTTGTGTTAGCGGTCAACTCTGCTTAGCAGCCAACTTGTAATAAGCAGCCACTTGAAGAATAACCAAAATAAAATACTCTTCTTTATTTGTCTTGTCTTAAGCAGTAACCTGTGTTCAGCAGCTGCAATTTGACTACCTAGGGTGGCTGCCTAAGACAAGTTTGACTATTTAGGGTAAAACTTCCAAGTTCGGATTTGGGTCATGTCTGTTCAAAAACTAGGTCATTAGGCCAAATTGAAGGAAAATCTTGTTAACACTGTAGAAGCCGCATTTTGAACTCATACAGATGCCGAAATTTTTGCTTAAGCAGTTAATTTTTTTGTCAAAATGTCAAAATGTTTGTCTTAATAATATCTAGGCCAGGTCATATTGGGTTAAAAACTAGATTGAAGGAAAATGGTGTTAAAACTGCGGAGGCTGCAAGTTTACTTTGAGCAAGTTGAAATTTGTCAAAATGTTTGTCTTGATGATATCTAGTCAATGTTCAAAGAAGGATTATATTAGGTAAAAAAAATAGGTCACTAGGCCAAATGAAGGAAAATCTTGTTTATGAATATTACTTTTTTGGAGAGGCGTCATAAAGCGTCTATATGAGGGAAAGGGTTAAACCTGTGTCAGGCTTAGGGCACATAGTGACATGTATAGAATTCTTAAATCTTTCATGTCCTGTTGTAATTTATTTTTTGTTTTTCAAAACATGATCTTTACAGATTTACCTGAAGATTTGTAATTGGAAAGAACATACAAATGTCTATGCAGGATGACCACAAGGTTAGTGCTTTTCATAATAAACTTTTACTTGTCAGCATTTAACCCTTTTCCACATAGTTACAACAAATCTGCTGCATGAAAACATCTTGGCAAAGACACAGAAAAGGTCCACAAATGTAGGTATAATTACTTAAAAGAGTTGAAAACTTTGTGGCAAAATTGCTTGTTTTGAGCAATTTCTATTTTTGTCAAAATGTTTTCTAGTCGTCTGCTGCAGAAAGTGTCTATATGAGGGAAAGGGTTAATGTATCAGAATTTGTTTGTCAAATTGGTAAGTTTATTGGATGGAAGATTAAATAGTAGCTAAAAAGGGTAAATCTACAAAAGGTTTTCGTCAGAATAATAGTTTAAACCCTTTCCCACTTTAATCAAATTTGTAGCAGACAACTTTGAAAGCACCCGGCAACAAAATGAAAAATATCTGTTAAGCAAAGTATTATTATTGAATAGAAAAGAAAATGTTGTGGCCAATGGAGAAATGTCTCATCTTGAGCAATTTTTCCATTTTTCACAATGTTTTCATGTGTTATGTGTAACAAATGTGTTGTCTTTCCTTTACACTTTTCTTCATATCTTTCTCTGAAACCAAGGCTGCCATTTTAAATGAATGTGCAGGGTCAGGCCAGGCCCTCTTTAAACGTTTTTGATCACCCTGCTATATCTGTCCGTCTATCAGTCTGTTGACATTTTCCTAAAAAACTATTTTTCCTTATCCAATTGACCAATTTTCAAAATAACTTAACAGGAATTTCCTTTTGTTGTCCTCTTTCAAAGCTGTTCATAGAATTTAATTCAATGTTGAACTTTGGCTGCTGTGGCTTCAGAAAGAGGGGAAAATGCTAGAATATTAAGAATCTTCTTGACCAAAAAGAAAAGGGCTGTATTGTTCCTTGGTTTACCCTGTACCAAAACTGTTCATATTATTCTGATCTTTTAAGAAATATGGGGGCTAAGGGGCGGAGCTTGTTTTCTTCATACAGTGAAACACAACAATATGGTCTTCGTTTACAGGTGGTCTTTAATTGCAGCGTCATTTATGCAGAAAATGAGTAATTGGGAAATTAAAGGTGTGGTTGCTATGGACAGGGAATTGCTATTCCAAGGTGGTCTTTAGCACAGGTTGGACTGTATTTATATATACTATAAACTTTAAAAAAAAATTCTTCCAAAAGTACAGACAATGATTTGCTACAGATGTTCCTTGAGTGATCAGTTGATAAATTTTGACGACAATAGGCATTTCTGGTTTTCCTTATATGTATAGATGTAAGAACATTGACAATTATTTAAGTTCAGGTGAGCTGTATTGGACCATCATGGTCCTCTTGTTATAGATTACACAGTCATCTAACCAACAGTTCTCTTACATTAAGTTGTTCTGTTGTATTTCAGATTGGATAGATTGTTTTTATTGTTGGATTCTGGATCTACACATCTGATAAGAAAATCTGCAGCAGAACAGCTAGGCGATGTGCAAAAACTGCACCCTTATGAATTGAACAACCTCCTCACTAAGGTAAGAATGAATTAACTTGTATAAGGTTAGCACTTCACTGAAAGCGCTGATTTTGCTATGCCAATGTCAGATGACTTTTGAAAACATGAGAAGGGGATTAACGTTTTTTAGCAGCTTTGTTCTATGATACAGGAAATTTGTTAGATATTGGTTACTTATCTAAATTCCTGTTTAATCTTAAGTTAATAGACAGCTGAAGGTATATAAATTTATTTATGTTTCAAACTTTTACTATGGGATTTTCAAAAAACATGTTTTACTTTTTTTACCTTATTTTTGTGATAATTTTACCATTTCACTTCTATTAACAAAATATATGAAGTCTTTTATGTCATAAGATGCTTCATGCACCTTTTTTCGGTATTTTTTTGGCATACAATGCTTTTATTTCACAAATAAAACTCCAACAACTGACTCGCTAGCTAAACCACCATATAAGCACGGCTTGGGTTAACGTAATGTCAGACCACCATAATATTATGTTGGTTTCAGCACAGTAAGGGTCAAATTAATAGGAAACTCACAAAATCTTCTTAATCTTGGTTTATATATTATCTCCGATGTTGAACTGATGACCTTGATAAGAAAACTGTGTAAGGCTTTTTGTACATGTGTTTGAAAATGCTTTAACCTTTTCCTACATACAGACACTTTCTATACTTCTGCAACACACAACTTTTGAAAAAATCATGGCAAAAGGAGAAATTGCTCCTTTTACCTCAATGTTTTCAACTCTTTTTTATTAAAAACGTTCATTTATAGAAATCTTCCGTATTTTTGCATAGATGTTTTTAAAGTCATCTGCTGTACATTTGCCTTGTGTATGAAGGAGAGGTTTAATTGTTTGTTTGGTGCAGGTTAATACATACTTACGGAGTGCAAATTGGGACACAAGGATAGCAGCTTCACAAGCAGTCAATGCCATTTCTAGAAATGTGCCACAGTGGGAGCCTAGAGGTGGACCAAAACAAGGTTCGTAAAAATTGAAAATTTCATGCCGCTTAATTTTATGCTTTTCCTATTTGACCCCTGTCTGTTTTACTTCAAGAAACAAAATACAATCGAAAAAATTATTTAAGTGACATATGTTTTATACAAGTTTAAATTTTTCAAAAAAATTAACTTCCACAACACCCAGTCTCATTGGGATACATGTCGCCCTATATCCATATTTACAAAAGACTGTGCACATTCACTCACACCAGTCCTGCTCTAACCTCTTATACACACTTTATTATTTACAAAAATACATGCATTTACATATGCATAATATACAGTCATGAAAAAAATATTGCATAATTTATTTTACAGTTTATGCATAGCATTTACATAAATGCAATTATGAATACAGTTCAATAACAGGCCTTGTGTTCTAACATCATAATACATGTAGCATTTTGAATGCTGTGGAAATCGGTAGATTGTGATTTAACCCATTACGTCACGCAAGCGCTTCTGAGCGCGTCCCACCACCACGGCACAGTAGCGTGGTACAGCGTGGGTATATAGCACGGCACATTAGCGTGTTACAGCGTGTCAGTTTTTGTATCTAATATTATCCTTTTTAGATTCTAAATTTATTTAAAAAAATAGCCCATTCGATGCATTGATATCTTACCTTAGAAAATCCGATGAAAATTTGGTATGTTTCCAGTTAAAGAATATCCTTAAAATGCACTTCAATTTACATACCCAAACCTCCATTATGATTTGAGCAACTATATATTTCTGTTTTGAAATTTGAATACGCGTCCTCTATAAAATCGAGTCCTTTCGACGTACATCATGTTGGCTATTATACTTAACTAATATAATTCTCCAATGAAAAACTATCGTGTTAACTTTATATCCAATCAAATTATCCATAAATCACGCGTGATCTCAGTGAAATATGACCATGCACCCAATCAACTGCGGTCGACCACGTGCTACCACACTACACAGCATGACCTCCTGTGACATATGACGTAGAAGGTCCTTTCCACTTTGAAACAAAGGAAATATGTGGTGGCTTACACAGAGTTATTGCGCAATTTCCTATTTGTCAATATGTTTTCAATTTCTTCTGCCGCAGATGCGAAAAATGCGTCTTCAGGCGGAAATGGATTAAATATATTTTGAAGTTTACTTGTTCATTTCATCGTAAGTATTTTTAACCAAATATGAGGCAATTCAAATACATCTTTTAATGTTAATCATAGCTTTGTTCTATCTTTAAATAGAAAATAGATATTGGTTTGTATGACCATTATGACTTGTTGTTTCAACGTGGAAATTATTTAAATATCAACGTAAGCGCAAAATAAGACTTAGAGAAAGAATAAAAAAAAACGTATTTTTAATTTACTGTAGAAACTAAACTAATTTAGATAGGTTAAAATGAAAAACACCGCTATATAGTAAATTGTATCTGCAGCATTTCATACTCTTTCATTGAACCAGTCCAATGCATAGAAATTAACCATATTTTGGGATTTATTACACAGGTGTCAAAATTGTAAAAATTTCCCAAAAACTCTTGTGCGCTCAGTGCAGTAAAACTGATAAGCCAGTATACACTACAGGGTGCTTATCAGGCCATTGTTCTGTGAAGTAATGGGTTAATTGTTTTATTATTTGGTCTATACCAATAAAAATGTTTCTTTGGCAACCTGCAGCAAGGTGGCGACATACCTGTTACCAAAAGTTTAAGAACTGTTACACTTGGATTTCTTCTGTATCATTCAAGATTGAGAGAATAGAATTATGAATGTGTCGGTACATACTTGCTTGTAACATGGTTAGACTGCTTTTATTTATATAATTTTTTTCGAATGCACAATAATCATATTAAAACCATGCCAAATCTTTGCTGCAGTATCAAAAGCTTGTAAAGATCTGATGATTGCCTATTACAGGTGGTCTCGGATTGACTTTTTGTCGGCCAATCAAATTGTCCCCTACAAAGTTGTTAGGTATCAACAGGGGAGTAAGCCCATATTGATAAACCGATTATAGAAATAGTCCTTTGCGAGTTTCATTACATCCAATATACATACAGCTTAGTTTTTTGGTCTGATTTCTATTTCAATGAGATTTAACCCTTTCCCTCATATAGACGCTTTCTGAAGCCTCTGCAGCAGATGGCTTTTTGAAAACATAGTGACACAAAGAAGAAATTGCTCAAAACAAGCAAATTCTTCTTATGCCACAATGTTTTCCACTTTAAGTCATAGAATATCCGTTCAATTATAGAGATTTTCCATTTTTTGACAAAATATGTTCAAAGCGGTCTGTTGAAGAATTGTTGTATGAGGGAAAGGGTAAATGCATGATGAACACCAATCAAACAAATTGTACCTTCTGTTTTTTTACAACAGAGCCAGATGACGATATATTTAACCTGGAAGGCAAACTGAAATTTTCCACATTTGATCTGAACAAAGTTTTACATAATGGCGCATCTTTACTCGGGTCAGAGGGCAATCAGTTCAACCCAGAGGAGAAACCTGTTGGTTAGTAATTTCTTATCACTCAGAACTTGCAAAGGTGTGTTTTTTTAACATTCTAAAATCCTTATTTAACCTTTTCCCAAACAACAAATCTGTAGCAGATGACATATTTGGTAAAAATATTGAAACAAGTAATGAATGAATGTAAATGTATTGAATAGACTTGAAAACATTGTGGTACAGTCAGAAATTGATTATGAGCACACTGTTTAAAAAAGTCATGAACTGCAGGTTTTTCACACAATCTTTTCACACATCCTACGAAAAATATGTGTTGCTGTTTGATTCAAATATTTAATCCTTTCCTACAGGCAGATGGATTTGCAGCTGAGAAAACACTGGCATAATGATAAGATGTTCATAATGAGCACTTTCTCCTTTTGTCATTCACAATGTTTTCATCTCTATTCAATAATTAATCTTTCATTTATGGAGCTGTTACATATTATTGCCTAGATGTTGTCTTCTGCTGTAGTTTTTTTGTATGTGGGAAAGGGTTATGACTGATATGAGAAGTGTGATTCAAATTATGAATAATTTCTCCTTTTAACACAATGTTTTCAGCTCTATTCAAAATTATGTTTTATTTTCAAATATACTTGCATATATTTAACCCATTTCCTCATACGACAATTCTGCAGCAGACAACTTTTAACATATTTTGACAAAAATAGAAAATCCCTATAATTGAATGGATAACCTATGACTAAAAGTGGATAACATTGTGGCAAAAGGAGAAATTGCTTGTTTTGACCAATTTCAATTTTTGTCACTATGTTTTCAAAAAGCTGTCTGCTGCAGAGGCGTCAGAAAGCGTCTATATGAGGGAAATGGATAATATACATGTATATGATTTCAGAGCCATGTGCAGCAAATTTTTTTTTTGTTGGAATGGATTTAAGCAAGATAATTTCGTTTTATTAACTTTTCAGGGATGGATGATAAGGATTTTTTGATCCAGCAACGTCAGATGCTGAACAAGCGTTTGGGCTTGGACATTGCTGGGAACCTGAAGCTGGATTTGGATAAAGACCTGTTCACTGACGATGATATAGCATCTGGAATAAAGAGTGAACTGCCTGATGACAAGCAGGATATCAGGCAAATATCCGAGATTGTACTGGAACAGGGTAATTTGAGTTCACGAGAGAAAAATCGTGCCAAGAGGAAGGCGAAACTACTTGCTAAACAGTCATCAAGAGATTCACCTAAGTGAGTGTGTGTTGATTTTGTTTTTATGGTTGTTAACAGTTTACCTAAAATGACATTTTAAGAGTCATCTGTTTTGAAATTGTATTGAGGAAAAACAATTTAGTCTAAGTGAAATTAGAAGTCTAGCTTTGATACAGAGTTTAACATTTTGTGGAAAAAGGAAAAACTACGGAATAAGAGCCATTTTCTTTTTTGTCTCACCTTTGCACAAACTGCTGGGTAAAATATCGTGATGATTCATCTGCCTGTCTGTCCATTCACATTTTCCAACAATATTACAACTTCTCCTACTTAACCAATGGACCAAATTTAAAATAACTTGCTTATGTTTATTTTGCCTATTAAACTGAAGTGCAGTGATACTGGCTACCTTGGACCTTGTATGTCTTACCACAACAAAGTAGCAAATTCTAGACAAAGATGTTCCTTTTCCAGCAGATGCATCAAACATCTGGATTAGGCTCAACATTTTTGTGGTGGTTTTTTACCCTTTCTTCAAAAAGTACATTTGCTAGGGCTTTCAAATTAGTAACGGAGTTACATCTTATACCATTCATCACATTTTTAGCTCACCTGTCACGTAGTGACAAGGTGAGCTTTTGTGATCGCCCTTCGTCCGGTGTCTGTCGTCCGTCCACAATTTCTTGTGAACATGCTCAAGTCTTCATTTATTATCCGATGTTTACCAAACTTATTCAGTAGCTAGATATCCTGAGACCTCGGTTCCTTTCGAAAACCAGCCAGATCAGTCCATGCATGACGGGATTATGGCCTTTAAAAGAAATTGGCAAAATTTCTATAATTGACCTTGTGAACAAGATAAATTCATCATTTATCATCCGATGTTCACCAAACGTATACAGTAGCTAGATATACATGAGAGCTTGGTTCCTTTTGAAAACCAATATAGGGCCATCATGGCCCTCCTGTATGCTGTAGATGCTGAAACTCACCTTTTTTTGTTAAAAAGCATGAACTTTGATGGATTTTGAGAATTACAAATAAATTTTTCTTTTTTTGTTTAGTTGACTTTAAACTTTTTAATAAAGCCTTAATTAAGATCAACATTTCAGGGTTTTTTCCCGCTCAAAAAGTACAATTGCTAGGGCTTTAAAATTAGGAATGTAGCTACATCTTATTTCTTATATCACACTGTATGCTGTAGATTCTGAGTGTCGCCTATTATTTGTGTAAAAACATAAACTTTAGTGGATTTCAAGAATTGGATTAGTTTCATAATTATTAGCTCACCTGAGCAAAAAGTGCTCATGGTCGATTATTATGATCGCCCTTTGTCTGGCGTCCTTCTGTCAACATCTTCTCCTCTGTAACCAGAAGGTCAATTCGAAACTTCATATGAATGTCCTCCAAATTTCCTTATTTTTTTGGATCCATGCAGAATTCTTATTTCCATGTCAATAAGAAAAAAAGCTTTAAAATTCTTCTCCTTTGAAAGTGTTATATTAATTTGTAGGAATGTTCTCTAGGGTGTCCCTCTACAAGATTCCTTCAAGCCATGTTGAGAAGTCGAAAAAAAAATGGCCTCCAGAAAATTATCTTCTAAGAAAATAAATGTCTAATTTTGAAATACCAACCAGTACATAAACATTTCTTTGGTGATCTTCTATCAGTTTTCTGGACTGATAATAATTTGACAATATACATACATCATAGGGCTTGGGTAATTCATCTTGATGGAAGTGAAGCTATACTTGGGCATCTTATTTTAGCTTACCTGACTGCAAAAAGTGTAATTTTGGTTGACTTTGTGATTGGCATGAAAAATCACATTGCAATATTCAGGTGAGCAATCCAGGTCCATCATGGCCTTCAAGTTTGGTAGACTGACTTTAAATATTGCACATTCATTTAATAAATTAAGTACTTCAACATATTAAATGGTTTACCAGTCATACATTTGTATATATTTTTTTTGTGTTTTTTTAGAGCTGTCATTTATAGATAATACTTTTTATTACTTTATCTCTTTCCCTCATACGACAATTCTGCAGCAGACGACTTTTAATATATTTTGTCAACTAATAGAAAATCTCTATAATTGAATGGATAACCTATGACTAAAAATGGAAAACATTGTGGTAAAAGGAGAAATTGCTCGTTTTGAGCAATTTCTTCTTTTGTCACTATGTTTTCAAAACGCTGTTTGCTGCAGAGGCGTCGGAAAGCATCTTTATGAGGGAGAGGCATAATTATATTTGATTAATTTGTTTTAAGCCATGATCAAGATAGAGAACCCCCATTAAAGAAATGGAAGTCTGAAGATGGGGGTGAAGGAATTCCTGTCTCTGAGCAACCAACAGACTTTTCTGAGGAGGTAATGTGTCTTAATTTTACTTGACAGTCTTAAAATGATTCAGTTGCTTATCTTTTTTAGCCTGGAATGATGCCTTTATATCAGTACTCTCATAGAAGGTGAAGCTTACATTTTGTTAGTGCATAAGGTGAGCTATTGTGATTACCTTCTGTGCAGGGTCATCTATTGTGATCACCCGTTGTCGTTTGTCCGTTCAAATTTTCCTACAAACAACTTCCAGTCCTAGAACTTTGGACTAAATTCAAAATCATGGTCCTCTGTCAAAGTACTGGCCAGATTTTAAGGGTGTGTTATTGTGAGATTATTGTGTAATGTTATATAGCTATGCAATCTCTGGCACTATAACATGCAAAATATCAGGCATAAAAACAATATGACAGATTAAACTTCAGTATCTGTATAGGACAAATAAGTAAGCAAATAATGTAATGTAACTTCATCCAACTGCTATTCATCAATTATATTTCATGTAAAATATATCTGATTCCGTTATTGAAACATTTATAGGTATATGATAATAGGAAAATGATGTTGCAGTAATGTTACATGGATTTGTTATTTGCTATATACAAAGCTGCATACTGCTTCTATTTAGAGGATATTTGTTTGTTTTGAGTGGATATGGAATATATCTCATTATACAATTTTAACAATTTCAAAATACTAAAAATGTATCACTTTTCGATGAGATATATTAAAACAAACAAATTTTATTTTTATTTTATGCTAATTAGTGACGAAATAATGGAATTATGTAGTGTCTTCGTATTTGTTCACATGCAGACGAATCTGTGTGAATGTCCTATTCAAACACATTGTGTCGGCCATATTGAAAAGTTGTAAGTGAAAAGGTAGTTCTGGCATACCTATATCACTCACAGTGTGGGTGATATCAGTGATTGATATGGATTTTATTTCACTGATAGAACACAGTATCTCATCATTTAGCATAAAATAAAACATGATATTCCCTATAATACTTACCCTACAAACTTATTTGTTCTTATTGATCCCTTTTTGTTGTAGATGGACTGGCAGTTTGACTGGTTTTGTGAGGTATTAATGGGAGATTTATTTAATAGCTGCTGGGAAAGTAGGCATGGGGCCGCCACAGGACTACGAGAAATAATTAAGCTGCATGGCCGAGGAGCTGGTAAATCAATGGATACACCTTCTGATCTGGTACGGTTTTGATTTGAGCAAAACAAAAATATAAAGTTGGACGCCCTTACAATTCCAGCATTTTTCTTATTTTGGTAGCTCAGTCGGTAGCAACGCGGGCTGTCAATCCAGGGGTTGTGAGTTCGAACCCCAGTTCAACCTAGATTCTTACCAACGTTTGACAAAAGTCACTGTGACAAGAGTCATTTGTCTTTCACCAATGGGCTAACAGTCTATATGGAAAAGCAGCCAGTTGCTTGGAAAGTATGATGTGTGGAGTACTGGTGTGAGAAAATCAGGAAACATATGAGTAGGTGAACTGGCCTCCGTGATATGACTGAAAAATTGTTGAAAACAGCGTTAAACCCCAATCAATCAATCAATCTTATTTTGGCATACATGCATGGATTTGACGTATTATTTATATGACCAGCATCTGGCAATTTTAGGGTCTTATTGACTATCCGTAACAGGTCCACAAAAAAGGTTAGTTGACGTTTAAGTAACAGTTCTAGTTTTTTGTCAAAAGATACATTTAGGATTAAGTCACATTTAGAGGGTCAATGAAACCCTGAGTTCTAACTGTAGGCAGATGTAGGCCAACATGGCTAGATGGGGTTCATGTAAGGTTATGATTTCTAGGAAAAAGGGTGTTCTGAAAGAAGATTATACATGGACATACCAAGGTGAAAACATTGAAATGGTAGAAAGTTTTAGCTATCTTGGGTTGGTGTTCTCCTGCAGGGGCTCATTTGTACAAGCAACATACGAATTAAAGGGCAAAGCGTTGCGATCAATGAACGCCTTGTTTAATGTCACAAATCAATTGGACGTGCCTATCAATATCATGCTTGATTTATTTGATTCTCATGTCCAGTCTGTTTTGAATTATAGTTGTGAGGTCTGGGGACATTTATCTGCTGAAAACCTAGAATTAGTGCATAAAAAATTCTGTAAATGGATACTAAATGTTAAAACCAGCACTTCGACTCTGGCTATATACGCTGAACTTGGACGTTATCCTCTACAAATATCTAGATATATACGTATTGTTAAGTACTGGCTAAAATTATACCAGGAAAAGTCACATAATTGTATCCTCAGAACGTTGACATTGGATCAAAGATCTCTAGCAGAAAGGGATGTAAATATTGTTAACTGGTCATCCAAAGTTCGCGATATCCTGCAAAATGCAGGATTTCGCGAGATTTGGTTGTATCCGGAGTCTGTAAATGCTAATGTATTTGTACCTCTGCTACGGCAAAGATTAAGGGATATGTATATATGTACATGGCAAGAAAATGTCAAATATTACTCATCACTTTCACTTTTTAGACAGTTTAAAATAATATTTGAACGGTCTAGCTATTTGGACATTTTAACTTTTCCAAAGTATAGAAACATTATATCTAAGCTAAGGTTGACATCCCATAAATTAAGAATTGAAACTGGTCGTCATGAAACATTGAAAGGAACCAAAGAATTTGTACCTTATGTAATTTGAATGATTTGGAGGATGAGTTCCATTTTGTATTAGTTTGTCCGTTCTATGAAACATTAAGAAAACAATTCATACGGCGCTATTACGCACAACGTCCAAGTATGTACAAGTTCATAGAACTCTTAAACACAGAAAGAAAAAAATATTTATGTAATCTTGCGTCATTTTGCCTCAAGGCTTTTGAGATGAGAAAACTCTCTATTTGAAAATAAAAAGCATCCTTATTAGACGGGCGTTAACAGTCCCACTTTCTTTCTTGATATAATTAATTTCATATTGAAATTAATATATATATATATATATATATGTAAGTATGTGTATGGGTATGTGTATATATATATATATAATTATATAGTTACTTGTGTATATATGTGTATTTATACATATGCATATAAACTTGATTTTAAACTTATTTAAACTTATTTAATTTAAACTTAGTTAAGTACTATTTCTCAACTATTTCATTGTCTAAACCATTTCTGTATGTATATTTGTGAATATCAACCATGGGCTGTATATGCTTAAGTTGAAAATAAAATTTCTGTTCTGTTCTGTTCTGTTCTGTTAATTGCATGAATATGAAACATTCATCTGGTGTAACAAGATGCAGTTTTATATAATGAAAATAGTATTTACCTTTTTGTAAAACCTAGCCTTATAATGGTCTTTTATTGAGCAGGGAAATAGCTTCATCATATTCGTCTGTTTAATTGAGGAAACTTGTATTTTATTTATCTTGAAAAGTTTTGTTTAACCTTTTGCCACATATACTAATGATGATATACCCACATTTTGCCACATCTGCAGCAGACGACTTTTGAAATCCTTTTACCACAATCTTACCTTCTCTATAAGAATTAAGATGATTTTACTCATATGCTTTTATTATTGTAGATGTTGACTGTAAACCAACATTGGTTGTCAGACTTGGCCTTGAGACTCTTGTGTGTCATTGCCTTGGATAGATTTGGGGATTTTGTCTCAGATGAGGTATTTATCGCATTGCTATTATGGATTTTGCTTACTTGAAAGAAATGTTTATACAACATCTTAATATATTTATGAATTGGGAACACATGCAGATGCATCTGCAACAGAAAACTTTTGTAAACATTGTGACAAAAGCAACAAAAAATTCATAATAAATAATTTCCTGGGTAAAATCATGTTAGAAAATACATGTTATTTGGGAATATCATTTTAATACATTTAACCCATTACGCTCCGTAAGCGTGTTTTGACACGTCTATCCATGAACCACCGGAAGCGTGTTTTGACACGTCTATACATGAACCACCGGAAGCGTGTTTTGACACGTCTATCCATGAACCACCGGAAGCGTGTTCTAGCGTGTTCCTTTTTGTATCTAATGTAATATTTTTAACATAATAAAATTTCGTTTGAAAGTCGGCCAATTCGATGCATTAATATCTTACCTTTCTCAATCCGGTGAAAAAATGGTATGTTGATCATAAAAGAATATCCGTAAATTCCATTTTAATTGACCTACCCAAATTCCAACACGAGCGGCCATTTTAGTTGTTTACGATTTTCCTTATGAAACAACACAGTCTAAATAATCAAAGTTTGGTCGATGTTTTGATACTAACTGATAATTACAATGTAGCACAATCGTATTATTAATTATTTCCAATCCAATAATCCATAAATCACATGATAATACATTCAACTGCCTAACCACTAATGCTACCAATCAAATTGGATTAATCCAAACATAAAACAAGTCTTCCGATGATTTGGGAAATAATGCATGTGGGAAAGGGTTAATTGACCAAATGTTTTATGTGCATTTTTTCACGTTTCATTTCAATTATGAGATATATTATAATATATATTATCCACCAATTTAATTAGATTAATCCAAACACAAAACATTCCGATGATTCAGGAAATTTATTTCACACTTGTTTACAAAAAGAGCGGGAACATTTTTCTTTGTCCCAAAATTGCTGTGTAAACAACCCACTGTGGAATTTTGCTGACGTAGTGTGAGTAAATTCCAGCATGCTATGACGTAACATAACTCATTGGCTGTCTTAGATTTGAGTTTATTTATGTGCAGTTCATTTATAGGGGGATTTATAATTATAGGATTTCTGCAGGTTTGAGAGATTATTGTGTCACCTACGTAGATATTAGTAGCTAAAGAGTAACTTTGAAAAAATGTCTTTTTTAATTGACTGCACAAACTTAACCATTTTAGCTAGGTAAAAATTAAAAACACCAATAAAAAGAAAATTTTATCTACAGCATTTTTTATTCTTAGGTTAAACCAGTCAAATAAAAAGAAATAATACTTTTTTTAGATTTTATTACACTAGTAAGAAAATTGTTAAATTTACCAATATGCCTGGTATTACAGTGCATTAAAACTGATAAGCATGTAGTTTTTATTGGGTTATATAATAGGTGATAAAGCATACACTATAATGTCCTTATATGGCCATTCTTCTGGTAGGTAATGGGTTAATACAAAGTTTAAAATAGTTTAGATTTTAATTAGTTTGTCATGAGTTTGATGTTTTCTTTAAAAATCAATTTTGTATGTTGCAGATATTTAAAAAGATAGGTTTATATCTAGGAAAATTTAAATACGTCTTTATCCCCCTTTCCAAATTAAATTATTTATGAAAAAAAAGAAAATTGAAGCAATTTCTTTTCTTTCCTTTAAAAATGTTTATTTCACAATTAAATATAATTAGTTCATCATTTTAAATTTAAACTTCTCTGAAGCAAATATATTTAAATTTTATTGTATTAATGGTTTTCTTCAAAAATGAATGTGTCAATTTGAAAATATATATTTTGTTATCACTTTCCAAAATACAACTAATCTGCAGCAGACTTAGAAACATCTTGGCAAAAACATAAATAACCTATAAAAATGAACGCGTAACTACACAAAATAGTTGAAACACTGACAAAAGGAGGAATTGCTCATCATGAGCAATATCTTCTTTTGCCACAATGTTTTCATAAATAGTTTGCTGCTTATTTGTCAGAAAACATGTGGTAGAGGGTTACAAAAATGAAACTGTTTTCCATCCAGGTTGTAGCCCCAGTTCGAGAAACATGTGCCCAAACATTGGGTGTGGTGATGAAGTTCTTGGAGAGAGAGGGTATCCAAGGGGTTCTTTCAATACTGCTTCAATTATTGTCCCAAAAACAGTGGGAGGTGCGTCATGGGGGTTTACTGGGAATAAAATATCTTCTTGCTGTCAGAGGGGTAAGTCTTACTAACTCTTTCCCACATACATCAAATCTATAGCAGCCGACTTTTATGACATCTTGGCAAAAAAAGGGGAAATCTCGGTAAATAATAGAAAAAATAATTGAGTAGTGTTGAAAACATTGTGGCAAGAAGAGAAATTGCTCAAATGTTTTAAAAGTTGACTGCTGTAACGGCATCAGAAAGCATCTATATGTGGGAAATAGTTAAACCTTTCCTTCATATAGATGCTTTCTGATGCCTCTGCAGTAGACGACTTTAGAAAACATTGTGGCATAAGAAGAAATTGCTCAAAACAAGTAATTTCTCCTTTTATCACAGCCGAGCCCCGGTAGCTCAGCTCGGCCAACTTTTTTTTTCGACGATTGACAAAAGTCAATGCGACATGCGTTAAACCCCAATCAATCAACCTTTTATCACAATGTTTTCCAACTTCTTTCAGTAATATAATATACTTTCATTCATAGAGATTTTCCATACTTTTGTCTTGATGTTCTCAAAGTCGTCTGCTGCAAGTTTCTTGTATGTGGTAAAGGGTTAAGCAGCATAAGTGCCAATAGGTGATTACATGGCAGGAGTTTGTTAAAAGATGCAAGATTCTCCATATTTAAACTGTTAGGGAAAGTTTGATTTCACAAGCATGAAATGAAATGACAAAGAAACTGGACAGAACATTCTAGTTGATTTGGAATTTCAGATAGGGACCTACATACAGAGGTCACATTAGGAAACTATTTGTCAGTTGGTATGGATAATAAGCAGACCTAGACATTGAAGGAGGAGTGGATGGTCCATAGCTTTCAATGTCATTTTTCTTATTCTATCAAACCCTATGTTGTGGTACTCAATCATTCTTTAGAAATTCCACAGCATTGGTTTTGAATTTCAAATAAATATTTATAGCTTTTCTTTTATTTGGCATAGAAAGTTGCAAGGCTTTTGAGTATCATTAATGCAGAGTTTTGAGGTCAAATGATCAATTTAAAATATAAAAATACCCCCTTTTTGTGTCACCCTGCGTAGCATGGTAGGCACTTAGGGATTACTTTTTTGTGTCCGGCGTCTGTCCGTCCGTCTGTCTGTCCGTCACACTTTTTCGTCACACTTTCAATGAGCAGGTGCAGGTGACACATGTGCTTCGCGAAGCACTTCATTCTAGTTTATCAATAGCCCTGACTGGATAAAGTACTGAGATTTTACCCCTTTCAATGCTGAATTTTTAAAATTGACACATCTAGAGTTGGAAGAGGCCATGGCCAATTTTTAGGAAAAAATGTTGAGTTGGGCAGAAACATTATAAATTGTGGTCAGACGTTGTTGAAGGGTCAGCTGGCCTGACTCTCTACAGGTGACACAGGCTTTACAACATTGGATCCAGCAGTCAAAGGGTTAATTATCAAACTACTTCTACAGTTCCCTAGGGATTGTCATGGTACTTGGTAATGGTATTTATCATGAACTATAGATTGGATAAGGCTAAATCTATTTGTGTCAGTATTGTTGGTAATTTTTAACAATTCTGTTTCTTAGGATATGACGATTGACTTGCTCCCTGCAGTATTACCGTTTATTTACCAAGGTTTACAGGATATTGATGATGATGTAAGAGGTGTCGCAGCATCAGCCCTTGTCCCTGTTGCAGATACGCTTGTCGAGATTTTACCTATGCAGGTAGGTTATTTTACTATCCCCTCGTGATGAGGTCGTCGAGGGTATATAGGGACTCGCCCGTATGTACGTGTCCAAACAAAGTCATTGCTTTAGTGACTTCATGTCTTATTCAATTATCATGAAACTTCCCACACATGTTCACTAGCATTGCCTCTTGTATAAGTTTTGATTTCATCAACCTAGTTTTGATAGTATTTATAACGGGTTTATAAATGTGAACAGAATCAACACTATTTACTAAACTACTTGCCACATTTTAAAGCTTTCCTTTGCAATAAAATTGCAGGTACTTGCAGGCTTATCTGAATCTACATTTGTTGCAAAGGTTTGTTTTCCCTAAGGTTTGATTAACCCTTTCCTACATGCAGATGACTTTTTAAAACATTGTGGCAAAAGGTGAAATGAATTGCTCATAGTGAGCAATTTCTCTTTTTGCAACAATGTTTTCAACTCTCAATAATTTCATTTTCATTTCCAGAGCTTTTCCATATTTTTGTCTATGTGTATTTGAAGTTGTCTGCTGCTGGTTAGTTGTATGTGGGAAAGGGTTAAGGAATCTCATGTTTTCCAGGTACCTGTTATAATATTATGTTTATGGGAGATTTTAGTCGATCTGGATGACCTCACTGCCTCTACTAACAGTATAATGGTCCTTTTATCTACCCTCTTAGCTCACCCTAAAGCTTCAGTGCTTGACAAGTAAGATGTTTATTTATTTGATAGTTTTTGTTTTTAGCTCACTTGAGCATGAAGTGCTCAAGGTGATTTTTTGTGATTGTCCTATGTCCGTCAACATCTTCTCCTCAGTAACCAGTGGGCCAATTGGGATGAAACTTCACAGCAAGCATCCCCTCTCAATGTACTCTCCAGAATTCTCCTCTGTAACACGTGGGCCAATTGGGATAAAAAAAATTTAACCATGCAAAATTCTGGTTTCCAAGGCAAACCAAAGAAAATAGCTTAAAAAAACATTCCCCCAAACCCGTTGGCTGCTTTTCAAATAGTTTTGTAGAAATGTTCCTTGGGTGACCCCCTATCAGATTTCTTCAAGTCATGTTGATTGGTTGAAAAACATGGCCGCCAGGGGATGGGATGTTTTGCCAGTTATATAGCTATAGTGAAAACTTATATTTGAAAGAATCTACAAGATTACTCCATATTGGTTGGTAAAAAAAAAGTTATTGTGCTAGATATGAGGTGAACGATCCAGGGCCATCATGGCCCTCTTGTTTGAATTTCATTTATTTTTCAATCATTATTATGAGCAATTTCTCCTTTTGCCACAACTTTTTCAAAACGTGATAGCTTGATTGAAAGCATTAAAACTTTCTGAAATAAAGATGCTTTTGAGCAATTTCACCTTTTGCCACATTATTATACCCCCCGGCAAACAAAGTTTGGGGGGGTATATAGGAATCACCCTGTCCATCCGTCCGTCTGTCCGTCTGTCCGTCTGTCTGTCTGTCCGTATGTCCACATTTCTTGTAAGCACTACTCCTCCTAAACGGCTCAATGGATTTGGTTCAAACTTTACATGAAGGTTACACATCATATGTAGATATGCATGAAGGAAGATAATACGCCTCGAACTCTTCCAAGGGGAGATAATTTAACTTAGAGGTTATCTGCGAGGGACTCCTGTGCACATACCTCCACATTTCTTGTAAGCACTACTCCTCCTAAACGGCTCAATGGATTTGGTTCAAACTTTACATGAAGGTTACACATCATATGTAGATATGCATGAAGGAAGATCATACGCCTCGGACTCTTCCAAGGGGAGATAATTTAACTTAGAGGTTATCTGCGAGGGACTCCTGTGCACATACCTCCACATTTCTTGTAAGCACTACTCCTCCTAAACGGCTCAATGGATTTGGTTCAAACTTTACATGAAGGTTACACATCATATGTAGATATGCATGAAGGAAGATCACACGCCTCGGACTCTTCCAAGGGGAGATAATTTAACTTAGAGGTTATCTGCGAGGGACTCCTGTGCACATACCTCCACATTTCTTGTAAGCACTACTCCTCCTAAACGGCTCAATGGATTTGGTTCAAACTTTACATGAAGGTTACACATCATATGTAGATATGCATGAAGGAAGATCATACGCCTCGGACTCTTCCAAGGGGAGATAATTCAACTTAGAGGTTATCTGCGAGGGACTCCTGTGCACATACCTCCACATTTCTTGTAAGCACTACTCCTCCTAAACGGCTCAATGGATTTGGTTCAAACTTTACATGAAGGTTACACATCATATGTAGATATGCATGAAGGAAGATCATACGCCTCGGATTCTTCCAAGGGGAGATAATTCAACTTAGAGGTTACCTGCGAGGGACTCCTGTGCACATACCTCGTAAGCGCTACTCCTCCTAAAGGGCTCAGTTGATTTGATTTAAACTGTATATGAAGGCTACACATCATATGTAGATATGCATGAAGGAAGATTTTTCTCCTCAGATTCTTCCAAGGGAAGATAATTCAACTAAGAGGTTACGAGGAACTCCTGTGATACCTTGTAAGCGCAACTTAAACTTTACCATTGTATCCGATGCTTTGGGAGGGGAGCGGGGGGTATTCTTCAGTGAGCTTTGCTCACAGTATTTCTAGTTTTCATCACGTCTTATGCTGTATATAGGGATATTCTTTCAAAAACCACTGCTTCAAACTTGTTGTATGTGAGAAAAGGGTTAGGGACTGGTCATATCTATGAATACCTTCAAATTGCTAACAGAAATTCTATAAGCCTAATTGTTCTGTGTGTGATTTAACCCTTTCCCACTTACAACAAATCTGCAATTTTGAAATCTTGAAGGTGAAAATGTGGAAAGACTCTTTAAATGAAGGTAAAATTACTGAAAAAAGTTTTTTGTCACAATGTTTTCAAAAGTTGTCTGCTGCAGAGGCGTCAGAAAGCGTCTATATGTGGGAAAGGGTTAAATATATATTTTGTGAAACATGAAACATAATAATATAACAATGATTTTGAAATTGTATTTTAATTGTTAATATTTATGAAAAGCTCACAATTAGGGTATTTAATAAACTGTTGATGTTTCCCTTTTCATCTTATATTTGAAGTATGTGTCTATTTTGTATGTTTCATTGTTCCCTGAACACTTTGTACTGTAAGGATTTTTTTGGGATATTTCAGTTAATCAACCGCTGAAAGTAGGGCTTATGATCAACATTCTTGATTGATGTGGTCTTTTCAATCCATTATTTTAGCTATAATATAACTATTTATAGTCACTTTATTATAGACTGTCTCAACCGTTAACTGAACTGGTTCCCAGATTATGGCCTTTCCTGAGACACAACATTATCTCAGTGCGGAAGGCAGCTCTAAATACACTGAATACACTCCTACATATGCAGTCATTACAGGTAAGGTACACAATCATTCTAATTCTATGTTGACAAAGTAAAACATTGTCTGATTGTGTTACATTGAAATTTTGAATAATCTACAAATTTAAGAATTGAATGAATCAATAGGGGTCTGTGAATATGTTTTAAGATGTCTTTTAACAGATAGTGTTGGGATTCCTCTGCTGAAGACAATTTTTGAAGAAAAAAATAAAAGAGGAGAATTTTTTTTTTTTTTTTAAAAATGTGAAATTGATTGATTAGATCAATTTGACTGTTCATCTTTGTATGATCTATGTGGAAAAGCAGCCAGTTGCTTGGGAAGATTGTTGTGTGGAGTACTGGTGTGAGAAAACCAGGAAATGCATGAGTAGGTGAACTGGCTGCCGTGATATGACTGAGCAATTGTTAAAAACGGCGATAAACCCCAATCAATCAATCAATCAATCATCTTTGTATGAGAATCATGCATCCAATTCTCAAGATTTTCCAATTTCTTCCACAGATCTAATCAATTGAATGTATAATTATTGAAGTCATCTTCTGCAGATGTATCACTGATAAAACTTTCAAAGAAAATGTTAAACAAAACTATTTACCAAGGTATGGTTAGTAATTTCCTACCGCAGCATTTAACCCTTTCCCACATGCAACAAATCTGCAGCCGACGACCTTGAAAACATACCAACACAAATTGGAAACTGCCTTATAAGTACAATAATTAAATAGCGTTGGAAAACATGGTGACAAAAGGAGAAATTGCTCATTTTAAGCAATTTCTTCTTTTGTCAACATGTTTTCAAAAAGCTGTCTGCTGAAGAGGCATCAGAAAGCGTCTATATGAGGGAAAGGCTTAACTGAATAAAAAAAAGATATTGTGGACAATTTTACTCCAACCATAGCTAGGCTTTTAGTATCCCCATAATATTACAGCATCCAGCTCATTCCTGGCTTCCACCCATTATTCAACCATTGCTTCGTCACATCTACCAACGGGCTCTACTTGAGACAAATAGAGACGTCCTTGCCATTGTGGAAGAAGTATGGTTGTCCATTTTATCTAAGGCCCCACTGGAGTATGTTGTAGCTGCTACAGTACCTTGGCTAGGGGTCTGGCTATCTCTAGCTATGCAACCATCAAAAATACCATATGATAATAACTACCTGATAGAAGCGAAACATCGAGGAAGGGTGAGTTACTTTAACTATTTACTCTGAACAGTACATGAACATTTTACACTTGCAAGTTGAAAAAAACAGATTAAAAGAATTTGAAGATATTTAAATCCAATCATTTTTGAAATGGAGAAATTGGTCACCATGTTGATGTTCTCCTTTCCTGCAACGTTTTCAACTGGTTAAATTGAACAGGGACTATCAATTATTTTGCAGCATTTTCTCTGTTATTATCATATTAACTTGTATATTAACAGTAATTTCGGTTATTGCTTAGCATGGTTTCAAGACATGTGCATCTGTGTATGTCTCATCGAAAAATAACCTATCACTGTGCAGATAAATCCATATGTCTGTATGATGTTTAAGCTGCTTCTTATGATGCATGCGATTTTCACACGATAGAAAACTCAGCAATACTGTCATACTTTTGTAAACAAACCTCAAAAAACTGGCAGCAATGTAACAGTTTAATTACGTTGTGGTGATTAAAAACAATTATTAAAGAAAAAGTAAGAATAATTATTAAGTCAAGGGATTTACTATTTTAAATTAATTTTTATTGGCCTTTTATCATTAGATACTCTTTTTTCCAAATGGCTGATTTTTATAGGTACTTTTAAGCGCTACTATGCTTTTCAGCTCAGATGCGCATGAATTGCTTGGGTTGAGCTATTGTGATCACTCACCGTCCGTTTTCTTCGTTGTCCTTCATCCGTTTGTTCACATTTTCCTTCTAACTACTTCCCCTAAATTTATAGACCAATTTCCCCCAAAAAAAATTACATGGCGCAGTCTACGCCACTTACAATGTCCTATCTCCGGATTTTTACAGGAGTTTGATTAGTGGTTAAGTTTCTTCAAACACTTTGATGAACCTTTTCTCAAAATTTATTAATATCGCCGACAGCCGGAGCATTATCAAAACTGGATTTTGAGAACAGGTTCGTCGAAGTGTTTGAAAGAACTAGACCACCAATCAAACTCCTGTAAACATCCGGAGATAGGACATTGTAAGTGGCGGAGACTGCGCCATGTTTCATTAAAAAGGGTGAAGAAATAAAAAAATTACTATTGTTTTTACATTCTTATCAAAAGCAATTATTGCTGTCTGACCATGCAAATATGACGTCAAAAGTCACGTGGTATACACACACTGACCCTGTATAAAAAAAAATGTTACACTGCAGCATAAGGTGGTCATCAGAAGTGAAAACCAAATATAGAGATAAAAAAATCTTAAAACGAGATCATATCCTTCTTACTCAAGTACAGAAATAGATCTCAGGTGAGCGCTAAAGAACCTTCATGGTCCTCTTGTTTAATGGATTGACTTCGTTGCATGTGGGAAAGAATTGACAAGTATCACCAATAGAGTCAGGCATTTGGTATATGTATAACTTTTTTATTTCACAGCTTGAGAGTGGAGGTCATAAAGGTCATGTTGCTGAGCAAGAAGAGGGTGATGGGAAGGACAAGCTAGAGTACATTGCCGGCCACGAGTCCGCGAATCTGAGTCTGGAGGAGAGAGATGTTCGTGTCATGAGGGCGAGAGTTACAGCTGCAAAGTATGTCTGACCCTTTGTTTGTGGTGAAACACTTTATTTTGCTCTATTATAAACCTGTTTGAAGAGATGAAGTTGTGATGTTTTCTGACTGATCTTTTCATTTCTCCCAATATTAACCATTTTCTACATACAACAAATCTGCAGCAGACGGCTTCATTAAAAATAAATAAAAATATGTTAAACCTCTATGAATAAAATTTTAATCATTAAATAGAGTTGAAAACATTGTGGCAAAGGGAGAAATTGCTCATTATGAGCATTTTATCCTTTTGCCACAATTTTTTCAAATGTCGTCCACTGCAGGTATGGCAGAAATGGGTTAAGCACAATATGTTTTAGGAACGCATTTATTTTTCTACAAAATTATTTGGAAATAGGACAGATTCTTTTGAGGAAGAAGACTTTTAAGACAATTTTGACCTTTTTTTGACGTAGGACATGTTGATCAAAACATGTCTGTAGTCTTCTGTTGTAGCTGGAAAGACAAGGATGCAAATTATACATGTTATTGTAGTGTTACAGCTTTAGGCTAACTCCTCAATTATTATACCCCCGCAAACGTAGTTTGAAGGGGGGTATACTCGGTCCGTCTGTCTGCAAAATCTGTTCTGTTGTACTCCTCCTTCAGTTTCTACCTGATTTACTTGATACTTGGCATAAATGTTAATCAGGAGTAGTAGATGTGCAAGACGCAAATTTCATGTCCCTGTGACCTTCAGCTTGACTTCTGACCTTGAATATTATTGGATTTATTTTTTGTTAAAATCTAATCTGTTGTACTCCCCCTTCAGTTTCAACCTGATTTACTTCATACTTGGCATAAATGTTAATCAGGAGTAGTAGATGTGCAAGACGCAAATTTCATGTCCCTGTGACCTTCACCTTGACCTCTGACCTTGAAATAGGATTTTTATTTGTTAAAATCTAATCTCTTGTACTCCTTCAGTTTCAACCTGATTTACTTCATACTTGGCATTCATAATTGGCATAAATGTTAATCAGGAGTAGTAGATGTGCAACACGCAAGTTTCATGTCTCTGTGACCTTGACCTTGACCTCTGACCTTGAAATAGGATTTTTATTTTTGTTAAAATCTAATCTGTTGTACTCCTCCTTCAGTTTCAACGTGATTTACTTGATACTTGGCATAAATGTTAATCAGGAGTAGTAGATGTGCAAGACGCAAATTTCATGTCCCTGTGACCTTCACCTCTGACCTTGAAATAGGATTTTTTTTTTGTTAAAATCTAATCTGTTGTACTCCTCCTTCAGTTTCAACCTGATTTACTTCATACTTGGCAAAAATGTTAATCAGGAGTAGTAGATGTGCAAGACGCAAATTTCATGTCCCTGTGACCTTCACCTCTGACCTTGAAATAGGATTTTTTTTTCTTAAAATCTAATCTGGTGCGACATACTCCTCCTTCAATTTCAACCGGATTTACTTGAAACATGGCAAAATGGAGCCGTTTTGTGTGGCATCAGCCTGTCGGTTGGTCGGGCAGTCGGTCCAGATAAAAGGAGCCGTTTTGTGTTTGATATCATCTTAGTATTTCTTTTTGATACTGATATTCAAATTGTCTGAGTCAAAGATAATACTGTGAGATATAATATGTGTCAGGGGTTGGGGCGGAGGTATTAATCACCTTTAGTGATAGTTCTAGTTTGATTTAGAAAACTTAGATCATTGTGATATGTTACAGTTGTGTTCAACCTTTACAACTTAAAAAAAACCATTGTGCTAATTACTCCTTTTGCCACAATACTTTCAAAAGTCATCTGCTGCAGATACCTTTAGCTGTCTGGAGTAACCTGCCTCACCGTCACATTATAGGGTCGGGCATATGTCAATAATGGAGGCACCCTTTGGAAATGGTGTATCAATAAGAAGGCTATAGAGATATATTTTTGTCAAACTCTGAATATAGTTTGATTCATTGACATTGACAATGACATTCAGGGTTCGCGCTGTAGGTCGCCATTGTCGCCAAAAGGCGATTATTTAATGAAGACGGCGATTATTTTGTTAATTTGGCGACGGAAAATGGCGATTATTTTATTTTGCAACTGGATAAAAAAATCGTCTGCTTATCGTGTGTGAGAGCTTGAAAACACGTGTCAATGAAGCGTGATTGACCTTGTTTATCCTTGTTTGTGTCATACCCCGGTGTTAATTACAAGATTGATTGGCCGCGGGTCATCGCCTTATCAGTTAATCCTTGAGTGTGTGTAATACCCTTCGAAGACTGTGCAACTTATCACCTTTCATTGTACATTTTAATCGCCCCAATTTAGAATGATAACAGCTTAAATTAATTCAATGCCGATGTAATTTTCGATGCATCCAAATTTTAAAAAAGACGGACATGTTTATTAAATCTAACAGATTTGTTTACCTTGCAAACAAAATGGCGGACGATTAAAATTTATCGCTGATCAATTAGGATTCGATTTTCATGTATTATTGAAGTGGTTTTGAGACCTCGGTTGCAAAACAAATACGAGCAAATACTTGTCTAAATGATTTGGACTATTTAAACACAGACTTCGTTTTTGTTTAACTGGAAGGGTTTTCCGGAAATTAACTTTCACTTTGGTAATTATATGCAGACTGTTTCGTACCCTTTCCGTTTCGTACCCTTTACCTTTCGTAATAGAAATAAATTGACTTGGACAAAGACAGTGATCATGATAGGGACTGAATGTTTAGATTTCCAAGATGAACTTATGAATTTTAATAGCCTTATAATATATAGTTGAGATTAAAAGTATCCCTCTGAATCGTATTTATATAAAAAAAGATGTTTTACTTTTTTCTTGTTACATATGTTTCGGTCTGACAGATCTTTATGTTTTGTCAGAACCAATTGTCTGATACTTTTTCATTATCTTTTGCAAATCTGAACAGGATTCACTAATGACTAAACATTTTGGAAGGTGTGTCAGATTTAACTAAGCAATTAAACAAGTGTATACATGTACCTTATTGCTATTTTGACTAACTGATAATGTCATATGAAAAGTTTGTATACAGGGGTAATAAATATATATGAAATAGAAATGCTGACAAAGCATCATCATGCATTTAATTTATTGTACCACATTCACGCGCTTCACACCTTAGCTTTGGCTTTGGCTATTAATTTTTTTCATGAACAAAAAATGGCTATTATTTTGTCTAGGCCAGAGCCAGCCCTGACATTGTTTATGTATTGATTGCAAAAATGAAGAAGTAACGGTCCATGGAAGAGTTAACGAAAAGCAGTTGTAAATTTACTAATTTACTATGTATGGATAGTGATATATAAGGTGAGGTGACCAATCTAGTCACCATAGTTGGTTCATGCCAGGATCGTTAACTTATTATGTCTCCCCCATACCTGGGGGTGACATATTGTTTTTGCCCGTTCCGTCCTTCCGTCTGTCACACTTGTTTCCGCTCAATAACTGAAGAACGCTTTGGCGTAGGAACTTCATACTTGGTATGCAGGTTGGTCATGACCAGTAGCTGACCCTATTGATTTTGATAACAGAAGGTCAAATGTCAAGGTCATGGTGACCTTGTGAGGTAAAAAATGGTTTCCGCTCAATAACTGAAGAACGCTTTGGCTTAGGAACTCCATACTTGGTATGCAGGTTGGCCATGCCTAGTAGAAGACCCCTATTGATTTTGAGTACGTCTAAAGTCAAGGTCACAGTGACCTTCAGCTGAAAGGTCACAGTGACAATGAGCTGAAAAATTGTTTTTGCTTGGGCCCAGGAACTTCATACTTGGTGTGCAGGTTGGTCACCACCAGCAAATGACCCCTATTAATTTTAGGGTCACTAGGTCAAAGGTCAAGGTCACAATGGTCAAGTCACGTCCGTCACACTTGTTTCTGCTCAATAACTGAAGAACGCTTTGGCGTAGGAATTTCATACTTGGTATGCAGGTTGGTCATGATCAGTAGATGACCCCTATTGAATTTGATGTCAGAAGGTCAAAGGTAAAGGTCATGGTGACCTTGTGAGGTAAAAAATGGTTTCCGCTCAATAACTGAAGAACGCTTGGGCCAAGGAACTCCATACTTGGTATGCAGGTTGGCCATGCCCAGTAGAGCACCCCTATTGATTTTGAGGTCAAAGTCAAGGTCACAGTGACCTTGAGCTGAAAGGTCACAGTGACAATGAGCTGAAAAATTGTTTTTGCTTAATAACTAGAATGCTTTGGCCATGGAAGTTAATACATGGTGTGCAGGTTGGTCATCACCAGCAGATGACCCCTATTGATTTTGAGGTCACTATGTTAAAGGTCAAGGTCATGGTTATCTTCAACTGAAAAATGGTTTCCGCTCGATAACTAAAGAATGCTTATGTCGAGGTGTGCCTTCATACCTGGTGTGCAGGTTGGTCCTAACCAGTAGATGACCCTTATTGATTTTTGTTTGATTTTGAGGTCACAATGTCAAAGGTCAAGGTCACAGTAACAATGAGCTGAAACATTGTTTTTGCTTAATAACTGTAGAATGCTTTGGCCATGGAAGTTAATACTTGGTGTGCAGGTTGTTCACCATCAGTAGATGACCCCTATTGATTTTGAGGTCACTAGCTCAAAGGTCAAGGTCATGGTAACCTTCAGCTGAAAAATGGTTTCCACTCAATAACTTAAGAATGCTTATGTCGAGGAACTTCATACCTGGTGTGCAGGTTGGTCCTAACCAGTAGATGACCTTTATTGAATTTGTTTGATTTTGAGGTCACAAGGTCAAATGTCAAGGTCACGGTAACCTTCAGCTTTTTTACTCATAACTCGAGAACGCTTATGCCCAGGAACTTCATACTTGGTGTCCTAACCTGTAGATGACCCCTATTGATTTGATGTCAGCAGGTCAAAGGTCAAGGTCCCGGTGACCTTGGGCTGAAAAATGGTCCCGCTCAATAACTGAAGATTGCTTGGGCCAAGGAACTTCATACTTGGTGTGCAGGTTGGTCACCACCAGCAAATGACCCCTATTGATTTTGAGGTCACTAGGTCAAAGGCCAAGGTCATGGTAACCTTCAGCTGAAAAATGGTTTATGCTCAATAACTGAGGATTGTCACTGTTGCTTCATCTCCATCATTTCTTTTCCTCCCCTACGACCACAGAAATGGGGAGACAAGCGCTTTTTCAAAAAAGCAATCTCTAGTTGGAAGCCGCCAGGAGGCGGCTTCCTGTAGGGATGCTTAGAAATTTTGGACAAGGAGAATATTTAGACCTGCCAGCGTGACCACATATCTCGATTTCTCTTTGTCCTTACTAAGTACATTAATTTATGGTAATTACTTTTAAAACATCCCTTTAATACTCATATACATGTGTGAGTTTTACAAATTAAAAACAAAAGACAAAGGCCAGTATATTAATTGAATGTATGTATCTACTCTAAACAGTAAAATAGAGAACCCTTCTATTGAATTGGTAAATGTAGTCTGGTTCCTTACATCCTATGATATAGGATATTACGCAGTAATTAGACTGAAGAAGCCACGTCCCGTATTCACTAAACTTTTCAATTTAGATTTTTGACTAAATCTAAATCTTAATATTTAGTCCACGTTTTAGATTTAATCCGTATTCACCAACGCGTTTTAAACCAATCTCAATTTAGTCTAGTTTGTAAATGTCGGAAGTGGCCGCGCAGCGACTCAGGTTCCCGAATCAAGTTAGGAGCTAAAATAAAAGACAGTACCATTCAATCTATAGTCTATTTATAGATTTTCATTTTTATCGTAATTTCACATACATTTTTCATTTGCTTTGCTTTTAATAATCTGACTATCATGTTCAGTACATACTTGATTCAAAGTTAACTTTGAGTTCAATTGTCATCACAAAATGCAGACATGAAAAGATTTAAACTACAGAAATATCTGTTTCAAGATCAATTTCGTTCTTTTTCGCTGTTGCAGTTTCAAAAAAATTGAAACTAGTTGCTTTGTTAAGCCTTTCCCACGTACAACAGATATGTAGCACATTAAGTAAAAATTGGAACATCTTTCTAAATGAAGGTATAATTAATGGACATTAAGTAGAAAACACTGTAGCAAAAGGATAAATTCCTTGTGATCAATTTCTCTTTTTGTCACAATGTTTTCAAAAGTCGCTGCGGCTCTTGTCAGTCTTTCGGATTACGTGTACATTGAAATATGTTTTCTTGATTTTCTGAATGCTAGTCACGACACGAGTTTCACATCAGTTTCGTCAACTCGAGATTGTTTGTTTGTAATCCGACAGCTTTGATTTTCAATTGCTCAATTTGCCACAATAATTTCAACTCTTTTCAATTATCTTACTATCATTTATAGAGATTTTCTATGTTTTGTACTTGATGATTTTAAAGTCTGTCATGATAAAACATCATTGAAATCATTGTGGCAAAATGAGCAATATCTGCATTTGCCACAATAATTTTAACACTTTTCAATTATCATACGATCATTTATAGAGGTTTTTTATATTTTTTACTTGATAATTTCAAAGTCGTCTACTGCAGATTTGTTTTACGTGGGAAACCCTTATGCACTATCATGACATACCGATACAAACGAAAAACAGATTTTCTGTGTGTCAGCATTATTTGATAAAACATTATCATAACAGCGCGCGTGTTCAATACAAATAGTTGATTGTTTTTGGTACTAATTTAAATTTATCATAACCTCTTGTCCATTTATCTTTAGTACTATATGTCACTTTTGATGATCAGTTTCACTCTAAATTATCTCATTCACATAAATCACAGACCCTGCCAGGTTAAATATCCTACATAGAACTTATATCTTCAATAACCGATATCAGCATTACTGACTACAGATTAAATTGTTCTAATGTTTGTGGGATTTAAATGATCTTTTTTAGCTCACCTGAGCTTTGCTCAAGGTGAGTTATTGTGATCGCCTTTTGTCCGGCGTGCGTCGTGCGTCGTCCGTCGTGCGTCAACTTCTTCTCCTCAGTAACCAGTGGGTCAATTGGGATGAAACTTCACAGAAAGCATCCTCTCAATGACCTCACCAGATTTCCTTCAAATTTTTGGGATCCATGTAGAATTCTGGTTTCCATGGCAACGAAATGAAAAAAACTTCAAAATTCTTCTTCTCCCAAACTGGTTGGCAGATTTTCAAATAATTTTGTAGAAATGTTCCTTGGATGACCCTCTATAAGATTCCTTCAAGCCATGTTGATTGGTCAAAAAACATGGCCGCCAGGGGGGGCGGGGCTATTTTGCCTTATATGGCTATAGTGAAAACTTAAAAAATCTTCTTCTCCGCAAGTGTCTGGCTGATTTTCAAATAATTTTGTAGAAATGTTCCTTGGATGACCCTCTATCAGATTCCTTCAAGCCATGTTGATTGGTCAAAAAACATGGCCGCCAGGGGGGCGGGGCTATTTTGCCTTATATGGCTATAGTGAAAACTTAAAAAATCTTCTCCTCCGAAAGTGTCAGGCTGATTTTCAAATTATTTTGTAGAAATGTTCCTAGTGTGACCCTCTATCAGATTCCTTCAAGCCATGTTGATTGGTCAAAAAACATGGCCGCCAGGGGGGCGGGGCTATTTTGCCTTATATGGCTATAGTGAAAACTTAAAAAATCTTCTCCTCCGAAAGTGTCAGGCTGATTTTCAAATTATTTTGTAGAAATGTTCCTAGTGTGACCCTCTATCAGATTCCTTCAAGCCATGTTGATTGGTCGAAAAACATGGCCGCCAGGGGGGGGGGCTATTTTGCCTTATATGGCTATAGTGAAAACTTAAAAAATCTTCTTCTCCGAAAGTGTCAGGCTGATTTTCAAATAATTTTGTAGAAATGTTCCTTGGATGACCCTCTATCAGATTCCTTCAAGCCATGTTGATTGGTCAAAAAACATGGCCGCCAGGGGGGGGGCTATTTTGCCTTATATGGCTATAGTGAAAACTTAAAAAATCTTCTTCTCCGAAAGTGTCAGGCCGATTTTCAAATAATTTTGTAGAAATGTTCCTTAAGTGACCCATTTTCAGATTCCTTCAAGCCATGTTGATTGGTCAAAAAACATAGCCGCCAGTGGACAGGGCTATTTTGCCTTATATGGCTATAGTGAAAACTTAAAAAATCTTCTCCTCCATAAGTGTCTGGCTGATTTTCAAATAATTTTGTAGAAATGTTCCTAGGGTGACCCTCTATCAGATTCCTTCAAGCCAAGTTGATTGGTCGGAAACTATGGCCGCCAGGGGGCGGGGCTTATATAGTTCAATTAAAAAAAAAAAATCAGGTGAGCGATCCAGGGCCATCATGGCCCTCTTGTTGTGTTTTACACTTGCCTTGATAGTCAAAGCAGGGGACACAGTGAGACATTTAATTATGCGTAATTCTTGTCTTTCTTTTGTAAATTCAATTTCAACTGAATTATTCCACTTTTGGATTTTGGACTTTATACCCATGCTATAACTGTTCTGAAGTAGGCCCTGATAGACGATATCCCTGATAGGCGAGCTATATTGTCCTCCGACAACTCTTGTTCTTATTTCTTCATGTGAAACGAAATATTGCAGCTTCTCTTTGATGCTTTGCATCAAACATCCGTCTTGTTTACTATGTATGGATAATGATAAATAAGGTGAGGTGACCAATCTAGTTACCATTGTTGGTTCATGCCAGGCGTGTTAACTTATTTACTATATAGTATATACGAATGCTATATATAAGGGATAGTGATCAATCTAGTCACCATTATTGCATCATGATCAGACATATTAATTTACTTCAATACGCTGGGTACCAGTCTAATGCCTCAAATTGCTACATCATGTGAGAAAGAGGTAACTGAAATTCTTGAAGGTGGAAATGTTATTATTAAATTAAAAAAATTATGAATACATATGCCACAAAGTGATAAACACATGTATGTAAATAATAAATCAATTCACAGTACATTTAACCAGGAACGTATATATCTATCTATCTTATTTACGTCCCTGATTTAACCCTTACCCTTATACAACAAATCTGCAGCACACGACTTAGTAACATTTTAACAAAACTGTGGAAAATGTCTATTAAGGAAGGTATAACTATTGAAAAGAGATGAAAACGTTGTCACATTTTGAGCAATTTCTCCTTTTGCTATATTATTTTCAAAAGTTAAGTTAAGAGGGGTTTACTTAGCTTTTGCATGCATTCTTAATAAAATCTTAGGACAGTCTTTGAGCTTTATCAAACCCTTTCCCACATGTTGACACATTTTGATGCATCTGAAGCAGACTAAGTTTTTATGAAAACATTCTAGCAAAGAAGAAATTGCTCATAACGGGAAATTCTTCTTTTGCTACGACGTTTTCTACTACATTCAATATTTATATTTTCATTTACTGAAAATTCCTATATTGTACTTGGGTGTTTTAAAAGTCGTCTGCAACAGATTTGTTGTTTGGAAAGAGTTAATCGTTTCCCACATACAACAAATCTACTTTGAAAGTATCTAGGAAAAAATCTATAAATGTAGGTATAATAACTGAATAGAGTTGAAAACATTGTGGCAAATGGAGAAATTGCTTGTTTTGTCATAATGTTTTTGAAAGTGGTCAGCTGCAGAGGCGTGTATATATGTTGTATGCATAATGTTAATAACATTTCTTTTTCCTACAGATTATTAGGGAACCTATGCAGTTACTTGTCCAAACCTTTACAAAATCTTCCACCTGAGATTGAAAAGCCTGTTGAATCCCTTGCCAAACTCCTTGTCTTTCATTTGTGTACAAAGTCAGCAGTACAGAGAATTGTGATAGCTGAGGTGGTTCAAGTATGGACAGAAGGAGAGGTAAATGTTTAACCCTTTCCCAATATTTGCAGCAGACATCTGGAGTAATATTGAAAATGTCTGTATGAAGGTATCATTTTAGTAGTAATAATAAATTAAGAAAACATTGTGAGGAAAAGGAGAAATTGCGTATGTAATTTCTCCATTTTTCCGCAATGTTTTAAAAGTTATCTGCTGTCAATTGGTCAAAAGGCCTCTGCTTGTGGGTAGGATTTGATAAATGTAATCTATCTTGAAGTCGCATAACCCTTTCCCTCAAATAGACGCTTTCTAATGCCTCTGCAGCAGACGGCTTTTTGAAAACATAGTGACAAAAGAAGAAATTGCTCAAAACGAGCAATTTCTCCTTTTGCCGCAATGTTTTCCACTTTTAGTCATAGGTTATCCATTCAATTAAAGATATTTTCTATATTTTGACGAAACATGTTCAATGTCGTATGAAGGAAAGGGCTAGCTAAGGTATAATTTGGTTATTAAATAATGGTGTAGTTATTAGAGCGACTGCCTTGAGAGTGAGAGACTAGGGATCTAATATGGGTTGGGTCATACCAAAACTTAACAAATCGAGGGCTTGGCGTGAAATGGTTGTAACTTAAAACCTATTTTGAAAACCCCGGTTTAGGGGCAATTTTGACCCCTTTGTAAACAATGCAAATTTAGGTGCCATTGCTCAGAACGAGCAATGGCACCTAAATTTACATTGTTTACCAAGAAAAATAATTTAACGCTTTTAAAAGACTTTATGGCAAGGTGATTAACCTTGGTAAAAAAATACCAATTTTAGTTACAACCGTTTCACGCCAAGCCCTCGAAATGGTACTACATGTAGTGGCTTCCCTCCTTAGTGCTCAGGGTTGCATGGATAGTATCCTGACTGAAACAACACCATTCAAACAAACAAGCAAATAACAAAATTTTGAAAATGGAAGTCTGGCATTTGTTGAACCCTATTACTCCACATTTTTACCAACTCCACATTGTTACCATCAAACTCTTATTACTCAACCAACTGTGTTTTTGATACTGAAAATAACGACCTGTGATGTTCGTTTTTTAAAGGCCAAACAACTGTATAACTTACCTAATGATATTTTCAGACACTTACAAATTATAACAATCTCAAGAAATGAATATATAATGTGGATAAATGTTTTGTCATAAAGAAGAAACTTTTGGTTAATTACATAAATGTTGTGAAATTCTATTATTTATTACATAATTTTTGTGCTTCTTTATATCATTCATATTTGTGTATTACAAGTATTTAAGCAAGAGGTCAAATACTAGGCTAGGAAGACCCCATGATCACACTAGAGGTCCTATTTTACATTTAATCATCATGAAATTTTGTTCAATCCTTTTGATTCTTTATCAAATATTGGTTACATTTGGATCAATTTTGAAACTTGGATGTCAAAAACTAGGTCACTATGTCAATGCTTAGGCGAGTGATTCAGGGCCATCATGGTCATCTTGTTCTCACATTTGTACTGCAATAAGTACCAATATTCTTTTGAGCAACTGATGAGGAATGTTATTTGAGGCATTCATCGCCAATGTGTATTAGTTGGGGAAGCTGCTAGAACCAGCTTTGAACACTTTTGTTTATTTAAATGTCCACTATAGCTATATATATATATATACATGTATATATATATATAAATAAAACATTTATGGAACATCTTCCTGTTTTTCTAACAGCAGAGTCAGTGTCCAGACGAAGTAAAATCCAAGATATTAGAGACATTGAATGAGTCTTTGTATTATGATGAGATTGGTCTAGGTTTTACCCGTATGCAGACAGATTGCCGAGATTTTATATCCACCCTGAAACAACAGGGAATAGAAATGGACCAAATCATTCCTCCAGGGTAGGGACAAACTTAATAACGTTTGGAGAACACCTCAATTAACTCTTTCCCACATACAATAAATCTGCAGCAGACTTCTTTAAAAACATGCAGGCATTTCAATCAGCATTTCAACAAATGAAAGTATAATTTGTGGCAAAATGTCAAGTTGTCCATCATGGGCTATTTCTTCTTTTGCCGTTATTTTTTCAAATATTGTCTGCTGCAAATGAATCAAAAGGCGTCTATAAGTGGGAAACGGTTTAAGAATAGAAAAATGAAAAAAGCAGATTTATGAAGTGCAGTATTTGTGTCATCTACAATGACATGAGTGACACATGGAGATCATTTTTCCTTCATCTGTTTCTCTGTCAGTCACCCTGATTTATAGGCAGGTGAGAAAAATGTGTTCCTTTGAACACTTTAGTTGGAAAAAGATAAAATGAAGATATTTCTCAGTATGAGACTTATCCGTTTGCTATGTTATCAATTTAAGGATGCATCATTTCACATTATAAATACTATCATAATGGAAAAATTTGGACTCCAGTGAGTTTCCAGCCATCACGTTGTACAGTGATCAAAAGACTGTATAACTAGTAGTCTAGTTTAGAATCATGACATGTGCTGCTTTTATTCCAGTTCACAACAGTACATACTCTTATTAAGCTTTTACTATTTAGTACCTTCCAAACTCTCTCTCTCAAAATCCAACAAAATATCCATCCTTCCTCCAGAATTATCAAAGGCCTAAAAGTGGGTTCCACTAGAGATGCACTAATACAGGACATCCCGCTCCCCTATGAATATCTTTTTCAATGTTGCATGCCATAGACAATGAATGAAACTTTGAATTGTTGTAATCCTGTGAGAAGCCACTTTGTTAGGTACCATCATCCTTGACATGCCATGCAAAATAGCCCCTCCCAGTTCCCAGCTCCTCATTAGAGACACTCAAGGCCCTGCTCCTGACTGAGTGCAAGCATCGAGATTGAATGAGAGGTATAAATAACAATTAACTCTCGAACTACACTGTATAAGGTATGCTAGATCACTGCTTCCATCCAACTCGCCTTTTTGTTTGTATGATAATGCAAGTTTCTTTCTATGAACCCTTTCCCACATCCAGACACATTTAAACTATTTTTGCAAAAGGAGAAATTCCTCATATGAACAATTTCTCTTTGTGCCAAAATGTTTTTCTCTGTTAGATAATTTTATTTTCATATAATACTTTTTCCAAGATTTGTTGTCGGTGAAAATAATCAACAAAAGATATATTGTTTCAGATCAATCCTTGCTCCAGACCAGGCCCTTATGCTGGTAACTCAAGTCTATAATAAGGTGAAATCGGCAATTAAGCCAAGATGTGTGCAAACAATGGAGGACAGAAGATCTCAGCTGCATGTGTCGGTTCTACAGATAACCATTGATCAGCAAACATTATCTACTAGGTACCATTTATAATCTGTCAATTTTGTTTCCCTTTTACCATTTCCCGCGTACATCAAATGTGCATCTGACAACTATGAAAACATTATTGGAAAAATATGGATTTTCTCTATAAATGAAAGTATAATTGAGCCGTTCCACGAGAAAACCAACGTTATGGTATCTGCATAATGTATCGACCCAGATCAGCCTGCACAGTCCGCACAGGCTTATCCGGGCCAATACATTCCGTCTCAGGGGGATAGAGGTAAAGAGTAATGATTCCTGAAACCAGAAAATCCACAGGAGACGAAAAGTGTCCGTCTGAGTAAGCCTACGCTGCATGCTTAGGCTGATCCGGGTTGATGCTTTATGCAGAGTCCACAATGTTGGTTTTCTCGTGGGACGGCTCAATTACTGTTTGAAAATGTGGTGCGTCTTTGCATTTTAAAGAATCATGATCTGAAGGTTCTTAATTCTGAGCACTTCAACCCCTTCACATCTGGCACTTTTTGCTGTATCTGTAGTAGATATCATTTGTCAGCATCATAGGAAAAGGGGACATTACTCATGATGAGCAATTTTGCCTTTTGCCACATTATTTTTAACACACAATAATTATCCCCTCGGTTACGAAGTAAGAGAGAAAGGGATATAGTAACGGGACCGTCCGTATGTATGTATGTATGTATGTGTGTCCTTCCGTAACAAACCTTGTCATCACTCTACACTAACCATTTCTTGACAGATCTTAACCAAACTTGGTATAAAGTAAGTATATGGTAACATCTTGAAGCCTATTGATTTTCAAGGTCATAGGTCAAAGGTCAAGCCCAAAATTGGACTTGCAATATTTTCAGCTGTGGCAACCTTGTCACCACTCTACACTGACCATTACTTGACGGATTTTAACAAAACTTGGTATAAAGTTACTTTATGATAATATCTTGAAGCCTATTGATTTTCAAGGTCATAGGTCAAAGGTCAAGCTCAAAATTGGACTTACAATATTTTCGGCTGTGACAGCCTTGTCACCACTCTACACTGACCATTCCTTGACCGATCTTTATAAAACTTATTATACAGTTAGTTTATGATAATATTTGAAGCCTATTGATTTTCAAGGTCAAAGGTCAAGCCCAAAATTGCACTTACACTATTTTCAGCTGTGGCAACCTTGTCACCACTCTACACTGACCATTACTTGACAGATTTTAACCAAACTTGGTATACAGTTACTTTATGATAATATCTTGAAGCCTATTGATTTTCAAGGTCATAGGTCAAAGGTCAAACTCAAAATTGGACTTACAAATTTTTTCAGCTGTGGCAGCCTTGTCACAACTCGACACTGACCATTCATTGACCGATCTTAATAAAACTTATTATACAGTTAGTTTATGATATGTCTTGAAGCCTATTGGTTTTCAAGGTCATAGGTCAAAGGTCATACCCAAAATTGAACTTGATTGAACTTACAATATATCTCAGCTGTGGCAACCTTGTCACCACTCTACACTGACCATTCCTTGACAGATCTTATCCAAACTTGGCATACAGTTAGTTTGTGACAATATTTTGAAGCCTATTGATTCAAGGTCATAGGTCAAAGATCGAAGTCAAAAATTGGACTTAAATATTTAGATCACAAGAGAACTCAATGTGAAAATGGAAAGCCGAGGGGATGCATCCGCTTTGCGGTGCCCTTGTTATACTTACATTTGGATTTTCATTTCCTTTATTCTTGCCTAGATGCAGAGGTCCATAAAAGGAGGGGTTTACAGCTCTTTCCCCCACAATATCTCTCTTATTATCAAACCAAACCATATGTTGTGGGTACTCAAAAGAATCGTCTCAAAGACAATTCTTTTGAGTACCCACACCATAGGGTTAGGGGATAAAATAAGGATTTTAGAACAAGCAAAACGCTCCTTATCTAGAGCTCTGAAGATTGTTTTTCTTGAGAGAGATTGCCAACGATGAGCAATTCATTTTCCTTCTTTTTTGTGTCACCTGCGTAGCATGGTAGGCACTTAGGGATTACTTTTTTTTTTGTCTGGCGTCCTGTCTGTCTGTCTCTGTTTGTCTCTTTCTCTCTGTATGTCTGTCTGTCTGTCGTCACACTTTTTCGTCACGTTTTCAAATAACTTTTTTTCTACTCAAAGGATTACATTGAAACTTCTGACAAATGTTTATATCAATGTGTGTGATTGGTTCACAAAAGGGGGATAATCCAAATATTTGTTTATATCCGAGTTATTGCCCCTTTTCTGTCACAAATTTAAATTTTCAAATTATTTTTTTTCTACTCAAAGGATTGGATTGAATCTTCTGACAATTGTTTATATCAATCTTTGTGATGGGTTCACAAAAGGGGGATAATTCAAATATTTTTTATATCCGAGTTATTGCCCCTTTTCTGTCACAAATTTAAATTTTCAAATTATTTTTTTTCTACTCAAAGGATTGGATTGAATCTTCTGACAATTGTTTATATCAATCTTTGTGATGGGTTCACAAAAGGGGGATAATTCAAATATTTTTTATATCAGAGTTATTGCCCCTTTTCTGTCAAAAATTAAAATTTTCTGACAAGGCCTTGGCAGGTGACACATGTGCTCCGGGGAGCGCTCCATTCTAGTTTTTCTTTTTTAACATCTCTTGAATTTCCGATATTGTCTTAATAATTTTTCAATTAATTTTGGACTGACTAAATGTATCATATAGGATAACGAATGAATTCTGTTTTGTTTCAGAACACTATCTAGTCTAGCTAAGGCTGTAGTAGCATTAGATGCCTTACCAGAAAGGTTAAACCCAGTTATAAGACCTCTTATGGACTGTATCAAGAAGGAAGAAAATGAAGCAATACAGGTTAGTTGTCTTTAACCCTTTCCATCATACAACAAATCTCAAGCAGACGACTGAAAACCTAGTGACAAAAACCTGAAAAATCTCCATAAAAGATAGCTTAATTGTTAAATAAAAATGAAAACATTGTGGCCAAAGGAGAAATTGCTCATGATGAGCAATTTCACCTTTGGCCACAATGTTTTCAAAAGCGGTCTGCTGCTATTGCGTCAGAATATGTCTGCAGGTGGGATAGGGTTAACCCTGTCCCTCTTGTAGACGCATTTTGAATTATCTTAAGCAGATGACTTTTGAAAACATTGTGACAAAAATGAAATTGCTCATATAATTTTTTCTACATGTGTTCTTTGTTTTCTACTGCAGATATGGGGTATATGGGAAAGGGTTAATGCATTTACCTTTGTCATTTTACTAACCTCAGAAGAGCTTTTTTGTTCGTCATGCCTTGAAAGATGTTGCATGTCATACCATTTTCATCTTGGTACCCAGGCTATTCATAACATATATGATACCCTGGGCAAATTGGCTAACTTTGTAAAGCATGCCTAACGATTTCCTCCGTAACTACACTGTAATTTTCGTATCGCATGAGGTTTGTGTCATGCGGCCAATCAAGCAGCTGCATTTCACCTCATGAATTATTCATGAGTACAAGATTTTTACAGCCAATTTGCCCAGGGTATCATATATTTTATGATTAGGCTGGGTACCGAGGATGACCATTTATGCTAAAGCGAAAAGAAACGGATGGTTACAAATCATTCATGGTTTTTTACTCATTTTGAACAAAAATCATATTTGGTTATAATTCTTAGCTCACCTGGTTGGTTCGACTAGAAATTTGTGGATTAAATTTTTTAGATCACCAGCGGCAAATGACACAAAGGCTCAAGGGGATCATTCTCATCACTTTCTGTCTGTAGTACTTTTTGAAATTTATTCAAAGATTCAAATTCATCATAGGACGTTTGGTTGCTGTGGGATCATAAAGGGGGGAAATTCTTCTCCTCTGAATCCACTTGTCAGATAATCTGCTGCAGTTTTGAAGGTTTAAATCCTTCAAAAGTTTAAAATGAAATTTTGTATAATAATTCATAATATTTTTATTTGCAGAGGGATGCAGCTGTATGCTTGAGTAAACTACTCAGAACTTGTTTGTCCAGAGAACCTAGCCCTAATACGAAAGTGCTAAAAAACCTTGGTGCATTTGTGTGTTGTAATCCCAATAACACACCTGTTATTTCAATGTTAAATAATAACTCTACTGCTGGTGAGTATATGTAAGCTCTGACAAATATGCAATGAAAATACAATCACAGGCATCTGAGTTTTTGTTTAGAGAGAATTTAAAAAAAATAATGCAATACCCCTGGTTAAACTACTACAAATAGTCTTTATATGGTTCATATGCTATAATAATAACGACCGTAATGTTATCGTTAATGAGGTATTGTGTGTTTTTTCTGCATTTTTTTCTGTATTAGAAATTCGGACGCCTGTTATACAATACAGAATTTTTTGTAAAAGGAGAATTTGCTCATCATGATCAATTCCTCTTTTTCCAACATATTTATGTGTTCCATTGTTTTGAAGGGTTGCAGTGGGAAGACTGAATTCATGAACATCCTGCTTTGACTTATTAGCAGGCGCTAAATATGTTTCTTTAAACTCCTTTAGTTACAAAAGCTTGTGAAGCAGAAAAAGACAGGTTTACAGTTTTGATACAAATTCTAACTTTATTTATAGAATAAGTCCATTGAATCTATAACATGAAATATGATAGGCGAAGAATAATATGTTAACCCTTTTCCACATGCAATAGATTAGCATCACACAACTTCAAAATATCTAGTTAAAAATTTGGAAAATTCAATGTATGAAAGAAGAAAAGGATAAGAGTTGTAAACGTAGTGGCAGAAGGAGAAGTTGCTCATTGAGCAATTTCTCCTATTGCAACAATGTGTTAAAATATGCTGTAGACGCTTCAAAATGCATCTTACAGTGACAAAGGGATGTATACAACAAATATATTTGAAGAATTACTCAGTTATTGGTACTTTTCTTATTTCAGAAATTAACTGTGATATTTACAAAGGCAATCTAACTTTAGCCAAAATTAACAAGGTAAGTTTTATCACATGTCATGTCTCATGAGATCATTACAACAAAAATAGGTTTCTAGATTGTTGTCATACTTAAACAGAGAAATTATACTTATGTATCATCCTTGTAAATTGAACTGTCACATGTTGAATACATAACGTGGTCAGTTTACTATGTATTTATACGCAAAGTGACCTTTTTAACCCTTTCCCACATACAGTAAATTTGCAGCAGACAACTTAAAAAGAAATTCTGCTCAAAAAGCTTGAAAATCTCTATAATTGTAGGTATAATTACTGTAATGAGTTGAAAACATTGTGGCAAAAGGAGAAATTGCTTTTGAGCAATTTCTCCATTTGTCACAATGTTTTCAAAAGCTGTCTGCTGCACAGGCGTCAGAAAACGTTTATATGTGGGAATGGGTTTCTCCTTTTGTCACCATGTTTTCAACTCTAATTCAATTATCGCACTTTCATTTAAAGGGAGTTTCCAAAACATTTCGAGTATGTTTTCAAATTCATCTACTGAAGATTTGTTGTATGTGGGAAAGGTTTAATTCAATACTATTTTTCCCGTATTAGATTCTCATGATTTGCCTAGATCTTTTCTAAGTCGTCTGCTACATATTTGTTGTATGTGGGAAAGGATTGACTTGTGGATTTTTTTGCCAGATACCTGATGTCGATAGAAGAGGCCTGAAGAGAGTACCAAGTCTGAAGGCCGACGTGACACCTGACCTTATGCAAGAGGATACACAGGTATACACACTGATCAATTTTATACTAATGGAGATAATTAGGTTATATAGCAACACAAATGATTGTTGTAAGGATCAGAATAAAAGCAATTTTATAAATTGTATGTCATCTCATTTCATCTGGGCAACTGATTTTCTCATCCCATTTATTTTTTATATATTTTTGAAAAATGTGTAATTTATGTTATATATAGAGGATATTTTATGAGTGTTTATTTATTAAATGAGTATACTAAGATGATATGCAACGAACCTTGGAGAGCATCATATTCATCTTAGTTAACAATGAATAAAACATTCTTATTATCACATAAAGTGATTCATGAGGCGTATTACGAAAAAAAAATGTATATGAAATTTGGTGCCAAATTTATAACGTCAAACCGCTGATATGGCTTCCTTCCCATTCGATGGTTTCTGCGTTGTAATAAAGACTGGAAACCAAACTATTATTGTCATATAATATTCATATAACTGGATTTTAACACTCCCAGAGATGGCTTTATGTGATAAATTGCATTATTTTAGGATGCCGACGTAAGAAAATGACAAAACATGAAGGTAAAATCATCAAATACAACACATTTATTCAGAGACTAGAAATAATAACAATGCACATTATTAATACTATAATTGTGGAGATGTTTGGACACAATGGGTGTCCAGTCATCATGGAGGACGACGGCACAGTTTTCATAAGACTTTTGTGCAGTTGCACGCACCAAATATGTATAACTAGTAGTCTCGTATGAAACCATGACATGTGCAGCTTTTATTCTAGTCCACATACTCTGATTAAGCACTTATTTTTTAATTGCTTCCAAATCCAACAAAATATCCATCCTTCCTTCACAATTATCAACAACATATAAAAGTCCTTAAAGTGTGTTCCATGAGAGATGCGCTAATACAGGACATCTTCTGCCTGTTCTGGACATCCCTGTCCACTATAAATAATTTTATCAATGGTTCATGCCATAGACAAAGCAATGAATGAAACTTTGGATTGTTGGAATCCTTTAAGAAGTCACCTTGCAAGTTTCGTTCATCCTTGACATGCCATGCAAAATAGCCCCATCCAAGGGCCTGTTTCTGACTGATGCAGTCTAAGCATCGAGGTTGACGTTGGAGGTGTAAATACCCACTCACTGACCGCTAGAATACCTGGAGTGAAGAATGTTGTAGCCCCCTACAGTCAATGGAATTAACCTAATAACACAGTGCTGAAAGTTAAACAAAATGTTGAGAAAACACATCCTGTAAAGTTTATGGCATAAACCCATTACACAGCCATAAAAGTCACATTAAACAAATCGAGGGCTTGGCGTGAAACGGTTGTAACTAAAAACCTATTTTGAAAACCCTAGTTTAGGGGCCATTTTGACCCTTTTGTAAACAATGCAAATTTAGGTGCCATTGCTCAGAACGAGCAATGGCACCTAAATTTCCATTGTTTACCAAGAAAAAAAGATTTAACGTTTATAAAGACATTATGGCGAGGTGATTAACCTTGGTAAAAAAATACCAATTTTAGTTACAACCGTTTCACGCCAAGCCCTCGAAATGTTAACTAAGTCATAATCAGGTTATCAGCTTTGTCAAACATTTCTCAACCTGGTTATCTATCTAGTGAAAGATCCATGGCAATTGGTTTGTTCAAGGGCTGTTTATTTCATTAAATGAGCCTGAAAATATAATAAAAAAACATCACAGCAGCATCAAGTACCTAAATTAAGGGTAGGAGGGTGGGTAGCATTTTCTAAATCAATTTCATCTATGGTTTCTCGAAGCTGGTTGAAAAAGACAGTGTTTCGAATATTCTCAAATTATGGAAAGCGTCTGTTTGACTTTGCATAACAGGTGATTAGGCACTTAATAAATTCCAATAGTAAATGTGAGCGTTTTGTAGTTTAGACTCGATCATAGCAGGCAGATGAGATTATTGCTAGGGACATAATCTGTATTATTCTAAAAAGAAAGGGTAATTTGCTTTCCAATCTCAGTTGGTCTGTCCGTACACCAAAGCTTGTCCGATTGATATCTGAAAAATGCTTCGTCCTACAGTACTCACACTTGGCAGTGAGGTTGGGCATGACCATAAGATGACCCCCTATAATTTTGAGGTCAAATGTCAATGACACAGCAACCTTAAACATTAACCCTTTCCCTCATACAACAATTCTGCAGCAGATGACTTTGAACATATTTTGTCAAAAACTAGAAAATCTCTTCAATTGAATGGATAACTTATGACTAAAAGTTGAAAAGATTGTGGCACTATGTTTTCAAAAAGCCATCTGCTGCAGAGGCGTCAGAAAGCGTCTATATGAGGGTAAGGGCTAAAAGGGGAGGGTCACAATGTTTGACAAACATCTCTTGTTTTTATAGTCTCAGAAGCAGTTGTCCATACAACAAAGAGGAGGGGAAATGGCTCTTACCGTTGTGGCATCAGTGTTTGGTGAGCAACTGCCTGAACAGCTACCCAGTTTGTGGGAAACCATTTCAAAATACTTGAAAATGGATGAAACAGGTAGCTAATATTGAATTTTGTTGATATTTGTATAAATGTTGGCTGTATGACAAGCACTTAACCCTTCCCCTCATATAGACGCTTTCTGACGCCTCTGCAGTAGACAGCGTTTTGAAAACATGGCAATAAAAGAAGAAATTGATCAAAATGAGCAATTTCTCCATTTGTTACCACGTTTTCAACTCTATTCAATTATTGTACTTTAATTAAAAGGGAGTTCCTAAATCTTTTCAAAGTTGTCTGCTGCAGATTCGTTGTTGTGAAAAAGGTTAAATGTAACAATTTCCTCTTTTCATTTATTTTAATTTGTCCTAAAGACTTGACTTATATTAACCAAATTTCAGATGAAGGTAGATTTCATGAAAGCTCAAATTTGTGACTGAACTGCATGTATAAATTGTATTGTTTTAGACCTAGCTTTAAAAAGACATTTTGTGGGGTCTTTGGAGATTCTTTTGGGCATTGCAACATTTCTTATCTTCTATTTTGTTAAATGGCTTGAATTTGAAAACAATTAAAAAAGAATTGAATGGAAAAATATGACTGGCTTCAATTTTGTAATGAAATATGGATTTCTAATTTGGAATAGTCTGAAGATAGTGCATTAACCCTTTCCCTCATAAGACAATTCTGCAGCAGACGACTTTAAACATATTTTGTCAAAAAATAAAAAATCTAGATTATTTAAAGGAAAACATTGTGGCATTGTGTGCTCGTTTTGAGCAATTTCTTCTTTTGTCACTATGTTTTCAAAAAGCTATCTGCTGCAGAGGCATCAGAAAACATCTATATGAGGGAAAGGGTTAAGTAATAGACAAAGCCCCACATGTACATCCCGGGAACTTTAAAATCTTCTTCTAAGAGATTATCAAAAACAATTCCAGGTCAACTATAGCCTTTCCTACATACAGATATATTTGGATTCATCTGCAGTAGACAACTTTTGGCAACAGTTCAGGAAAAGGGAGAAATTGGTCACAATGAAATGTTTTTCCTTTTGCAGCAATGTTTTTAACTTTATTCAATAATTAAACATTTATTTTAAGAGAATTTTCGTATTTTTAGCTTTCCTATTCGAAGAAATAGGGGAGCTTATGTAATCACCCTGGCGTCCGCGTTGCCAGCTTGGTCAAACCTTTGCGTGCAAGTCCTTTTCTCAGACACTGTGTATGCTGTTGCTTTGAAACTTCACACTCTTATTCAGGGTCAATAGGTGACCTTGTATGTCAAGTCCCATAACTCTGGAATAGATTTTGACTGAATTGTGCCCCTTCTTGGACTTAGAATTTTGGTTAAACCTTTGCATGCAAGGCCTTTTCTCAGACACTGTGTAAGTTGTTGCTTTGAAACTTCACCCACTTATTCAGGATCATTATATGACCCTGTATGTCCATAACTCTGGAATTGATTTTGACTGAATTGTGCCCCTTATTGCACTTAGAATTTTGGTCAAATCTTTGCGTGCAAGGCCTTTTCTTAGACACTGTGTAAGCTGTTGCTTTGAAACTTCACACACTTATTTAGGATCATTATATGACCCTGTATGTTAAGTCCCATAACTCTGGAATGGATTTTAACTAAATTATGCTCCTTTTTGGACTTAGAATTTTTGTCAAACCTTTGGGTGCAAGGCCTTTTCTCAGACACTTTGTATGCTGTTGCTTTGAAACTTCACACACTTATAAAGGGTCATTAGACGACTTTGTATGTCAAGTCCCATAACTCTGGAATGAATTTTGACTGAATTGTGCCCCTTTTTGGACTTAGAATTTTGGTCAAACCTTTGTGTGCATGGTCTTTTCTCAGACACTCTGTAAGCTGTTGCTTTGAAACTTCACACACTTATTCGGGAATTTTGGGTTATAGTTAGGCATTCAAGACCTTTTCTTAGAAACTATATAATTTATGCGGTTGCTATTAAACGGTTTTCTTTCTTTTGTAAATTCAATTTCAACTGAATTATTCCACTTTTGGATTTTGGACTTTTACCAATGCTACAACTGTTCTGAAGTAGGCCCTGATAGGTGAGCTATATTGTCCTCCGACAACTCTTGTTGTTTAGATATTTTCGAAATTGTCCACTACAGATTTGTTGTATGTGGGAAAGGTTTACTTTCTTGATGAGTTATTTCAGGTTAGCTATAATTTTTCCATCCAACTGTAAGATAATAAACAAATGAGATCGATAACTTGGTTGTATTGTATTACAGAGATTAAAAGCATCCAGTCAGAGGACGCAGCCCAAGATGTGGTTAATAGTTTACAAGTGTTAGAAGTCATGGGACCATCATTGCATCCTAGTATTTCTATACAGGTGTGGTAATTTAACCCTTTCCAACATACAACATATCTGCAGCAGACGACTTTGAAATTATCTAGGTAAAAATGTGAAAAGGTCTCTATAAATAAAAATATCATTATTAAAAAGAGTTGAAAACATTGTGGCAAAAATAGAAAAAGCTCATTATGGGCAATTTCTCCTTTTGCCACAATTTTTTCTAAAGGCATCGAAAAGGATCTGTGTGTGGGAAAAGGTTAAGTTATTTATCTAGTAAACTTTAAAGTATTCAAAGTCTATGCTAAAGACTTGTTGTAGTGGCATCCTGATTGGCAGCGAGTGTTTGCAAAGGTGGCTTTTGGACTTTTCCAGCAGTGTAGCATTTCTTTTCCACATGCAGACGAATTTAACCCTTTCACACATATAGATGCTTTCAGACGCCTCTGCAGCAGACGACTTTTGAAAACAATGTGGCAAAGGTGAAATTACTCAAGATTGCCACAATGTTTTCAACTCTATTTAATAATTAAACTGTCATTAATGGAGATTTTTCACATTTTTGCCAAAGATGATTTCAAAGTCATCTGCTACAGATTTGTTGTATGTGGGAAAAGGTTAAAAACATTGTAGCATAGTTTTGCCTAAATGACACTGGTGTCTACCGTAAATAATTCTAGAAACTGTGCTCAATCATCTTTCAAACTGGAGACAAATTATCTGATCAACTACCTTTAGACTTTTACCAAGTTAAAGTATCGAAGAAAACAATGTAAAGTGTAGTAGTATATAGTATAACTTTTAGACTGCAGAAAAAAATCAAGTTTGTTGAGATATACTGGAATCATTGCATTGAATGGTTGGTTGGTTGGTCCGTCAATATGACACATGACGTTTGTTGAGGGAACTACTTCTTCAATTTTTTAAGACATTTTTTTTTTATCTAACTTGGTACATAATGACAATCATGAGTTGCAAAACTGCAAGACATAAATTGGATGATACTTGTTTAGGAATTCTAGAATAATCCATGATTCATTTGTTTGTATACTATCAAACCAATTTGTAACGGTAATAACCCTTTCCCACATACAACAAATCTGCAGCAGACGACTTTAAAAACATAGTGACAAAAACCTGAAAAATCATCATAAAAGATATCTTTATTGTTATATAAAGTTGAAAACATTGTAGCCAAAGGAGAAATTGCTCATCATGAGCAATTTCACTTTTGGCCACAAAGTTTCCAAAAGTTGTCTGCTGCTATTGCTACAAAATGCGTCTGCAGGTGGGAAATGGATAAGGCATCTTTAGTTACTGAACTAGTTGATTGTTTGTTTTCAGTTGTTAGATTACCTACCTTGTCTCCAGTGCTACATTAAAAACCAATATACAGGTGTGCGACACATGGCTGCCCGGGTGATAGGTATGTTGAGTACACTGTACACCCAGTCCGTCATGGCGTTTGTCATCGAGATCATACTTCCCATGTTGGAAACCACAGACGATGATGTTTTTAGGCAAGGGGCTTCTGAAGTTATCTCCAGTATCCTTTTTATGTTAACATGATCTGCCACAATTGATAAGTGGGGGGACAATTGACCCAGAGGTAGGATGGTGAACTTATGATTTAAAGGTCCAAAGATTGATTCACATGAGAGATCTGCCCACACACTTGGACCAAGTGCTGGTTAACCCTGAAAAACCAAAGATATAACTTTTAACAAAATAATGGATGTTTGAACTATCCGTTTTGTTTTAACTCTTTCCCACATACAACAAATCTGAAGCAGACAACTTTGAAAACAAAGTGACAAAAACCAGAAAAATCTCAATAAAATATATAGTTTTATTGTTAAATGAAGTTGAAAACATTATGGCCAAAGGAGAAATTGCTTATCAGGAGCAATTTCTCCTTGGGCCACAATGTTTTCAAAAGTTGTCTGCTGCTATACCGTCAACATGTGTCTACAGGTGGGAAAGGGTTAAGTTCACCTACACATGTAATGTAAGAGTGATTGTGATTATTCACTGTTTGTTGTCTGTCTGTCCGTTCATATTTACTTACTGACATTTTCTCCTCCTTAACCAATGGACCAATTTAAAATTCACAGGAATATTCCTCAGATGGTCCTCTTTGAAAAATGTTCAAATGATTGAAATCTATGCAAAACTGTTTTTTGCATTATATGTATAATGTGAACATTTTCCTTGAGTGAACCTCTTCCAAGATTGTTTGATCCTTAATCCTTTGAAAAACATAACCACCAGGGGGCAGGGCAGAGCTTGTTTTCCTATTATGTATAGAGCTAAAACCCTTCAACAATTAAATCGGGGCACAGGTATAGGGCCATCATGGTCCCCTTATTCTATTATTTTATGCCATGTATGTGAATGATGAGTTAACTTTGTTCGATATTTTTAGTCTTCTGCTAAACCAAATGTTTTCAAAAGACGTCCCTAGTATCGGGTAAGGGATAAACTTATTACCAAACAGTGGTGTATATTTCCTGAACATGTTGTAGATGTTATAGAGATGTTGGGGATGGACATAATACCATATATAGTACTGCTTATCGTACCAGTGTTAGGTAGAATGAGTGATCAGCATACAGATGTTCGCATCCTGGCAACCAGCTGTTTTGCCACACTGATTAGGCTCTTACCTTTAGAGGTATGTATAAGTTTTTAACCCTTTCCCACATACAAAAAGCCTCTTTGTCAATAATGTGGAAGCTCTTTATAAACAAAAGTTTAATCATTAGATACGGTTGAAAACATTGTAGCAAAGTGAGAAATTACTGCAGACAATGCTCTAGGAGTTAAGTCTGACAAATACTAGGAAGTCTTGCCCCATTTGCATTTGTAGGCGATAACCCTTGTATAATGTCAAAATAAATGCAATAAGACCCCTTCATGTATGATATGACGCATTTTTAGCTCGACTATTCGAAGAATATGAGAGCTATACTACTCACCCTGGCGTCGGCGTCGCCGTCGCCGTCGGCGTCCACGTCACACTTTGGTTAAGGTTTTGCATGCAAGTTCTTAAATACTACATGTATTGCATTGAAACTTTCTACAACCCTACCAAACTATCACACCAATGTAGATTATCAAGTTAGATAACTCTATCCTGCATTTTATGCAAGTTATGGCCCTTTTTTACTTAGAAATTCTGGTTAAAGTTTTGCATGCAACTAAAGTAAGAGTCCATATCTCAGTATTTAATTGATGCATTGCATTGAAACTTTATACAGCACTACCCAACTATCACACCTATGTAGATTATCAAGTTAGATAACTCTATCCTGCATTTTATGCAAGTTATGGCCCTTTTTTTACTTAGAAATTCTGGTTAAAGTTTTGCGTGCAACTAAATTAAGAGTCCATATCTCAGTATTTACTTGATGCATTGCATTGAAACTTTCTACAACCCTACCCAACTATCACACCTGTGTAGATTATCATCTAAGATAACTCTATCCTGCATTTTATGCAAGTTATGGCCCTTTTTTTACTTAGAAATTCTGGTTAAAGTTTTGCATGCAACTAAATTAAGAGTCCATATCTCAGTATATACTTGATGCATTGCATTGAACCTTTATACAACCCTACCCAACTATTACACCTATGTAGATTAACAAGTTAGATAACTCTATCCTGCATTTTAGGCAAGTTATGGCACTTTTTTTTACTTAGAAATTCTGGTTAAAGTTTTGCGTGCTACTAAATTAAGAGTCCATATCTCAGTATTTACTTGCTGCATTGCATTGAAACTTTCTACAACCCTACCCAACTATTACACCTGTGTAGATTATCAAGTATGATAGCTCTATTCTGCATTTTATGCAAGTTATGGCCCTTTTTTTACTTAGAAATACTGGTTAAAGTTTTGCGTGCAACTAAATTAAGAGTCCACGTCTCAGTATATACTTGATGCATTGCATTGAACCTTTATACAACCCTACCCAACTATCACACCTATGTAGATTATCAAGTATGATAACTCTATCCTGCATTTTATGCAAGTTATGGCCTTTTTGGACTTATAAATTCTGGTTAAAGTTTTGCATGCAACTACATAAAGAGACCATCTCTTAGTAACTACTTGATGCATTGCATTGAAACGTTATACAGCCCTTACCAACCAGCATTTTATGCAAGTCATGGACCTTTTTGGACTTAGAAATTCTGGTTAAAGTTTTGCAACTACATTTAGAGTGTAATCTCAGTAACAACTTGAACAATTGTATTGAAACTTTATACAACCTTTCCCAATTGTACAACTATAAACACAACCAATTAAGATAACTCTATCCTGTATATGGTGCAAATTGTTGCCCTTTTTTTACTTAGAAATTATGGTTAAAGGTTTGCGTGCAACTACATTAAGAGTCCATATCTTAGTAACTACTTGATGCATTCCATTGAAAGGTTATACAACCCTATCTAACCATCAAACCTATGAAAATAATCATGTTAAATAACACTATCCTGCATATAATGCAAATTATCACCCACTAAGAAATTGTGGTTAATGTTTTGCATGCAACTACATTAGAGTCCATTATCTCGGTAACTTAAATAAGCGGTGGAATAGTCGAGCGCGCTGTCCTCCGACAGCTCTTGTTACAATGTTTAATAACAAATAGTCTGTTATGGGTGTCAATTAATCTACGAAATTATGTACCAGTCTACACTTGAACTTCCTTTTCGATCTTGCGCCGTAAAGAGAAACATTGCAAATTTCAATTTTAAATCTTCATAATCTGCCGATATCCAAGAGATGTTCTTTATTATCAACAGCTAGTCTCAAACTAACTCCAAATACACCAATAACAAACAAGGAAGCAAAAAGCTAAAATATTATTTATGTGAAAACTGCAATAAATCATGCCTGAATATATATAAACAATTGTGTAAATACCTATCAAACCTAAAATAAAGAGGAGTGGGAGAGCAGCTTGAATTTATTTGCAATATTTCTCTTTACGTTGCAAGATCGAAAAGGAAGTTCAATGTAGACTGGTATATACTTTCATAGATTAATTGTCACAAAGCGTCCTTTTTTTTGGTCATATTGTAAACCAGTCATTTATTACCAAGAACTTCTTGTTGTCGGAAATGTAAACAAATAGCTGTCATGTACTGTATATGTTTTTTCATCTGAGATGTAAAATATTGGTGCTTTCATAATACATGTTTTTGTGCAGAAAAATAGTGATGTTATTGCAATGCAAATTTTATTGTCTTTGTGCCCCCAAAAACTTAGTTTTAAATATTGTTTTTCTGTGACTCCAAACAGTTATGTTGTTGAAAGGATTAGGGCTTATTTTGATGATGGTGATATTTTTAATTTGCTGTGTCTATATCATCACCTAGATAAATGGCTTACATGTATACATATATATAGTATATTGTGACAGTTTTAAACTATGTTGCCAGCCCTTTCCTACATACAAAAAATCTACAGCTTACGAACATGAAAACATCTAGGAATAAATATGAAAAATCTCTATTAATGAAACAATGATTATGATATAGAGTTGAAATCATCGTGGTAAAAGGAAAAATTGCTATTTTTTTCAGAAATCTTCTGTATCAAAAATGTGCCTGCATTTGGGAAAATGTTGTATCATCTTTGAATAAATATTATCACCCATGAAAAAAAAAAAAAAAAAGTTCAAATATTTGAATAATTCTACTTTATAATAGGCCGGTGTCCCAGATCCTCCAGACATGAAGATATCATTAGTGAAAAAGAAGCTCTCAGAGAGAGATTTCCTTCAACAGTTAATGGATGGGTCCAAACTGGAAAATTACAAGATTGATGTTCCAGTTAAAGCTACACTTAGAAAGTATCAACAGGTAGGCTGATAAAAGTCATATTATTGACCTTTTCTCCTCTTGCCGACACACTCCGACGTATTTGCAGCAGATTACTTATTGGAATATTTAAGCAAAAGGAGAAATTGCTCCTTTTGTCAAAATGTTTTTAACTCTTTTCAATACATTCATTTATAAGGATTTTCCATGACATTGCCTAAATGATTTCAAAGAAGACTGCTATTGAATTGTTGAATGTGGGAAAGGGTTAAAACAGATAGAGGTGACTTTTGATACCTCTGCTGAAGATCACTGGACTTTGTAGGGGGAAGTCATCCAATTAACAAAATTCATGATACAAACTAATTCTTTAGCTTGTCTGTTTTTATAAGAAAAAGGTTGTTGTTTGCGTCTTTGCAAAACTTTAACCTAACCTCAAAACTAAAAAATGTTCAACATTTTCTAGGGACAATATGCATGTTTATAACAAGTGATATAACTCTGGCTTTAATAATTATTCAGTAATGCCCCTTTTTCCACCTAGAAAAAACCCAGACAAGTGTTGGCGTTTTCTTGTTAAGCAACTCAAATGAAACTGTCTGGAAGCAAGTTATTGAAAAGAGCCATTCATTCTAGGGATGACCATGAATGTTGAATATTAGTATATCTAATGTAATTTATTTGTGTTTTGGTCTAAACAGCGATCCAGTGGTCATTAGCTTGAATCCTGTCTCGGCCATTCTTTTTTTCTGATTAATGGCAAAAGCAATTCGTCAACCACCATCAGGCTTAATTGTCTTTGTGGGAAGATAGCCAGTTGTCTGGAAAAAAAGTTGTGTGGAGTACAAGTGTGAGAAAGGCATGAAACGTTTTATGTGAATAAGCGGTGAATATAACTGAAATAACAACTTTAAACTCGAGTCAATCAATCAATTTTGCAATGTCAGCAATTTAATCTTATTCTATTGTTTCAAGATATGTAGTGAAATGGAAATCTCACTGTTATATTCAATGTATTGTATAACTCTTTCTCACTTGGAAAAGCATATTAACATGTTTGCAGCTTTTGAAAAGAAAAAATTAATAATTTGTAAACAATGTTTTGAACTCGATTCAATAATGAAGACTTTTATTCACAGAGCTTGTCTATATATTTGCCTAGGTGTTTTCAAAGTTGTCTGCTGCAGATATGTTGTATGTGGGAAAGGGTTAATAAGATATTTTGTTTTTACAGGATGGGGTGAACTGGCTTGCTTTTCTGAACAAGTACAAGTTACATGGTATATTATGTGATGATATGGGATTAGGGAAAACTCTACAGTCAATTTGTATAATGGCTTCAGATCATTATAGGAGGGCACAAAAATATGAGGTAGTGTAATATAACTTGCCTCTTTTAATCCATATAGACACTTTAAATGCATATGCATATATCCTATCTGAGTTGGCGGCTCTCTTTCAAACAGTTTTCATCGAATCTTCACCAAACTTGTTGAAAATATTTAGGCTAAGTTCAATAACCATCCAAAACGCCCAATAAATGGTCAAATTAGCCTTGTCCACTCTTTTAACTCTTTTTTCATCTGATCTTGACCAAACTTGTTGAAAAAGTTTGTGTGCATAATGTTTTGGCCAAGTTTCATAATTAGCCTTTTCAGCAGACGGCTTTTTGAAAACATAGTGACAAAAGAAGAAATTGCACAAAACGTGCAATTTCTCCTTTTGCCACAATGTTTTCCACTTTTTGTCATAGGTTATCCATTCAATTATGGAGATTTTCTATTTTTTGACAAAATACGTTCAAAGCCGTCTGCTGCAGAATTGTCGTATGAGGGAAAGGGTTAATAGCTCTTATCCAATCTTCATCAAACTTGCTGTGAATGTTTACATGTGTATTTTGTGACAGGTTGGCGCTCTTGTTGTATTTGTGTGTATTTGGGCCAGGAAATGTGCATGTATATGATAAAGTATATAATTCTTTACTCAAATTTTAGAAATCAAAATTCACCAGTGAAGTTCAAATTCATTAATGTTTTATACAGACATCCAAGGGTCCTGACTGTAGCCCTATGCCTTCTATAGTTGTCTGCCCTCCGACCCTGATAGGGCACTGGGTCTATGAGGTGAATAAATTTGTGGACAAGGAGTACCTTAATCCTTTGATGTATGCCGGTACCCCTGCTGAACGATTAAGGTAGGTTTTCAGTATAGATGGTTTTCTATTTGTTTAACCCTTTCCCACTTATAGACGCATGTTTATGCATCTACGGTAAACACCTTTTGGAAACATTGTGGCAAAATGAGAAATTGCTCATAATGAGCAATTTCACCTTGTGTCAAAATTATTTTCAAGTCGACTCAATAAAAATACTTTCCTTTATTGACTTTTTTCGATATCTTTGCATAGATATTTTCAAGGAGGTGTGTTTCAAATTTATTGTATGTGGAAAAGGATTAAACAATTGTCCGATATGCTGTTAGCCCAGCTGAAAAGTTTTGAAGCTTCCCTTTTTGTGTGACCAGACTTTGAAAAATGACACTTAGTGATCACTTCTCCTTCATTTGTTTGTCAGTCCATCATGTTTTGACTTACACAGGACTATTGGCAGATGTTGGATGTGTTCCTTCAAACTGTCTTGTCTTTATTGTAACGCATCTTATATGTTGATAAAAACCCTTCAAAACAGGAAAAATATAAGGAAGAGAACAAAAAAAATCAAACATCGTGGTTTCTGCGTAATTTACGTATCGACCCCGATCAGCCTAAGCATGCAGCGCAGGCTAACCCCGGATAGACACTTCGCCTCCTGTTGTTTTTCTGTTTCAGGACTTGTTACTCTGTTCTCTTTACCCCTGAGACAGAATGTGTCGGACCGGATTAGGCTGCGCGGACTGCACAGCCTGATCTGGGTCGATACATTACGCAGAGTCCATAATGTTGGTTTTCTTGTGGAACGGCTAATATGTTGTTGTTATTTTACGCCAAAAAGTGTTACAAGCTTTTCACTTACATGAATTTTCCTCTTGATGTATCTATTTTCTATATGTTTACTGCATGTATGTTTTTTATTGTAGATTACAAAAGAAGTCATCCAAACATAATCTGATTGTGGCCTCATATGATGTGGTTAGAAATGATATTGAATTCTTTGGGTAAGTAATCGTTAATCCTTCAACAATTCGATGTAACAATTCAATTTTTCTCGTAAATGGGTATTTTGTGTGTACACTTCATTTTGATTGTATGCGAAATATTGCTTATGGTCAGTTTACACAGGAATGTATACTATTCACTGACCAAAATCTGTCACTTAACAACAGCTCATTGTGTTTGAAGAACAAACCAGATTTGCTTGTTACTCTACAACAAGAACCGTTAGATAATTGGTTCTTATTTCAAGGTTGAACCATTGACTGCAGCAATTGCCTTAACCCTTTCCCTCATACAACAATTCTGCAGCAGACGACTTTGAACATATTTTGTTAAAAAAATAGAAAATCTCAATAATTGAATGGATAACCCATGACTAAAAGTGGAAAACATTGTGGCAAAAGGAGGAATTGCTCGTTTTGAGCAATTTCTACTTTTGTCACTATGTTTTCAAAAAGCCGTCTGCTGCAGAGGCGTCAGAAAGCGTCTAGATGAGGGAAAGGGTTAAGGTCAAAATCACTGACTAGAATTACTGTTAGATTTAAGTTTTACAATCATCCAAGCCATCATCAGATAAGCTGTCATGTCCTATTCTGCTATTGCTCTTGTTCATCTTTCAAGGTCACCTTTTGTGATCACACTTTTTCCTTTGTTTATCCAGTGTCTGTCCATCATCAGCAATTTGCTTGTGGAAAATCAAAAGGCCACAGATTAAGTCTAAACTTTATGAAACATTTTAAGTTTGCTGATTTTGACAATATACATGTATAGTCCAAGTTCTTATATTGAGCATCTTTTGTTGAAAACTAGGTCACTAGATCAAATTTATGAAATACATTGTTGACATTCTTAAAGAAATATTTCTATCTTTAGCAGATTGAATCTTTGTTAGAATGTTTATCTTAATGATATCTGCACTAAGTCCGAATATGAATCGTCAAATTTAAGAAAAAAATTGTGGACTCTCTAGAGAGCCGACCTTGACGTAAGCATGTTTAACATTTATCAGAATACTTCTTAAAATTATATCTAGTAGTTCAAATATGAGTCATGTTGTGTCGTTACTTGGTCACTAGGTCAAATTGAAGAAAAGCCTTGGGGAAACTCATAGAGGCTGCATTTTTCACCTAAGCATAATGATGAAACTTGTCAGAAGGTTTGTCTTTATGACATCTACGTAGAGTTCAAATAAAGGTTATGTTGGGTCAAATACTAGATAAGGCCAAATTTACAGAGAACCTTGTGGACACTCTAAGAGCCTGCGTTTTTTTTTGTACTCTAGGATGTTTGTCAGAATGTTTTGTCTTGTTGTTTTCTAGGCTAAATTTGAATTTTGGTGATGTTAGGTCAAAACTTAGATCAAATTAAAGAAAAACATTGTAAACAATCTAGAGATCATTTTTAGCTTGACTTGAAAAAACGAGAGCTATTGTCATGACCCTGGCGTCGTCCGGTTAAGGTTTTTTGTTGGCGGCGGCGTGGTCATCCGGTTAAGGTTTTTTGTTCAGCTCAGCTTTTTTTTTTTTTCTGTTTTCTCCCTATCAGTCGAGCGTCTGTGCCGTACACGGTGCTCTGGTTGACTTTATATTGATAAATATTTTTTAGAATGTTTGTTTTGATCGTATCTAGATCAAGTTGAATATGGGTCATGTTGGGTCTTTGTTATCAAATGATTTCTTTACCTTAATTCAGAAGTGTTTATAAATACTTATTGTACAGTGCCATGATAATCGGGTGAGTGTTACAGTGCCATCATGGCCCTCTTGTTTATAAAAATTGTTGCTGACAATAATGACAGTATATTTTGTATTGTAACTTTCAGTGCAATCCATTGGAATTACTGCATATTGGATGAAGGCCATATTATTAAGAATGGAAAGACAAAGGTAGGTTTTGTTCAAGGTCGTATTTAAAATTTCATGATTTGTGTTAATAGAATAATCTTTAGCCTAGGGTGTTTTTCCTGCAAAATAAGTAATAACTAAAGCTAATTACAACAGTTTTATAACATAATCCATTTTATAAAAATAATTTCTTAAAATCTACAAAAATACAAAGGGAAGCATTTACAAATTTAGCCCCAGATACAACAAATCTGCAGCAAATGATATTAAAAACATGTTGGCAAAAATATGGAAAATTGCCATAAATGTGGCAAAAAGAGGAGTTGCTCATAATGAGCAATTTCTCCTTTTGCCAAAATCGACTGCTGTAGAGGTGTCATAAACCGTTTTTATGTTCTAAAGGGTTTATGACAAAATTAAAGAAAGGGAAAGTATTTTACACAGAATTGAAAACATTGATCGAAAATAAAAGTTTTGCAATTTAGGGTATTCTCTGCTTTTAATTTTTCTGTCTTCAAAAATTGTCTTTTTTGCAGAGAAACAAGCATAAAGGATAAATTTGTTGATATTTCAACATCCAGAACTCTTATGTATTTTCCAGATATCCAAAGCCGTCAAACAGTTAAACTGTAATCACAGGTTGATACTATCAGGAACTCCAATACAGAACAATGTCTTTGACCTGTGGTCTCTGTTTGATTTCCTTGTCCCTGGATTTTTGGGGTCTGAGAAACAATTCCAGGTTCGATACGGGAAACCGATCATTGCTAGTCGAGAGGCCAAGAGTTCTTCTAAAGAGCAAGAAGCTGGTGGGTACAAAATTTGGTTTGCATTGCTTATATTTTCATTTATAGAGATTTTGCCATACATTTGCCAAAATGTTTTCAAATTTGTCTGCTGTGGAATTAAAGTATGATGGAAAGGGTTAAGATTCCTTCAACTAGAACCCTTTCACACATACAGACGCATCTGCAGCAGACAACTTTTGAAATCATTGTGTCAAAAGAAGAAATTGCTCATAAAGAGCAATTTCTCCTTTTGCCACAATGTTTTCAACTCTATTCAATAATCATAAGTTTCATTTACAGACTTTTTCCATATTTTTGCCATCATGCTTCCAAAGTATTCTGCTGCAGATTTGTTGTATATGGGAAAGGGTTAGAGGATCTGAAAATGTGATATGTGAAGCTTATATGTTGTTTTTATGGTCTGTGTTAGCAGAGTGATACATAGGGATAACTTCTCTGTTTTTAACAGTTAAGATTATTATCTATTGAAAAGACTTGTTCAGCTTTGAATTTGGAAGAGTTCAAAGTCAATTGTAGGAATATCGAGATAAAAATGTTGAGTTTGGAAGCAGACATTGAGTGAGGAATTTTAGAGTCAAATAACGAGGAAACCAACATTGTGGACTCTGCGTATAGTATTGACCAGGATTAGCCTAAGCATGCCACGCAGGCTAACCCGGACAGACTTTTTTCGCCTTCTATGGATTTTCTGTTTCAGGAATCATTACTCAATACCTCTATCCCCCTGTTACGGAATGAATCGGCCCGGACTGATCTGGGTCGATATATTACACAGAATTCATAATGTTAGTTTTCTCGTGGAATGGCTCATAATAGAACTTGGTCTTTGTCATGACAATGTTGAAAACAACATAAAGCACCAATAAAACTAATTCTGTTTTTCACAGGGGCACTAGCCATGGAGACGTTACACAGGCAGGTACTTCCATTTATCCTACGACGTTTGAAAGAAGATGTTTTAAAAGATCTACCTCCTAAAATTATTCAGGATTATTACTGTGATCTTAGTCCTTTACAGGTGTGTACCTTTATGTGTGTTACCCTCTCCCGTATACAAACAATTTGCAGCAAATGGCTATGTAAATATTATTAAGGCAAACATCGGGAAAAGAAAGTTGTATTACTGTAAAACGCTTTAAATTCTCGAGTTAAAAATATTGATTATGAATTCGCGAAAATACATCTGCATAATCTGCTGGACTAACCTTTTCCCTCATATAGACGCTTTTTGCCACCTGTGCAGCAGACGGATCTTTGAAAACATAGAGACAAAAGAAGAAATTATTGATTGATTGGGGTTTAACGCCGTTTTTAACAATTTCTCAGTTATATCACGGCTGCCAGTTCACCTACTCATGCATTTCCTGGTTTTCTCACACTAGTACTCCACACAACAATCTTCCCAAGCAACTGGCTGCTTTTTCACATAGACTTAGCCCATCGGTGGAAGACGAATGATGCATGTCACATTGACTTTTGTCAATCGTCGGAAAGAAAGTTGGTCGAGCCGGGATTCGAACTCACAACCCCTGGATAAAGAAGAAATTACTTAAATAAAGCAATTTCTCCTTTTGCCACATTGTTTTCCACTTTAAGTCATAGGTCATCCATTCAATTATAGAGATTTTCTATTTTTATACACCACCGGAGGCGGTCGTATATTGGCGTCATCTTCTCCGTCTGTCCGTTCGTACGTCCATTTCTTGTGAACGCAACTCCTCCTACGTTTCTGACCGTATCTTTTCAAAACTTGGTCAATGTCATAACTATAATGTGTAGATGTGCATGAAGCGGTGATTTTCCGGTTCATTGATATTTGCAAGATTTATGTCCCTTGTAACTTATTCTCTGTAGCTGATTGATATTGCAGCCTTGTGAACGCAACTCCTCCTATGTTTCTGACCGAATCTTTTCAAAACTTGGTCAATGTCATTACTACAATGGGTAGATGTGCATGAAGCGGCGATTTTCCAGTTCTTTGATTTTTGCAAGATTTTTGTCCCTTGAAACTTAGTCTCTGTAGCTGATTGATATTGCAGTCTTGTGAACGCAACTCTTCCTATGTTTCTGACCGAATCTTTTCAAAACTTGGTCAATGTCATGACTATAATGGGTAGATGTGCATGAAGCGGCGATTTTCCGGTTCATTGATTTTTGCAAGATTTATGTCCCTTGTAACTTAGTCTCTGTAGCTGATTGATATTGCGGCTTGTGAACGCAACTCTTCCTACGTTTCTGACTGAATCTTTTCAAAACTTGGTCAATATCATTACTATAATGGGTAGATGTGCATGAAGCAGGGATTTTCCGGTTCAGCAATTTTTGCAATAGTTATGCCTTTCGAAACTTGGTCTCTATAGCATATTCACTTGAGAACGCAACTCAAGTTTCCAAACAGGTAGAAGTGCATAAAGCAGGGATTATCCGGTAGAGTGATTTTTGCAAGAGTTATGCTCAGAAGGAAAAAAGGATACATATCGACACTTCCATTGACCTACTTTCATATCGGAAGCCTCCATAGGGTTCTATCTCTGTGTATATGTATCCTATTTTCTTTAGTTAATACCAAAGTTAGCTAGCCTGGTAAGCAGAGTAAGACTTTCAACTCTGAACAAGTGTGGATAAACTGTTTTGCTCAAGGAAACACCCGGCTGCCCCTGCAGGGATCGAACCTACTACCCAGGCAACCATGATCTCAGGTCCCTGTCTCTTCCAGCTAAGCTAACTGGTCTCACAGACTTCATTTTGAGCTTATGTATACAGACATGTTAAAAGCAATAATTAAAAGGACCAATATTGATCTTTATATTTTGTGGCGGCACTGGCACTCTTGTTTGACAAAATATGTTTAAAGTCGTCTGCTGCAAAATTGTTATATGAGGGAAAGGATTAACCTGTCCTCGTTATTTTGTACAAATATTCCATTGTTTACCTGATATATATATGTATACATAAGACTAAAAAAAACGAAAAATACATTTATACCTCAATAAGAGACCACCTGTCTTAAGAGACCACTTACATCATTTCCCTTGGGTGGTCTGTTAATACAAGTTTGACTGTAGTTGAAAACATTGTTGCAAAAGGAGAAATTGCTCATAATGAGCAATTTCCACTTTTGCCACAATGTTTTCAAAAGCTAGCTTTTGCAGAGGCATCAAAAAGGGCTAAACTTTATCTAGTGGATATTTTCTGACAACACTTTCTTCTCTGTCTGAAAATATGATGTTATTGAAAGTCGTCTGCTGTAGAGATGTCTTAGGCAGTGTCCGACAAATTTCAGAATTGTTTGGTAGCCCACTGGGCTACCAGATTTTGGAAGCTGGTAGCCCGAAATATCGCGGATGCCAATGAGTGTTTTATGATTATTTTTGTTTTCTACTTCTGTACAAACATAATATTAAGAGCACACCATGTACATGATTTAAGGGTAATGACCATTTCAAATAACATGACTGTGTTGCAAAAGACCTGAAGTGCAGCATTCAGTTAAAAAAAAATGAAATTTGGAAAAAAGACTTTTTGGTAGAGCTTAACATATAGGAGAAAATTGGTACTAAAGATTTTCAAGATTACTTTTCACTAGGTTATTTGAAATATTCTGCATAAAATGTATGTATTTTATCCATATTTACAAAAGATTTAAAAGCTAGTGACAGAAATGTTTAAACTTGAGACCAAAAAATCAAATGATGTAGTATAAACTCTTCAAATTAGAGGTCACCGATTTAGGTCCCTCACCGAAACAGGGCATACGATACGAGTGTCAGTTTTACAAAGAACGACATATTAAATAAGATTCAATTTTATTAACCAAAAGTCAAATTTATCAGGTTCAATGAAGTTATTAACCCTTTCCCTCATATAGACGCTCTCTGACGTCTCTGCAGCAGACAGCTTTTTGAAAACATAGTGACAACAGAAGAAATTGATCAAAACAAGCAATATCTCCTTTTACCACAATGTTTTCCACTTAGTCATAGGTTATCCATTATATTTTTTATTTTTTGACAAAATATGTTCAAAGTCGTCTGCTGCAGAATTGTTGTATGAGGGAAAGGGTTAAATCATAAAATATTGTCAAAAACAATGACGCGAATAATACCGTAACACATGTAACACGTTAAATTTGTTTCATGTGTTACGGTATTATTCACAACATAGCCGCCATTTTGATAATTGCGCAATGTTAATCATGGTTCCTTACTGAGAATTTGAAATCGGTAAACAGCGTTTAATGTAAACATCGGGGTCCACTCTTGATGGTCACGGGTCAACTCAGCCTTTTACAAACTCGGCCATGAGTCAACTCGGCCTTGGGTCAACTCGGGTGGGTCAACTCGGCCTTTCCTGGATTTTATAGTGCAGTGATAGATATATGTATTGCCCACTTTTATGTTCGTCGTAATTTTACTATTTGTCATGAAAAACGAGTGAAAGGGGGAAATGAAAAGTAAAATGAATACACGAGTATCATTGTTTAATTAAGAAAAATAAGTTTGATAGAATTCATAGAATTTAAATCATACAATATTATTTGAATGTCATTTATTTTTTCACTTTTTCGAACACAAGTGAATATATGAATAGAAAGCATTGAATTTTGAAATAATTGTGGAAATAGAGTGGAAATAATTTAACTCATAATATTCTTTTAAATGTATTAACTAAATCATCTTGCTGTCTCTCACGAACCGCACGCGAACATGGTATGCACAATACCATCACGCAAAATCAAAAACACACAACAACGCACAATTAAATTAAAGTTATTTTCTCTGAACACATATAGCACAATCAAAGAAAGGTTTGTATAATGAGGATTTTTTATTTTCTTTCGGGATATATACTTACTCAAACTAGTTATAACATCTCATTGGCAAAAATCACGATTCTATAAAGTCAGTCTTCTTTTTCATTTGTTTGTATTGTTCTTCACCTCGTTTACCATGCATATTTATTTTTGTTTTCTGTTTGTAGAACTGAGAGAAATAAAGGAATTTGTATTGTATTGTAGTCAAACTTCAATTATTAAAGAATTTTGGAGTAGATGGATTAAATAACAACATCAAACAACTGTGAAAAACTACTTTTCTTTAATTATATGATTAGCTATAATTATAATTGTAATTATTACTTATTATATACAACAAACAACATCAATTACAATTTTAATAACAAGTATGTAACAAATGTGACAAACAATTATTTATTATAATTATACAATTTACAATTTCAACATCAACAAACAGCATCATTGCAATTGACGTATACAACTTATAAAATACTTATTCTCCTTTTACATGCATATTCAGTACTGGCCGAATTGACCTGGCCGAGTTGACCCACCCCGAGTTGACCCAAGGCCGAGTTGACCCGGATTCCTCTTGATCGGGGTCGTCAACGTCATTGACCCAATTTCTCATTTCTTCCAATGAAATCGCAATTATTAAGTCATATGATTTTTTTTCCCGCCGGTTATGCTAATTAATTTTGGTAAACAAAGCCGTGATTGGGCATTTATTATTCATTATAGATTTCATCCCAAACATTTTCTTTGACATATCGCATACTATGTCGATTATGAAGGTGTTTCATATTTGATTAACGACAAGATAAGATCTAGAAGTGGTCGTATTGTATTGTCTTTAATATTTGGATCGAATTTATTTTATTAACTTCTGCATGGTGACAATTTTCTTCTCCGTCTTTCTGAACCGGTCTGCACCAGTTTGCAAACATCGCATACCGAAAGTAGAAATATGGATCAAAATACGTTTAAGGGAATATTTGAATTTCATTGGTTATTCGCAATCATTCATGGATTAACACCAGGGAACAATGGTCACTAATGATTGGACCGCCGTAATGGGTATATATATCACGTTAATTGACTATTACTGAAGCGATTCGGTTGGCTGAAACCACTCGATCTGACAGGTTGGTAACTCCGCCTACTGATATTGATTTGTTTATGGTCACAGCGAGTGTTTTTGCATGTAACATACAGTCACTGTTTATACACAACATGTGTGTAAGTAATTAAGCCGGGCTACTAGACACGGGAATAAACAGTAGCCCGCCGGGCTTTCATTTGAAAATGACAGTAGCCCGGGCAATTATTGTGGTAGCCCGCGGGCTCCGGGCAATGGATTTGTCGGACACTGCTTAGGTCATCTGTATCAGGGAAAGAGTTGGGTTTTTGAAAAATCAAAAACCAGAATTACAAAGTGACAGAAAACCTTATGGAAAAGGAAAATATTGCTCTAAAACTACACATTTCCCAAAATGTTTTTAAAACATGTTTTGAAAAACCAGAATATATAAGGGAGTGGGTTAATCTTTTCTGTGCTGCTGATGACTTTTGGTTCCTCTGAAGCGGACAACTGCTGGAAATTGCTTAACCCTTTCCCACATGCAACAAATCTGCATCAGACGACTTTGAAAACATATTGGCAAAAGTATGGAAATCTTTCAAAGTATAAATATTGTATACAGTCGAAAACATTTTGGCAAATAGGGAAATTGCTCATATAAGAAAAATGCAATTTCTACATTTGCCACAACATTTTCAAAAGTCAGCTGCTGCAGAGGCATCAGCAAGTGTCTGTATGCGGGAAAGTCTTAAAAGTAGCAATTACACCTCTCCAACAATGTCTTCAATACATTCACACGTTACACCCATTCATGTTCAACTTTTACATGGTTCAACTTTTGCGTGTCAAAATTTTGAAGAGATCAGTTTTGTAGAAATATGTGAGTTTTCTTTGACTGGCTGAATTAATCAAAGGGGCAGCAACGCTTCAATGTGACGGAGATGTTCATTAACCCTTTCCCTCATATAGACGCTTTTTGACGCCTCTGCAGCAGACGGCTTTTTGAAAACATAGTAACAAAAGAAGAAATTGCACAAAACGTGTTCGACTTTTACATGGTTCAACTTTTGCGTGTCAAAATTGTGAAGAGATCAGTTTTGTAGAAATATGTGAGTTTTCTTTGACTGGCTGAATTAATCAAAGGGGCAGCAACGCTTCAATGTGACGGAGATGTTCATTAACCCTTTCCCTCATATAGACGCTTTTTGACGCCTCTGCAGCAGACGGCTTTTTGAAAACATAGTAACAAAAGAAGAAATTGCACAAAACGTGCAATTTCTCCTTTTGCCACAATGTTTTCCACTTTTTGTCATAGGTTATCCATTCAATTATAGAGATTTCTATGTTTGGACAAAATAAGTTCAAAGTCGTCTGCTGCAGAATTGTGGTATGAGGGAAAGGGTTAAGTATACCCAACAAACAAAGTATGTGGGGGTGTGGTTATACTGGGATCCATGTCTCTGTTAGTTGATTGGTCAGATTGTCTGTCAGTATGACACATTTAACCCTTTCCCTCATATAGACGCTTTCTGATGCCTCTGCAGCAGACGGCTTTTTGAAAACATAGTGACAAAAGAAGAAATTGCACAAAACGTGCAATTTCTCCTTTTGCCACAATGTTTTCCACTTTTTCTCATAGGTTATCCATTGAATTATGGAGATGTTCTATGTTTTGACAAAATACGTTCAAAGTCGTCTGCTGCATAATTGTCGTATGAGGGAAAGGGTTATGGAACAAATTGCTTCTTCAGTTATGAAGTTACATCAATGTTCTTAGTACATATGACAATTCTGTTTAACCCTTTTCCTGATATAGACGCTTTCTGAAGCCTCTGCAGCAGACGGCTTTTTGAAAACATGGCGACAAAAGAAGAAATTGCCCAAGACGAGCAATTCCTCGTTTTGTCACCATGTTTTCAATTCTATTCAATTATTGTTCTTTTTTCTGTGCTTTTTCCTAGACGTTTTCAAAGTCGTCTGCTGCAGATTTTCTGTATATGGGAAAGGGTTAAACGTTCTAGAGTAATCTCCTGTTGAATATATTTATGTAAATTTCAAATCAGGTGAATAATAATGTTGTAAACTTGTTATTTTTCAGATAAAGTTATATGAAGATTTTTCCAAAACCCAAGCTCAGAGAGGTGTAGAAGACTGTATTCATTCCAGTAAAGCATCAGAGCAGAAGAGAGGTTCCACTCATGTCTTCCAGGTAACTCTTTCCCTCATACTACTGCAGCAAACAACTTTGAAATGAAAAATTAATGAAGGTATAATCATCAAATAGGAGTTGAAAACATTGTGTTAAAATAAGTAATTACTCATTAAAAGCAATAAGTCCTTTTTCCCGTTTGTTTTCAAAAGTTTTCTGCTGTACATGTGTCAAAATGTGTCAAAATGTGAGAAAGGTCTTAGGCACTAAAGGAAATATTGTATGTTCAATATTCTAGATAATAACATATTATACACAAATATTTTGACAGCAAATATCTCTAATAATGTCAAATTTAGTATTCATTCAAAATCCGGACTTTGATATAATTCTATAGAAATAATCTATCCTTTTTGTTTCATTGAATTATATTGTAGCTTGATCATTTGATATCGTTAAGAGCAATCAGACTCAGGTTAGCAATGCAGCGCCATCATAACCCTCATGTTTTATTTTGAAATAATTGATTCCATGAACATATCAATAGTTTAAACATATCAAGAGTTTTAAACAAGACTTCCATTGGAAGCCTCTAACGGTCACAATACACCAAATAAATTCCTTCTTTGTTTCCATGTTAATAAACCAGTTTCAGCCCTCAATTGTTACACTTTCTTAGCATTTCTCATGTAGAACACCATATATCATTGAAAAGAGTTACCTCTAAGCTTAAAGACAATCAAAAGAAAATGGGGGGGGGGGTCATGCATTATGCAAGAAAGAATTCACCAGGCGAAAAAGGTTACCATAATTTTGGACCACATCACGTCCGGACAAAACCGGTGTTTCTTATTCTCTACTTTCACTTTCAAACAAAGTCAAAATACTAAAAATTATCAAATCAATCATTCCAGTGCATCCTATACACATTTACAATGAATTTAAACTCAATGTCATATATTCTGGTGATGGTAAACACTCATTTCTATGCAAACAAAGTTTATTTTGTGGACTATTTGGCCGCAGATCAGCATGATGATTTCCTTCTTACCACTGAGGGTTACAGGGATGCACTGTTGTCCGAATAGAATTACCCAGCAAATGACCCTTTTCAACATAAGGAAAATCTGCAGCAGATGATTTAAAAACATTTCGCAAAAATATTGAAAATCTCTATAAATGAAAGCATACTAATTTAATAGAGTTGATAAACATTGTGGCAAATGGAGAAATTGCTCATTATTTCAGAAGTCGTCTGCAGAAGAAGCGTCAGAAAGCGTCTGTATGTGGGAAAGGGTTGATATAACTGACATACTGTTTAACACTTTACCACATACAACAAATCTGAGGAAGACCACTTTGAAAAAACATCCAGGCTAAAAAATGGAAATCTCTTTAAATGAAAATATAATCATTAAATAGAAATGTAAACATTATGGCAAAAGTAAAAATTTCCCCTTTTGCCACCATGTTTTCAAAAGTAAATAAAAAATGTTCAAAGAAACAAAAACAAATCATAATTTATTGTTTTATTGATAAATATTTCAGGCCCTGCAATATTTACGAAAAGTTTGTAATCATCCTGCACTCGTGTTGAATTCCAATCATCCAAAATACGAAGATATAATGAAAGGTTTGAATAAACAGGGCTCTTCAGTCAGGGAATTGTCCCATGCACCAAAATTAACAGCATTAAGGTAAGCACTAATGTTTTGTCTGATATTAGACTCAACGCAGGACAGAACGCCTTAAGAAATGTTCTACCTGTTTTGATTAATACTTTCCCACTCTCTGACAGATTTTGACGAATTTGCTGTAGACGCCTTTTGAAAACATTGTGGCAAGAGTAGAATTTGTTTTTTTGTCCCCCGCTTTAGCGAAAGCGTGGGGACTATTAGTTCTCATTCGTCAGTCAGTCCGTCAGTCCGTCCGTCAGTCCGTCCCTCCGTCACGCTGTCACAAAAACTTTAACCTTGGTCATAACTTCTGAACCGTAATAGGTACTGCTTTCATATTTCACATGTGTATTCCTTGTGACAACCCCTTTCCATCAATACCAATTTTTTTGACCTTCTGACCTTGACCCTGGCGGGGGACCAGAATTCTCTGAATTTGCTTGTTTACTATAATTCATAGAAATTTTCCATATTATTTTACATTTGTTTTCAAAGTCTCTGAGTGAGTTATTGTGATCAATTATCATCCGTGTTGGTTGTCTGTTCTCATTTTCCTTCAATATTGCTCACAATATAAAGGTCAAATCTATTTCTGCTTTATATCTCAAGAAGCCTTTGATCTTCACAGGATGACCCATATAAGTTTTGGAGTAAATGGGTCATAAGTCAAGTTCTCAGGGGATGTAAAGGTCAAATCTGCTCACTATCTCAATCAGACACAGTCTTTCAAATTTCACAGGATGACTCCATTAGAAGATGACCACTACTGTTATTGGGGTCACAGGGCCAAAGGTCAAATAGATTTCTGCTCAATATTACAAGAACCCTTTGACCCAGAGTCTTTAAACTTCAAAATATGATTTGAATCCTTTAGTAGTGACCTTGGGATTTTGGGTCAAAAGTCAATGGCTTATGGGTAATTTGTTTCCAAAGAATTTCTCAATAATCCTTTGACCAAGAGTCTTCAAACTTCACAGGGTGATTGACCTTTGTGTGCAGACGACCCTATGACTGTGAAATGGGGGAACCATTAGATTTTTTCGGAAAAGCATTTTCTACTTTTGTCTAAACGTTTTTAGTGTCATCTGCTACATATTTGTTGTATAAGGGAAAGCATTAATTCTTTTTATTTTTTATTTAGACAACTTCTTCTCGACTGTGGTATAGGTGTAGATGAGGCCAGTGGACAAACTTCCACTCAAACTCCGGTCGTCAATCAACATAGAGTGCTACTCTTTTGTCAACTTAAGAGTATGTTGAATATTGTGGAAACAGATTTGCTCAAGTAAGTCATCTATTAGACAACTTATCTGAGCCTTCTGCTGCTCTATACACCATCTTTGTCTAACCTTTCCAATGTATACTAGAGATGCATTTTATGCATTTGCAGCAGATGATTTTTGAAAACATTGTGGCAAAATAAAAAAAATACTCATAATGAGAAATTTCTCCTTTTTAAATGATCTCTGCACAAATATGGAAAAAATACAGTCTTCTTATACAGATTGTTTGTATATATGGGAAAAGGTTAAAAAGATAAGTAGTCAGATTAATTTTATCCATTTATTTTCTATTGTAAACACACAAAAAAGTAACTGACTAGAATCTTCTTCTACCATTCGGCTACAAAGGTCTATGTGGGAAGATAGCCAGTTGCCTGTGAGGAATGTTTGGACAACTCATGAGAGAATGCCTGGAAACACTTGATACAGTGAATTGGTCAGTTACATAATTACAATGTAGATAATAACTGTATTTTCTTTTACAGAGGTCATATGCCATCAGTGACATATCTAAGACTAGATGGAAGTGTTCCTGCAGGCTCCAGGCATGATATTGTAAATAGGTAAATAGTGAAAGTTTATTTAAACCTTTTCTGGGCCTTCCCTGTCGGTGCCATTTTTGCCAAATGCGGAAAAAAATAGTTTTTTTTTTTTTCAATTTTCGAAAAAGGAATGGCGATATGTTTTCATGGTCTCAGGATTCGGTGTTTAGGAGAAGTCAATGTTTCACACTGTTATAAGCTGGTTCCTCTTTGGTTTTAACCAAGTTATAAATCCTTAGCAAATTGATGTGCCCTTTTCCTAATCCGGGTACCTGTCTGGCCCGCACTTTATGACACTTCAATGCAAATACACAAGGAGTCATTTTCTTTTTGTTGGTGGGTAATCCGATATTTGAAGCCTGGCGTGTCGATTAATATTGATGAAGATCCACAGTTAAACCATTTAAGTAGTTACACAAGATTTATTTCACATCTAAATTTAGGAATAAAAAAAATTAGTTTGTCAGCCTCTTTCTGAACACCGAATTGGAATGCATGGGAGCCCCATAACATGTCGTCTGATGCACAAGTATTAAATATTATGGTTATAATTTCCTAACTATCATTATAAACTTGATAACTGAGGTTGGTTTTCAATGAATCTGGATTATTAATGTCATACTTTAGTCTACCTGTTCCCCATTCATATTCGTAAAAGATTGTCTTTATAAAACTTAATCTAGATGAGTCTTGGACCGGATTATACAGATATTTATGACCTGTCATTGAAATTCAACTTCCGTTTTAAATAAAATCCACCTTTGAAATTGTTTACCAATTTAATAACAGAATTCTAACTTATATGTCAAATTTAAACTATCACTTGACTTAACAGACATCAAAACATATATCTATCAATTTGATTTTAGATTAAAAAGTTGTATTAAAAGAAGCAAATAAAGGAAACAATTTATAGCAAGCTGCAAAATATTTGGCTTCCAATGAGTGGTGAAAACTTTTCAAATTTGGCAAAAAGATTTTTTAACCATGCTAAATCTGCAGCAAACGAATTTGAAAACATCTAGGCAAAATAATGAAAATCTCTACAAATAAAAGTAATTGTATAGTTGAAAACACTAGAAAAAGGAGAAATTGCTCATAATGAGCAATTTCTCCTTATAATGTTTGTTGCATGTGGGATAGGGATTAGTAGTCTTTTATTTCGATTCCTATAAATGTATATCAAAATGTTTTTGACTCATCTGGAACAGATGCTTTAGAAAACAGTTTAGAAATTGCGCAATGTTTTCAACTCGATTCAATGGTAATACTGTCATTTATGAAGAATTTTTCAATATTTCTGTAAATAATTCCTTGTTTCTGTTGATTTCAGATTTAACAATGATCCCTCCATAGATATATTACTGCTTACTACCCATGTGGGAGGTCTAGGTCTCAACCTGACCGGGGCGGACACCGTTATATTTGTAGAACATGATTGGAATCCAATGAAAGATTTACAGGTTGGTAATCAATACCGCTTTTCATGCCCCCACCAACTTTTGGCGATGGCACATAGTGTTACCCTCTCTACTGTTCTTCGATCACAATTGGTCTCCGTTCATTTTCTTTGTCAGGCATGCAGTTTATGAGATATGCTATAAATGATATTTGGTGGATAATTGTAAAACATGATTGGAATCCAATGAAAGATTTACAGGTTGGTAATCAATACCGCTTTTCATGCCCCCACCAACTTTTGGCGATGGCACATAGTGTTACCCTCTCTACTGTTCTTCGATCACAATTGGTCTCCGTTCATTTTCTTTGTCAGGCATGCAGTTTATGAGATTATGCTATAAATGATATTTGGTGGATAATTGTAAAACATGATTGGAATCCAATGAAAGATTTACAGGTTGGTAATCAATACCGCTTTTCATGCCCCCACCAACTTTTGGCGATGGCACATAGTGTTACCCTCTACTGTCCTTTGATCACAATTGGTCTCCATTCAATTTCTTTGTAAGGCATGCAGATTATGAGATATGCTAATGATATTTGGTGGGTAATTGTAAAACGTGATTGGAATCCAATGAGAGATTTACAGACACAGAGCTTATATCTCTCCCTCATATAGACGCTCTCTGACGCGTCTGCAGCAGATGGCTGTTTGAAAACATAGTGACAAAAGAAGAAATTGCTCAAAACGAGCAATTTCTCCTTTTACCACAATGTTTTTCGACTTTAAGTCTTGGATTATCCATCAAATTATAGAGATTTTCTATTTTTTGACAAAATATGTTCAAAGTCGACTGCTGCAGAATTGTCGTATGAGGGAAAGGGTTATATCACTTTTATTGCCAAAACTTATTCCTATGTTTGTGTTGGTACTCAAAAGAATCATTTAACTGGTACGATTATTTTGAGTACCCTGAACAAAGGGTCCACAAGTCAAGTTATGTTAGGTAATGTGCACCTTATATAAACATTTCTTCTTAATTTTGATGAGCCATGCTTCAAGAAAATCAACCTTTCCATAATAAACATCTGCCTGCACATCCATGCATTAACATTGGTTTTAACCCTTTCTCACATGCAATAGAAAAATACAAGCATTCAATAAATTTATGTTCATTTAAGTAAACCAAGAACATAATATTGTACGTGAGAAAATCATGAATTTATTAACACAGCTTGGCCCTTTTCAGTTAAAATAAAATCTGCATAATCTCCATAAATGAAACAACAATTATTGAATGAAGTTAAAAACATAGTTGCAAAAGCAGAAATTGCTCATCATGAGCAATTTCTTCTTTAGCCACGATGTTTTCATAAGTCATCTGTTGCAGAGGCATCACAGAAAGCGTCTGTATGTGGAAAAATATTTCAATATTTCATAGCTTTAGCTAAGGGGAGTTTTGTATGTTCTGAAATCCTTATTTTACCCTATAACCCTATGTTGTGGGTACTCAAAAGAATCGTCTCATTTAAACGATTCTTTTGGGTTCCCACATCATAGAGTTTGGATGGATAATAAGTGAGATATTTTGATTTTGGGTAAAAGAGCTGAACACTCCTCCTTATCTGGACCTCTGATATTTGTATTGAATTTGTAGGCTATGGACAGAGCACATAGGATAGGACAGAAGAAAGTAGTGAATGTATATAGGCTGGTTACACGAGGTACTCTAGAGGAAAAAATAATGGGGTACGTATTATGTTTAGTTATTGAATATTTTGCACCATTTCTTGTTAACCTTATACAACCAGGTCTTTGTGAACAGTGTAGAGACTGATCAGTCTGTGTGCATCCACACAGTTTGATCAGGATCTCTACCTTTTGCAAAGCACATGTAAAGACTTGGGGTGCTTCTATTTGGTTGTGTAGCTTGTGAATAAACTGAGCAGATTCATGGGCAACCCTGTTCACAAATTTTAACTTGTACCTTTTTCAATGGACAGGCTCTCATTGTGATGTTTTGAGAGTCGTCGGCTTTGAAAACATTCGAGAGAAAAAAAGTTATTACAACTGAAAAAATACTGGTTTTTAAAATCCATCTCAAAAAGTTTCGTTTTTTTTAGTGAAAAGGTTGAAAATGGCTCTTTGTTTGTTTATTTATATGCCTGAAAAAAATCAAACTTTAAGAAAACTTAATATTTTGTAAATTTGAACTGTTTCTGAATTACTTGATGTCACAGCTATCTGTTGATTTTTGTCGTCATAACAACAGTTTGTTGCCCTTGACCTGTGACCTCTTTTCAGAAACGACACAATCATCTCTCTGTTTGGGGGAATCCAATAAAAGCAGATGTTACTGATAAGATAAATGTTATATTTGTTGTCTGTTGTTACACCCAGGGGTTTTTCAATGTGATGTTCAAAAGTTATTTCCCCTGTCCTCATGTTAAAGCCCTGAATGGTGTTATTTTCTGTGTCGGACACAATGACCTCTCCTATCTGTCTAGATCCGCTAACAAATACCTTGCCATGAAATAAGGTCTTTCCATCATCATCATAAAAGAGTGTTTGTCTCACAGTACCATTAAAGCTTAGTATATGGACCTGATGTTTCTTTGTGCTATAAATACCAGGGATAGTTATACCGACCACAAGTCCGTAGGATAATCTTGAGTGTCTGTATATTGCTATACTGTCACAATATCCATCTGTTTTTATCTCACCCTTCTTGATGAGTTTTTTACCAAAACAAACTACTGGATAGGTCACCTTGACCTTTATTATCTTATTCTGATTTGCCATGGCGATATAGAGGTGATTACCATGGCAACATACATCAACAGGCTGTCCACCATCAAGCTTCAGAAAGGAAGTGCAGTTATAATCTTTATCAAACAGCTTTAGTTCTTCATTTAAAAAGTCTGTGACTGCTATATATCCCCCTGGTGTGTATACACATCCACTGATAACTGCTGCGGCTTCTGGGACGTATCGTTTACGACATCCACAGGTGTTACACTGCGGTAACAAACAGTGACCGCGTTCATGTTCCTCCCCTTCATACTGGTTCCATTCATGGTAATTCTTTACATCCACATAATGCAGGTCCGCTTTAGTATCAAAGTACACGGAGAGCAAGGCTTGCTTAGACTGTATTTTCTCCTGCCATGTTGGATTTTTGGCCGTTTTCTCCCGACTGAGATAATCAGTCGGTGTTAAGATATGAGACACTGTTTCCCTGTCGTTGCTGTGGTTCCAGGCACAGTAATTACAGATATAACTGTGACAGTTTTCACACCACCAATGAGCGATCTTTTTGTTACCGTCAAGTCCACAAGTACCGCAGGTTTCGTCTCGCCTAGCTGTTGAACCCGTAGAACTTCCGGGCGCTGGTGTGAAGGGAACTACTTGGGTCTTATTGCTGAAACCATTACCCATATCTGTCCACGAATAAAATGATACTTGTAAACCCTAACCCTTTCTCACGTACAACAAATCTGAAGCAGAAGACTTTGAAAGCATCAAGGAAAATCAGTGGAAGCTCTATAATTGAAAGAAGAATTATTGAATCAAGTTGAAAACGTTGTGACAAAAGGAGAAATTGCTCCTTTTGCCACAATGTTTTCAAAAGTCGTCTGCTGTAGAGGCGTCAGAAAGGGTTATAACATAACTTGATACGTCATTTCAACCATTAATCTGATATAATATTTGTACAGTTGACTGCTTTGGAAACATCTGAAAAATTGGAGTCATAATTTTTTTTCTCAATATGTTGTTTTTAACCCCTTTTCCACATAAGGGCACTTTCTGACGCTTGTGCAGCAGACGACTTTTGAAAAATATGTGGTAAAATGAGAAATTGTTTATAATGAGCAATTTCCCGATTTGCCACAATGTTTCCAACTCTATTCATTAATTATACTTTCATTTATAAAGATAGCTTCTATTTCTGCCTACATATTTTCAAAGTCATCTGATAAAGAATTGCTTGCTGTTTGTGGGAAAAGGTTTAAAGTATGCTTTATAAGGCTTTAGATGTGATCTATATCATGGAAATGGTTAACCCTTTCCCTCATATAAAGATCTACCTATCCATCCGTATACTCTTTATCTAAATTGACTTTGTTTGACATTAGGTTCTTCGTGATTCAAAATGAACAGTAAAGAGTCAGATTAACCCTAACCCTCATATAGATGCTTTCTGACGCCTCTGCAGCAGATGGCTTTTTGAAAACATGGCGTCAATAGAAGAAATTGCTCAAAACAAGCAATTTCTCGTTTTGTCACCATGTTTTCAACTGTATTCAATCACTGTACTTTCATTTAAAGGGAGATTCCAAATTATTTCGGGTATGATTTCTAAGTAGTCTGCTGCAGATTTGTTGAATATGGGAAAGAGTTAGGTCAGTTCCAAATTTTTAAACGGTGAAAAATTAAAATCTGAACAACTGAAGATAAATATAGACAAGAATAGACAAGAATAGGGGAAAACTTTATAGGAAAATGGGGAAATTCTCATTTTCCTACAAAGTTTCAAGAGTAACCATCTGCAGATACATCAACAGTCAAATAGACAAGACAAAGAATTAAATTGTTCCTGCTTCACAAGACTCGAGATTACATTAATCCTTTCCCATATGTAGATGACCTTTGATTTTAGGGCTCTAGGTCAAATTTAAAAAAATCATGTGAACTACCGTAAACTAAACAGTGTAGAGGCTACCTTTTTCTAAAATCAACATTGAAATGCATCAACACATTCATCTCCATCAATTCTTAGTCAATGTTGTTGGTGGATCTGAACTAACTTGTTTTATTCCTGATACTAATGACTTGCATGGCAGACACCTTTTGAAAACATTGTTGGAAAAATGAGAAAATTATAGATTTTTCAGATGCATTTGCACCATTTGTCTTTTTAAAATAATATTGTAATGTTGAAAACTGATTATAATGAGTAATGCAAAGTTTGGTCTTTTCAATTATATGTTCTGTTTTGTCTGAAAATAATGTTTTCATTTTTCTAGATGGTTCGTTCTTTTCTTCTGATGATTTCAATGTAAACACTAAGAGTCTAAGATACGCATATACAGTTTTGTACTTTACCCTCTCCCACTTATAACACAACTGCAGCAGATGACTTTGAAAACATCTTGGCAAAAACATGGAAAAGCTCTATAATTATAAGTATAATAACTGAAAAGAGTTGAAAACATTGCGGTAAATAAAGAAATTGCTTGTTTTGCACAATTTCTACTTTTTTCACAATGTTTCTTTAAGTTGTCTGCTGCAAAGTCGTCAGAAAGCGTCTGAATGTGGGAAAGGGTTAAGGTCAACTCTATTTATTAGTTAAACTTTCATTGTAGAGATTTTCCACATTTATGCCTAGATGTTTTCAAAGTTGCCTGTTGCATATTCCCTCTATGTGGGTAAGGTATAAACAGACCATTTGATAACAAAAACATATTTTTCAGTTACCTCAGTAAATTTATCCAATTTTATCTTTAAACTGCTTTCTTTTAAATCTACTTCTTCTAGTGAATGTAAAACAAAAGCTGTATTTTTAGCTATTGTTCATTGTTAATTTCATTTATGGTTTGTGAATCTTTTGTGTTAACCCTTACCTCTAAACTTCTTTAACCCTTTCCCTCATACGCCAATTTTGCAGCAGATGACATCAAACATATTTTGTCAAAAAATAGAAAATCTCTATAAATGAATGGATAACCTATGACTAAAAGTGGAAAACATTGTGGCCAAAGGAGAAATTGCTCGTTTTGAGCAATTTCTTCTTTTGTCACTATGTTTTCAAAAGGCTGTCTGCTGCAGAGGTGTCAGAAAGAGTCTACATGAGGGAAAGGGTTAACTGCATGTAAGTAGAGCTACCATATTAACCCTTTCTCAAATACAACAAATCTGCAGCAGATTTCTATGAAAACATTTAGTAAAGAATATGGATACTATTATTACAGTTATTGAATAAAATTGAAAACATAATTAACTGTCATTTATTAAACTTTTGCAAAAATATGTATTTTTATACACCCATGATGAATACATAACATGGTCTGTTAGATATATACATGTATTTCTATGTAAACTTTACCTTGTTATGTATTCATCTTGCCACAGTTCAATTTGCATGGACAAGATTTTCATCCAATTTAAGCAGTACATGTATTTCCATTATCGTGCCAATTAAATTTAACCAATTCCCACATACAGCAAATATGCAGCAGACGACTTTGAAAAGATATTTAAAAAAATATGAAAAATATTTACAGATGATAGATGTATAATAATTGATTAAAGTTGAATAAACTGTGGCAAAGGAGAAATTGCTCGTTTTGAGCAATTTCTCCTTTTGTCAAAGTATTTTCAAAAGTCGTCTGCTGCAGAGGCGTCAGAAAGCGTCTATATGTGGGAAAGGGTTAATAAAAAAAAATCCCAAATTTAAGGATTATACATGTACATGTGTATGTTACAATATAAATATTTGTTAAAGTCAAGATCAGATCGATATTGTGAAGTAACAGACAAAGTATTCTAAACCAAAGCTGTACTTCTTTATCCCTATCCTACATACAACAAATCTGCAATCTGATAAAAGCTAATGAGTAATTTCTCTTTTGCATAATGTTTTCCAAAGTCGTCTCCTGCAGAGGTGTTAAAAAGTATGGGAAAGGGATCATTATACACTTTTCATTAGTTCCTTTGTAAATTCCATCAACATACCTGTATGTATGCTATTCATGGTTTTATATATCTGTTTTGTTGTATTGTAGGTTGCAGAAATTCAAATTGACCGTAGCAAATACAGTGATCAGCCAAGATAACTCTAGTTTAATGACAATGGGGACAAACCAGTTACTGGACCTGTTTGCTCTGGATGATAAAAAGAAAGGAGAAAGTTCTGCTCCTGGAACTCAACATGCTGACAAGAAAGAAACTGCAAAATCCATTCTAGAAAACCTGGAAGAACTGTGGGAAGATGAGCAGTATGAATCGGAATATGATATACAGTCGTTCATGAAATCTCTTGTATGAAAGTACATAAACCCTTGCCCACATGCAACAAATCATTCATGAAATCTCTTGTATGAAAGTACATTAACCCTTGCCCACATGCAACAAATCATTCATGAAATCTCTTTTATGAAAGTACATAAACCCTTTCCCTCATACGAGAATTCTGCAGCAGACGACTGAACATATTCTGTCAAAGAATTAAAAATCTCTATAATTGAATGGATAACCTATGACTAAAAGCGGAAAACATTGTGGCAAAAGAAGAAATTGCTCGTTTTGAGCAATTTCTTCTTTTGTCACTATGTTTTTAGAAAGCGTCTATATGAGGGAAAGGGTTAACCCTTGCCCACATACAACAAATCGTTCATGAAATCTCTTGTATGAAAGTACAAGAACCCACATACAACAAATCTGCAGTAGACAACTTTGAAAACATCTAGACAAGAATAGGAAAATTCCCTATAAATGAAAGTATTATAATTGAACAGAGTTGAAAACATTGGGGCAAAAAGGAGAAATTGCTCGTTCTGAGCAATTTCACCTTTTGTCACAATGTTTTCAAAAATCGTCTGCTGCAAAAGCATCAAAAATCTTCTGTATGAGCGTAAGGGTTAACCTTTTCCCACATTATGACAAATATGCAGTCTGGGACTTTAAAAAGAAATCTGGACAATCTCAGTTATTGAAAGTATAATTATTGAACAGAGTTGAAAACACTGTTTTCATATGTTGTTTGCTGTGGTTGTGTCTAGAAACATCTGCAGGGGGTTAAACTGATTGAAGGACAAGGATTTTAACAATTTACCTGATATGGTAGTTTTTATATTGAAAATAAATCAGATTTTTTTTAACATGCATACGATCATAAGGGAAGCAATTTATGTTAATGTAATTTTATTCAATGTTTTAAAATGAATTGTAGAACAAGAGAGTTATTTCTGTTTTCTTGAATTTACTTATTTTACCACAATACTTTCAAGTTGTCTCCTGCAGATGTCCCCTGTATCACAGAAAGGGTTTTAAATCTTTCCCACTTATAGACACATTTTAACACATCAACAGCAAATGATATTTGAAAACATTGTGGCAAAAGGACAAATTGCTCTTAATGAGCAATTTCTACTTTTGTCACGATGTTTTCAACTCTATTCAACAAATATATATTCACTGAGAGATTCTCCATATTTGTGACTAAATGTTTTCATATTCGTCTGCTGCAGATTAGTTGTATGTCGGAAAGGGATTAAACCTTTTCCCACCTGCAGACGCATTCTGACACCTCTGCAGCAGACAGCTTTTTGAAAACATGGCGACTAAAGAAGAAATTGCTCAAAACAAGCAATTTTTCCTTTTGTCACCATGTTTTCAACTCGATTCAATTATTGTTCTTTCATTTAAAGGGATTTTCTGTGCTTTTGCCTAGACATTTTCAAAGTTGTCTGCTGCAGATTAGTTGTATGTGGGAAAGGGATTTAAAAGAATGAAAGAATGTTTATACTTATTTGACATCTCTATCATGACCTCATATAGCTAATGTCAAAGATAAGACAAAATGGTAGGTATGCAATGAAATGATCCTCCATGAAGCTGTATCTAAATTCCAAGTTTATGAAATTTGCGACAATAAAAACTTGGGAGTCTGTAAATTAATAGTTTGTATGTTCATTATCTATATTCCTTAAGCTAAGCTCATAAGTAACCAAAAATAGTTTCACCTGTAGCATACCTAATTAAAGGTCAAAGAAACAAATTGTTAAAAGCGCCTAACGTCTTACAATATATTCAGACTTTCGAATTGAAAACCTGCAGAAAGGATTGAAAATTAGCTTTTTAGATCACCTGAGGCAAAGGTTCAAGGTGATCTATTCTGATTACTCTGTTTGTTGTCCTTCCAAACTTTGGTTGCCGCGCCATCAGAAAGGGGGAAAATGCCCAAAAATTAATCTCCTTTCAATTCAACCACGACAATTTGAAAATATGGCAGCATCAGAAAGGGGCAGAATTACAAATCTTTATATATGTAATTGCTTTCTTTTTAAAGTGCTTGTCTGATTTCGGGGTAATCAGAAATGTTCCTCCCTTTTCTACTATACCATCATCATCCAGGTGAATGATTAAGGGTCATCTTGGCCCGCTTGTGTTTTGTTTTTGACATTTTCCAATTTAATGTTTTTGGAGTCATCTGAGGAATGTTTGATGTTTGATTTTAAAACACAAAGCTGAAAATTATTGTGGAAAAAGAAATTGTTTATGATGAACAAGTTCTCCTTTTCTGGTAACCTTTTCAGAATATCTGCTCCACAGGCGTCGGGTAAAAAGCAAATTGACTTCAGTCCATGTCTTTGAGGTTTGGATCACTTTCACATCATCCTAAGTCACATTTGTAAGACAATGGCTATGACACCATCATATATAACCAAAAGAGGGTCACACAAGAAACATTTCTATAAATTTATTTGGAAATTGGCCAAATAGGAGAAGAAGATTTTCAAAGTTTTTACTATAGCTGTATAAGGTAAAAACAGCCCGCCCTCTGGCGGCAATGTTTTTTTACCAAATAATATGGCTTGAAGGAATCTGATAGTGGCTCACCCAACTTAAGTTACATTTCTACTAAACTATTTGAAAATTGGCCAAACAGGTTTGGGAGAAAAAAAATTTAAGTTTTTTCTTTTGGTTGCCATGGAACTTCTGCATGGATCCAAACAAAATTGAAGGTATTTAAGAGAAGACATTTAAAGGATGCTACCTATGAAGTTTCATCCCAATTGACCCACTGGTTACAGAGAAGAAGATGTTGGCTCCGGACATATGCAAAACAGACAATTCATTGTGACATATAAGCTCAACTTTCAGCTTCTCTATATATAATCCTTTTCCACCTGAAGACACTGTTGATTGATTGGGGTTAAATGTCGTTTTCAACAATTTTTCAGTCATATCACGGCAGCCGGTTCCACGTATCATGTGTTTCCTGACTTTCTCATACCAAAACTCCAAACAACAGACATTCCAAGCAACTGGTACCTTTTCCACATAGACTTTTAGCCCATTGGTGGAAGACGAATGACGCTTGTCACCGTGACTTTTGTCAAATGTCAGAAAGTGTGTTTGCCGAGCTGAGACTGCAGCAGATTATTTTTGAAAAATTGTGTCAAAAGGAAAAAAAGATTTGCTCATAATTAGTAATATCTCCTATTGCCACAATGTTTTCAACTATTCAAATATACTGAAAGAAACGCAGGGTAGGCTTTCGTGTTGAATTAAAGTAGTTTATCACATTTCTTTTAAAATAATCGTTACATGATTTTCAAGCACTACCTTTAAAGAGCAGTACTGTAATTTTTCATTATTTTTTGTAGATTAATTTCACAGTAATTGGAAGAGGAAGATACCCTCAATTTTCGAAATTGAAAAGTCAATATCCAGTATGGCCCCCTCGTGCCGCTATTCCTGCTCGTATTCTCCGATGCATGATCGACCCACCCCCAAACCTATCCCTATCAATCACACATGCGTCGACAAAACGTTCCCCACGACGTCGCCCATCTGCCAAAACGGAGTAAATCGCGACTCATCACTGAAGAATACACGTCTCCACTGCCTCATGGGAAATGTCCGAGGAGCATGTGCATTCAACCATGCCATGGACGCCTACGACGCTCACGAGTTAGTGGAAGACCAATATACGGACGATGTGCTCTTAGACCGACCTCTCGCAGTCAATTGCCAACAGTTCTTGCATGAACAGGGCGGTTTTGAGTTTTCAGAAAACTTCATATTTTCGTACCCTGCGTTACTTTTTTCTTTCAGTATATAATACTTTCAGATTTTCGATATTTTTGCTATGACATTTTCAGTCGTCTGCTGCAGATTTGTTATATGGATGAAAGAGTTAAGAAAAGTACATAAGTACGGTACCCACAGAGACTCCCTGAAAATAAAATGTAGAGGAACTGATCAAGAACTTAACAAGATTTTGCTTAAAATCATTTTATTATCAAGTCAAAAGACCCAAGTATTGATGATGGAAAGATAAGATGAACAAAATGAGAAAACCTGTGAAATAATTTAGGGACTACAGTGTTAACCCTTTCCGGCATACAACAAATCTACAGCAGATGACTTTGAAACTATTTAGACTAAAAATTGGAATATTTCTGTAACTGAAAATATAATTGATGCAAGACATTTAAAACGTTTTGGCAAAAGGGGAAATTGCTCATCATGAGTAATTTCTTCTTTTGTCACAGTGTTTTCAAAAGTCATCTGCTGCAGAAGCGTCTGTAGGTGGGAAAGGGATTAAAGTGGGAAGAGTACCTTAGCCATTGTTACATATACATAATATTTAATTAACCCTTTCCATCATACCTATGCAGCAGACGACTTTTGAAAACATTGTGACAAAAGGAGAAATTACTTCTTAAATTGCTCCAACTATATTTAGTTATTCTACTTTCATTTACAGAGAGTCTTTTTATACTTTGGCAAAGATGTTTTCAAATTGTCTGCTACATATTGATTGTATGTGGGAAAGGTCTAACCCTTTCCCTCATATAGATGCTTTCCGACGCATCTGCAGCAGATGGCTTTTTGAAAACATAGTGACAAAAGAAGAAATTGCTCAAAACAAGCAATTTCTCCTTTTGTTACAATGTTTTCCACTTTTAGTCATAGATTAATTATAAAGATTTTCTATTCTTTGACAAAATATGTTCAAAATCGTCTGCTGCAGAATTGTCGCATGAGGGAAAGGTTTAAGAATTAAAAAAAAAGAATTGCTGAAATAATAATGATTAATACTTGGTGATAAGAAGACAATGTGTTGATTAAATACAAGATTATGGTCGTAAACAATTGCTAGTCTTTCAAAACTAAATGAAAACCAAAATTTATTTTCTTAATCAATCTTCCCTTTTACATAATCACATAAATGTCCTCCAGATATTCTTCCATATAAAAAAAAAAAAAAGAAAGAAAATATCTGCATCATCCAATAAAATTATTCCTTTCCCTCTTGCAGACAACTTTTTAAAACATTGTTGCAAAAGGAGAAATGGCTCATGATGAGCCATTTGTCTTTTTGCTACAATGCTTTTAAGTCTTTTCAATAATTACATTTTGATATATTTCCCATATTTTTGTTCAGATGTTTTCTAAGTCGTCTGCTTCAGATTGGTTGTATGTGGGAAAGGGTTAATAATCAAATCAGAGAAGGAGTAAGATGATATGGGTGAAGTAAAAATAGGATTTGATATTTTCATTAGAGTCCTTTACCAGAAATTTTCCTGGGTAGAACTTTTATTGTATTGTGCTTCTGGCATGCAAAGGATGTTCTATAAGTAAAAGGGTGAACAATATGGAGTTAGTTATGAGGTGAAACTGTTTGAATACAAACTGGTTACAAATAGGAATTATTAACAATCACTAATCCTTTTGAGGATTGAGAAGACTTTAGAAAAATGACAACTCCTGAAACTATTGTGGAAAAGGGAGAATCATTTCGAAAGGAGAAAGTTCCCCCCCGTTTCACACAATGTTTTCAACTTTGCAACAACATAATACTTCCAAATGTGAGGATGTTACGGTTTTTACCTTATTGCATGATGATTTCAAAGCAAACAAACTTGAAACACATCATATCTGAAAAAGTATCATACAAGACAAGGAGCAACATGATGGCCCACGTACAATAAATCTGCTGCAGACGATTTTGAAAAGATGTAAGCAAAAAGTATGGGAAATCTCAATACACGAAAGTGTTATTAAAAGCAGACGACTTTTGAAAACATTGTGACAAAAGGACAAATTGCTCTTAATGAGCAATTTATCCTTTTGCCACAACGTTTTCAACTTTTTTCAACAAATTTTACTTACATTTCAAGAGACTGTGCATATTTTTAGGTAGATATTTTCAAAGTTGTCTGCTGCAGATTTGTTGTATGTGGGCAAGAGTTAATAGTGATTGGTAGGTGACACATGACACGATATGTGTTTCTTCAATCAGCCGATTCTCAAATAAACTGATCACAAATGTCATCTTAACCACGATTATGAGCAATTTCTCCTTTTGCCACAATGCTTGAGACTATATTCAACAAGTATTCTTTCATTTCTAGAAATTGTCCAAATTTTGCCTATATGTTTTTAAAGTCATCTGCAGCAGATTTTTTGAAAGTGGGGGAACGGTTAAAACATGGCAATTACAGGTGAGCTTGCATTTTAATAAGCATTAAATTAGCATTAAAATTCTATGTTATGTAAACCTTGTTAAAAATGCTACGATTATGAACACAACAAAAAATAGCACACACAAAATTTAAGACATTTAAGCGTATTTATAAATTAAACTTTAAATTCACATATGTGCGCTGCTTCAGGCAAAAAAGATTCTTATTACCCCTTTCCCACATACAGACACCTCTGCAGCAGAAGACTTTCGAAAACATTGTCACAAAAGGAGAAATTGCTCAAAACGAGCAATTTCTCCTTTTGCCACAATGTTTTCCACTTTTTTCAGTAATTATATCTTCATTTATGGGGATTTTCCATGTTTTTTAAAGTCGTCTGCTGCAGATTTGTTGAATGTGGGAAAGGGTTAAATCCCAAAGTTTGCACCACTTAACCCTTCACCACATAACGATGCATCTGCAGCAGACAACTTCTGAGAAGGAGAAATTGCTCATGAAGAACAATTTCCTGTTTGGCCACAATGTTTTTAATTCTATTCATAAATTATACCTTTATTTTAACCCTTTCCCTCATATAGAAGCTTTCTGACGCCTCTGCAGCAGACGGCTTTTTGAAAATAAAGTGACAAAAGAAGAAATTGCTCAAAACGAGTATTTTCTCCTTTAGCCACAATGTTTTCCACTTTTAGACATAGGTTATCCATTAATTATAGAGATTTTCTATTTTTTGACAAAATTTGTTTTAAGTCGTCTGCTGCAGACTTGTTGTATGAGGGAAAGGGTTAATAGAGATTTACTGCAGTTTTGCCTACATGTTTTCAAAGTTGTCTGCAGCAGTATTGTTGTATGTGGTAAAGGTTTAAGGGACAGGAAGGTGAAAGCAGTTTGGCTACACTTCTTTACTTTTGTCCGAAGATTGTACCCACGGCTCGTCTATATGTAGATTGGCAATAAAAACTCGAGCGAGTCTATGCATATGAACGGGCTAACCTGAACCTTCACTGTTTGTAAATGCAATAAACTCCCTTTCGAGGGAAGCAGCAGCTAACATTATTCCTATCTAATCTTAACCATTTCCCACATGGAGACACTTTCTGACTCCTCTGCTGCAGACCACTTTTGAAAACATTGTAGCAAAGGGAGATATAATTGCTCATGATGAGCAATTTCTTCTTTTGCCACAATGTTTTCAACCCTATTTGATACTTTAACTCTCATATATGGATTTTTTTTAAACGTTTCTGCCAATATGTTTCCGAAGGTCGTCTGCTGCAGTTTTGTTGTATATGAGAAAAGGTTAAATAAAATTTCATCACAACTACAGTGGACTTGCAATAACCTAACCCTTTTCCACATATAGACGCATTTTGAAAACATGGTGACATAAGGAGAAATTGCTCGTTTCTCCTTTGCCACGTTTTCAACTCTTTTCAGTAATTATACCTTCATTTTAAGAGATTTTCCAAAATAATTCTAGATGTTTTCAAAGTCGTCTGCTGCAGATATGTTGTATGTGGGAAAGGGTTAAACATGTGATTACTCAAACCAATTCCTGGAAACAATAAGTCTTTTGAAAACAAAGTAACTGCAGATCGGATTGCTCAGATAAGCATTTTGAACTACCGGTACTGCACTGTTTTTCTAGATATGGTTTTATCATTGACTTGCCTTTCATAATAAACATCTAAGTACAAATGAATTTCGAAGCTAAAAATAAATAACTGAATTAAGAATAAATAGAAGGGATAACTGAAACATGTCAATAACTTGCCGTTATTTATTGATCCATTTTGGACTTAACCCTTTCCCTCATATAGATGCTTTCTGATGCTTCTGCAGCAGATGGCTTTTTGAAAACATAGTGACAAAAGAAGAAATTGCACAAAACGTGCAATTTCTCCTTTTGCCACAATGTTTTTCACTTTTTGTCATAGGTTATCGTTTCAATTATGGAGATTTTCTATGTTTTGACAAAATACGTTCAAAGTCGTCTGCTGCAGAATTGTCGTATGAGGGAAAGGGTTAACCCTTTTCCACATAAGCACATACAATAAGTCTGAAGTAAACATTGAAAACATAGGAATTCTCTATGAATGAATTTAAGGTATAATTACTGAAAAAATGCAAAACATTGTGGAGAAGGGTGAAAATGCTTGTTTCGAGCAATCTCTCCTTTTGTCACAATGTTTTCAAAAAAATCATCTGCTGCAGAGGCATCAAAAAGCGTTCACATGTTCGAAAGGGTGAAGTCCTCACGATTCCACTCTATTATTCAGCTTCTTTCTAATTTAAATCTAATTTTTCTATGTACAGTCTACATCTATTGCAAACAATTTAGTAGAAGAAAGGGTTCTACAATCAAAACTTATTTAATTGCTGAAATTAAAACATTTCTATTTCTAGTCTACACCCATATTGAGCAAATTCAGCAGTAGACAATTTCTATGGGTATGGTTGTTTTTTTATAAAACTATTTCTCTTTCCCACATACAACAATTCTGCAGTAGACAACTTTGAAAACATCTAAGGACAAATGTAGTAAATCTTTATAAATGAAGATGTATTTATTGAACAGAGTTGAAAACATTGTGGCAAAAGGAGAAATTGGTCATAATAAGCAATTTCTCCTTTTATCACAATGTTTTAAAGCATCTTCTGCTATAAATGCTTTAACATGCGCTTGCAAGTGGGAAAGGGTTAAGAATTTTTATTTTTCTCATAATGTTTCCTACTATAGTAAATCAACATTAGGTTATCTAGACCGGTGTGCAATCTTGGTGCATCAATGTTATCTGGTTTAAAAGTCCTTCGGTAATGATGCAGATCAGATCGTGTTTATGTGGAGGTTAATCTGGGTCTACACTTGTTGCAAAATACCTTATGCTTGAATTACCTGGAGCATAAGTCAGTTAGAATTGAGTGTGTACTGTCAAAATAAAATGTAAATGTAAATATCTTAAAAATATCTTTTTAACCCTTTCCCATACACAGCACAATCTACAGCAGATGAATATGAAAGAAACTTTAGAAAACTACGGAAAATCTCTTTAACCCTTTCCCTCATACGACAATTCTGCAGCAGACGACTTTGAATGTATTTTGTCAAAACATAGAAAATCTCCATAATTGAACGGATAACCTCTGACAAAAAGTGGAAAACATTGTGGCAAAAGGAGAAATTGCACGTTTTGTGCAATTTCTTCTTTTGTCACTATGTTTTCAAAAAGCCGTCTGCTGCAGAGGCGTCGGAAAGCGTCTATATGAGGGAAAGGGTTAAAGAAAGAATAATAGGTGAAAACATTGTGACAAAAAGAAATTGTTCATCATGAGCAATTTCTCCTTTTGTTACAGTGTTTGTAATAATTGCCTTCTACATATGCAGTCAGCAGGTGGGAAAGGGTTAAACAAAATTAATAAAATCATATTATAGAACTAAAAGTTCAAATAAATTTATAACAATTGTAAGTTACGAATATTTCAGTGAGATGATAAAAATATTGGTTAAATATCTTTTGCCCTAAAGAGTAACAAAGATAAAAATACTAAATATGACTAAAACAAAATGCAGCATCATTAAAATTAAACTTTCACAATTAAATGCTTAATACAAGACTAAAGCAAGCTCATACTTAAAGTCTTTATTAATAAAATGATATGGTTTTGATATTCAAAACGATAATTTCACCCTGATTTCCCTTAAATGTCAAATCATAAATCTGACAAAATCTCTGATGCACTTGGCTTGCCTTGCTATTTTGTTATTTAATGAAACAGATCTTTTCTGCTGCCTATTGCATGTAATGTAACGACTTTTGAAAACATTGTGGAAAAAGGAAAAAGTGCTTGTTTTGAACAATTTCCCTACAAAGCTTTAGCTCTGTATCAGAGGTATACCGCCACATTTCTAATTGATACAATAGCTATCTGCAGATGTTTTCAGAGCAGATTACTGTTTGACCCCTTCCCACCTGCAGACGCATTTTGACGCAAAAGCAGCAGACAACTTTTGAAAACATTGTGGCCAAAGGTGAAATTGCTCATGATGAGCAATTTCACCTTTGGCCATAATATTTTCAACTTTATTTAACAATTAAGCTATCTTTTATGGAGATTTTTCAGGTTTTGACACTGTTTTCAAAGTCGTCTCCAACATATTTCTGTATGTGGGAAAGGGTTAACTGTTATGTTATCAGTTGAAATAGAGAAAAAGTAATCCTTGCTGATGATAAGGAATGGCAACGTTTTCAATATATTTTACCACCACTGCAGCAGACTACATTTGAAAACATTGTGGAAAAAGGCAACATTGCTCAAAGCGAACAAATTTCTCTTTTCGCTGCAACATTTTCAACTCTTTTCAATAATTAAAATTTCCCATATGGAGATTCTGCTGAGATATCTTCAATGTCGCCTGCTGCAAACTTATTGTATGTGGGGTATGGTCCAAACATTTCATGCTACAAGTGTGTTAAAGAGGCTTGATTTATCCACAAATGTTTTACACTTCTACAGGCTCTGTCACATCTTGGATGTCAAATGTGTTACACTTCTACAGGCTCTGTTGCATCTTGGATGTCAAATGGGAAAGTTTCTTCCATGCCAAAATCTTCATCTTCTTCCTGACCATATGGGTTCTGTGCTTCACTAGTACTGAAAACAAACGAGAAAAATACAGTCACAATATATAGTTTCTGAGACATTAATGTTTAGTTGGTCTCAATTACAGACTTATGGGATCAAAACGATTTCACCAGGTGTTGACTATACAGCTGCCAAAAATATTTGCACGCAATGTAAAATAGTTCAAAAATTCTTATTGAATACTCAAAATATGCAAATGCCATGAATAACTTGGTAATAAGGCAGTTTCTTTTGAAAACATGCTTCTGCAAACAAATATGCACACTATTTATTATTTTGATTCAGTCAAATGTGTATTATTTCACCTTTTCAACATAATTCGGAGACACCAGTCATATTCATGTGATCTCACACTATATTTTCTGAAGGTTCTAATTTCATGCCACTTGGGTAACAAAATCTCCCATTGTAAAATATCCAAAATCATTTTTTCTTTTTAAATGGAAATTAAGTTAACCCTTTCCCTCATACGACAATTCTGCAGCAGACGACTTTGAACATATTTTGTCAAAACATAGAAAATCTCTATAATTGAATGGATAACCTATGACTAAAAGTGGAAAACATTGTGTCAAAAGGAGAAATTGCTTGTTTTGAGCAATTTCTTCTTTTGTCACTATGTTTTCAAAAAGCCGTCTAATGCAGAGGTGTCAGAAAGCGTGCATATGAGGGAAAGGGTTAATATTTAAGCAGACATTCAAACATATGTTTCAAAAGTCACTCAGCTGAGTAAAGTAATATCTATTTTCTGGTTTACCAGCCGTGCTTACACAGAAACATTATTGTTTAAATGGCACTAGGTTATACGGTCAATTAGGGTTTTCATTTTATGTGTAAATGAAACAAAATCAATGAATATGTCACTGAATATTGACGCTTGTCATTTTTTGTAACCCTTTATAAACTGCTTCAACATTTTTGGGTTTTCATGTGATACCGACTTTTAGTACTTTGAGTAGATGATACAAGGGTGTATACATGTTTTCATCTGGACTATTTTGGTGTACATGCATAGGCAAGAATACAACCAAAAGCCCCAAAAATGGTTCAATAATATAGCCGAAGGAACCACATTGTTAGTTTGACAGTTTGGATTTGAACGTGTGTTAGCTCTCTGAAGTGGAACAACTTAAATTATGTATGGTTTTGGCTGGGATCATTTGATTAAACCCATTCCAACATACAGATTCATCTGCAGCAGGCTTGTAAACATTGTGGCAAAAGGAGAAATTGCTCAAAATGAGCAATATTTCCTTCAGTGATTAACCCTTTCCCTCATATAGATGCTTTCTGACGCCTCTGCAACAGACGGCTTTGAAAACATAGTGACAAAAGAAGAAATTGCTCAAAACAAGCAATTTCTCCTTTTGCCACAATGTTTTCCACTTTTAGTCATAGGTTATCCATTCAATTATAGAGATTTTCTATTTGTAGACAAAATATGTTCAAAGTCGTCTACTGCAGAATTGTCGTATGAGGGAAAGGGTTAAGTTCCATGAAGCAGACATCAAGCATAATAAATATTAGCTAAAAGCTTGTTTTTCAATCAATGTAAAATAAATAAGTTTACTACGCTAATATTTTCAATTTGGATAAGGATATCAAATGCAACATGAGGTTTTGCAGAAAACAACACAACGTAAATACATGTACATACTTTGAGACAGTGGATGAATGGGATGAAGTAAGGGAAGGATTGCGGGGAATTCCACCGGAAAAGGTTGACAGCTTATTCTGATTGCTTCTATCACTGTATGAACTTGCTGGTGCGTAGATCTCGGACTGTTTCACCTGTTTTATGCTGAGCTGTCGTGGGGTTGGATCATAGAATCGTCCATTTGCGAAATATCCCAAGGTTAAATCCGACCCTGAACAATCCAATGTCGTCGTGCTATCACTCTTATTTTTCAAATCCC
>JASEVX010000004.1:51078744-51280557 GCA_031761405.1 Serripes groenlandicus
ACGGCTTTTGAAAATGAGAAATTGCTTATCAATGTCATTCAATAATTTTTTCCTTTAATTTATACTGTTTCCATATTTTTAACAAACGTTTGCTGCAGATTTGTTGTATAAGGCTTAATGTGAGCAAAACAAGGGAGAATATTCATATTTCATTCATTTTTAAAATGAACATGGGTTGTCTAACTTTATCAAAAATGACTATTTTTATGCATACCAATTACGTTACATATAAGTAAGTAAGTAAGTAAGTAAATATTTTATTATAGTGACATGTGTATATACAACAACAAAACAATGGTACAAAATGTAATAAATAACACCCGGCCCCATGGGCCTATAAGTCACTTTCAAAAGAAAAATAATTAAGAAAACCCCAAAAAAATAAATAAAAATAAAATAAAAAAACATACAAAAAAAAACAAAAAAAGGAAAACGTGTTGTGTTGGTATCGTTCTACTTCATAACGACAATATCAAATAGACAGATATATTATTTTGTACGTAAATGATGAGTGCCAGGGACATAGATAAGAGGTATAGCTACGTCCCTGGAGATGCGAATACAAATTATAATAACTACCAAATTGTAAAGGAAAAGAGATGTACAGAAAAGACATGTGCAAGGACAAATGGCTTAAAATAAATTACATCATCCAAATTGATTCTCAGAAGCTTCGCCAATATTTTAATTAAAATGTGTTTAATTATGCTTCATTTAAAGTTGGCGTATAACGTATTTTTTGTTTTTAGCTCACCTATGCACAAAGTGCAAGGTGAGCTTTTGTGATCGCTCACCGTCCGTCGTCCGTCGTCGTCCGTCCGTTCACATTTTCCTTCAAACGACTTCTCCTCCTAAACCAATTAACCAAATTCAAAATAATTTTACAGGAATGTTCCTTGGGTGGATATCTTTCAAACTTGTTCAAAGAATTCTATTCCATTCAGAACTGTGGCTGCCACGGCAACAAAAAAGGGGAAATTAACCAAAACTTAAAAAATCTTCTTGTCCAAAAGTACTAGCCCGATTTAAAAATCATTTTGCACAAATGTTCCTTGGGGTACTCTCTACCAAGATTGTTAAAATATTTCCGATCCATTGAAAAACATGGCCGCCAGGGATCGGAGCTTATTTTCCCTATATGTGCATTGTTAAAACTTTAAAAATCTTCTTGTCCAAAAGTACTGGCCCGATTTGAAAATTATTTTGCACAAATGTTCCTTGGGGCACCCTGTACCAAGATTGTTCAAATATTTCCGATCCGTTGAAAAACATGCCGCCAGGGGGCGGAGCTTGTTCATAGACTCATATAGGGAAAAAACTTTTTAAAAAAAAGCATGTCTAAGAGTAGAGGGCCCAGGCCTTTAATATTTGGTATGTAGCATCATCTAGTGGACCAAGAGTGTTCCAATTATAGCCCTGGGGTCTAAAATGACCCCTCCCCTGGGGTCACTTGTTTTACATAGACTCATATAGAGAACATTTAAAAAAAAATCTTTTCTTAAAGTAGAGGCCCCTGGCCTTTGATATTTGGTATGTAGCATCATCTAGTGGACTCTACCAAGATTGTTCAAAGTATAGCCCTGGGGTAAAAAATGACCCCATCCTGGGGGTCACTTGTTTCACATAGACTTGTATAGGGGAAAAACTTAAAAAATCTTCTTGTCTAAAAGTAGACGGCCCAGGCCTTTGATATTGGGTATATAGCATCATCTAGTGGACCTCTACCAAGATTGTTCAAATTATAGCCCTTGGGTCAAATTACTCGTCCCCAGGGGTCACTTGTTTTACATAGACTCATAAAGGAAAAAAACAAAAACATCTTGTCTAAAAGTAGAAGGCCCAGGCCTTTGATATTTGGTATGTAGCATCATCTAGTGGACCCCTACCAAGATTGTTCAAATTAGTATAGCCCTGGTGTCAAACATGGCTCCACCCTGATGATCACTTGTTTTACATAGACTTGTTAAGGTAAACACTTTAAAAATATTCTTGTGCATTGCCATGAATGTTCTTTGGGTGCCCCTCTACTAAGACTTCAAATTATTTTGATAGGATGATAAACATAGCCACCAGGGGGTGTTGCTTGTTTTCAGTATATATGTATAGACAAAGAACAATGACAACTTTTTAAGTTTGATTAAATCAGGTGAGCGATATAGGACCATCATGGTCCTCTTGTTTTTTTGTTTTTTGTTTGTCAACGTATCTGTTTGGAACATGCTTTTCCCCTAATATTGGAAGTAAAACAATTTTGAGAAAGGGAGTAGATGTTTTCCCTGGTTACAGTATAAGTTTGTGTGTCCAATTTATCTTCATAAAAAAAAATGTTTCAATCGTTAAGACTTAAATGTGCAATGCATATATTAATATAATGTTACAGTTACAAACACATTTGAAACACTGCAGCAGACCAGAGACATATATACATATATTTCTATTTAGGTCTCTGAGCAGACATAACATTTTAGCAAACTGAGAAATTGCTAATAATGTTTCAACTCTGTTTATTTTATTAATTTGTTGCATTGTTGCGTAATTATTTTCAAAGTCGTCTGTTGCTGATATGCTGTATGTGGGAAAAGGTTAACATATAAATATAGGCCTATTAATGGAGCAAAACTAAATGTTGACTTCATTAGCGATACACTGTCCGTTGAATTGGCGAGAGTCATACATGTACAGGAATGAGAACACATTTCTGGCATAATGAACATCTTCTTCGTATGCCACTATCTTTTTTCAAAATTTGTCTGCAGCCGATGCGTCAATATCCGTCTACAAGTGGGAAAGAGAGGGTTAACCCTTTCCCTCATATAGGCTAGACGCTTTCTGACGCCTCTGCAGCAGACGGCTTTTTGAAAACATAGTAACAAAAGAAGAAATTGCACAAAACGTGCAATTTCTCCTTTTGTCACACTGTTTTCCCCTTTTAGTCATAGGTTATCCATTCAATTATAGAGATTTTCCATCTTTTGGGAAAATATGTTCAAAGTCGTTTGCTGCAGAATTGTTGTATGAGGGAAAGGGTTAAGAGCAATCTACTGTGCTTATGATATAGAAACAAACCAATAGGCCAATCAATTCACAAACTGACCACCCAATGCTCCAAGTTATAGTGATTGTCCATATTTTTGCTAGTTGTCTGCTGCAACATAACATAACATTTCTTTTTTATTCAATATAAATAGTTCTAGATTCTTCACAGGTCTAGGTCAAGTAGCCTACTGTATTTCCAGCTGTAAGCATTGCATCCCAAGTATCGGACACGTTTCAGCCTCACGTTTTCTGTATTAGCACACAAGCAGTATGAGAAGACTGACAATAACTAGCATAACAAACCCGTGATAAGACTCAATAAGCAGCAGATGATTTTTAAAATAATTACGCATAAATGTGATAAACCTGTAGGCTATAAATGACAGTTAATTATTGAGTTTCTGCTACTTTATTTTCAAAAGGCATCTGCTGCAGATTGGTCAAACGCGTTTGTATTTAGACAACATTTAAGTACACATTCACGTTTTATGATATTATTTGAAATGGCATATTTCATTTTTGTTCTTTAAACACCGCCGAAACATTTCTATCTCTGTTAATTAGCCTACTGCATTTGTCTCTCCATTATTCTATTTCTCTTTCCAATACTGTAACTGTCGCTCCATTACTGTACATTACTGTATTTAGATAGATCGAATCTTAAGTACGCATGCGTATCCGGATGTTTTAAATGAGTCCAGATTTACATAGATCCATCTCAAAGACAGAAAAATAACAACTTAAACAGTTACCGAGAATATATTGTCAGTGCATGCAATAAAGACGCATTGGTTTTGGCCTCACATTTCAGAGGCGAGGCTCTGTGCCAGGCGTTTACCTCACAGAAATGCGGCTTTTTATCTCCCCACCCACCGAAATTCACTAGTAGAGATACTGTATCGTACACCACCTCATGCGAAAGTTTCGTATCAGTTTCCCCAGTGCCCGATTCTACAACCATTATTGTTTGTATTTATTCATTCTGAAAAATACTTGACTTTGCCTTTGTGGTCAGAGATATTTTACGAAAAACGGGAAACACCGGATTACTCTTGTTGCTGTGTTTTCACTTGATATCACATGTTGAATGTTGAAACCTGATTGTATTATGTTCATATATTTGTAAAGACTGCATATAGGATTAACAACTCCATGATGCAGTCATGAGTGAGGAAAATCCTCCAGCCTTGCCTCCAAGATCTTTGTTCAGACAGCATATCCCTGACCACAACTCGGCCATGCAACAGCCAGATCTACCTCTCTGGCATTCTCTCTCTCAGGCACAACAAGCCCCGGGAGTTCAGGCTGTGCCTGTTGGTATAGGATTTGCAAACAGGCCCCAACAGCAACAACAACAGCTATGGCCAGAACATACAACTGCTGCCGCATATCAAAGGGGCTGGCAACCATTTCCACAACCCCATACACAACAGAGCCCACAGGAATCCCAGGAACTGAATCCTCAAGTGGTCAGATCTGCGCAACCTCAAAACTGGCTAGGTGAAATGAATACAACGTTACAACTTCAGCAGTTACAGCAACTAGTATATCTTCAACAACATCAACAGTTACAACAACAGCAGCAGCAACAGCAGCTTCAACAACAACAACAACAACATCAGAATGAACAAGTTTTACAACACCATTCAGACAATGTAACGCCGCAGCATGAGGAACCCACTCATGATAAATTCACTAAATCACCATCACCGCAGATAGAAGAAAACCGGCATTCACCATCTGTAAATAGACAGTATGTACAAAATGTGACAAGTCCACAGCAACAAATGTGGCCGCATCATCAGATGGTCCATCAGTATGAAATCCCTCATGCAGAAACGCCTCATTCTCAGGCTTATCAACATACTCCAGCTGTATCACACCATCAACCATTATTTACACAACAGCAGTACATGCAGCCAGTCTGGCCTCATACACCGTATAGTCAAGTACCAATACAGCATCTACGTCAGAATACGCCTCAGATGCAGCAACATTTATTGTGGCAGCAACAACAACAGCAACAGCTCCATCAGCATCAAATGCAGCAACAGCAACAACAACATCAGCAGCATCAGCAACAACAGCCCAATGAACCACCACCACCATACTCCCCTCCATCATCTAACAATTTCATGGATAGTAAACCTGTTCTACCTGAGAAAAAGGAGATTTTGGAAAGTAAGAGTGATGTGTCCAGCTTCTTGAACACGGGCAACAGAATTGGAAACGATCCTATTCTTAGTAGGAATCCTATTGAAAAAGCCAAGCCATTAGAAACCCACTCTGGTATCGGCTTAACAACATCAGCTCCAGCTCTTAGTTTGAACCATTCAAATAACAACAGCAATGCACAGCCAGTACAGCCAATCAGGATTTTAAGCAAGTCTAATCACAATAACGAACTGTTTGGAATCCAAGATCAGAAACAAAACGAACAGACACCAACTCCCACATCCACCACCACTAGTGGAAACTATTCTGCCGTTTCACCCCAACCTGTAACTCAGAGACCAGGTCAGGCTGGACCATATAATTCTGGTGGCAGTCCTCAAAGGCCACAGAGCTTTAATCCACATCCATCCACCAGTCCATATCAAAACTTAAACCCTACAAATATGTACAATAAAGGTTTCCAAGGACTATATGGAAGTCAGAACAGATACCAAGCACCAAACCGAGATACCTCGTTCAATCAGGGTATTGGTAATCAGTATAGACCCAGGTCGCCATCCGTTCATCATCATCAACAACAACAACAACAACAACAATCACCAGCAATGGGAAACTTGTTCCAGAGAAATGCCCATGTACCACCTCCTCATAGTGAGTTATTCAACTTCATAATTTGTTACATCTTTGCTTTACCCTTTCCCATGTGTAGAAGTATTTTGGCTTTTTTCAGTAATGAACCTACAATTATACCGATTTTCCATATTTTTTAGTAGACATTTTCAAAGTCGTCTGCTGCAAATTTGTCTTATGTGGGAAAGGGTTATTTCAAACTATATTTCCAAGGCAAAATAAAATAAATACCTGAGGTAGAAAACTAGTTTTAGAGTTCAGGTGGTCGGTTTGGTCGAATTTGCTGTGTCTAAATCTGTAATATAGTCACTGTTATATAGTTATTGAATAAAGATGAAACCAATGTGACAAACTTAACTGACAATGTTTTTAAAAGTAATTTACTGCAGAGGCATCAAAATGCATCTATATGTGGGAAAGGATTTAACTGGTTTCAAGCTATTCTGCATTTCTTGCATTATTATGTAGATCAGATTGCATGTTTATACAGTTGTTTCCTATACAAACAATCACAAAGGTACCTTCTGTCAAATGAGTGACATGAATTCTGAATGCATGTGTCTGCTGTCAAATAATTTCTCTTTTTTACAATGTTTTTGTTTTAACTTTTATTAATTAAATGTCTATTCTGGTGGTCTTTTTTCTGACAAATGGTTAAGAGTTAAACTATTGATTTGTTTTGTTACTATAATAGATAATAAATAATTTACATCCTTCACCTTGATTTAAAATTCTTGGGCTGAACATGTAAAAACAAAGTACTATTGTGGATTTCACGTCTTTTCTCTGGCACAAAGGGGAAGAGTTGAAATATTGATTTGTTTTGTTAAACTAATTTACTTCCTTGTTCTCAAATGTCACGTTTCTGTGGAAGGAACTTATATATACATTTTTAAAAAGCGTTTTATTTGTATTAAAAAAATAATAATAAGGGAATACAATTTTATATAGCCATAGACTGAATCACTGATAGAGGTATTTAGTTACTATGATGTCTGTTGTCTGTCCATTTTTAATTTTGTCTTTAAAATTACATTTCCTCCTTAACCGCTTTTTGGATTTTGAACAAAGTTAGCAGGAATTACCCTTGGAGGGTCCACTTTCAAAGTTGATCAAATGGTTATGGTCCAATGCATGACTAGATAACAGGGGCTAAAAATAGAAATTAAACATGAAAACTTTAAAAATCTTCTCGTCCAAAAGTACTGGTCAAGAGGACTAGATCATAAAAGGGTGTTAACTGGTCTTTTTGCCATAATATCTCTCTTATTACTAACCAAAGCCTATGTTGTGGGTATTAGAAAGAATTTTTGAATACCCACAACATGAGGTTTGAGTATCAAATAAGGATTTAAGAACATGACAAATGCCCCTTTTTTAGAGCTCTGCTGATCCGATTTGAAAACAATTTCGCAACAAAGTTCTCTTCCAAGAATGATCAAATTAAAATGGTCCTTTAAAAAACATGACCAGAGAGGTGGAGCTATACCTATTTATAGCAAAAATCTTCTCATCTAAAAGTACTGGCCCAGTTTTGAATATAATTTGGTACAAATGTTCCTTGGGTTACCCTCTACCAGGATCGTTCTGACCCATTAGAAAAACCAGGGTGCTGAGCTCATTTTCCTTTAAGAGTCTTTTGTGGTACAGCCTTCATGGCCCTCTTGTTTTGTCTCACTGCGAAAAAGAAGCAAATTTGAGATTACAATGGCATCAGCGTCAAACGCATTTGTTAACATGAAAAGTTTTGTTTCTTTACGTTTCCTCGAAAAGTTCAAGAGCTAGGGCTTTAATGTACTCATAGTTACAAATTATAACCTTCATCAAATTATATGCTGTAAATAATGAGTGTCACCTATTTTGAGGGGTGAAACATGAATGAATTTTCAATTGATTTCGATACTTTTCTTTTTTAATTTGTTAGTTTTGTTAGATTGACTTTAAATTTCTCACTCATTTCTTATTTTTGTATTTGTCTTTTACACTTGCCTTGATTGTAAAAGCGGATAATGGCGAGACATATAATTATGCTTAATTCTTGTGTAATTTCATAGTTACATATACATGTACTTACCCTTTTTTCTCAGCATCAAATTTCAACAGAATGGAGCAAGTCGATACACACATACTGGTACAAGGTTTGAATCCGAGAACAAGTGGAGAGAGTATCCGTCATTATTTTGAAGCGATTGGTCGACCAGCTGAGGTTAAAGACCATGTTATATTCAGTATAGACCATACAGAGGCACTGGTTACTTTCATTCATAAACCGGGTAAGACCTAAAACTTTCCCACTTACAGATACCGTATAATTGAATGGATAACCTATGACTAAAAGGGGAAAACATTGTGACAAAAGGAGAAATTGCACGTTTTGTGCAATTTCTTCTTTTGTTACTATGTTTTCAAAAAGCCGTCTGCTGCTACAGACAACTTCTGAATAGATTGTGGCAATAGGAGAAGGTTATCATGATGAGCAATTTCTTCTTTTGCCATAGTTGTTAAAACACTATACAAGAGAGAATTTCTATATTTTTACTTTTACTGCATATTTTGTTGTATGTCGGAAAGGGTTTAAACATCTCTAAAGTGGCAAAATAATTTAAAGGATACTTATTTGGTACGCTGCAGGTACAACAAAATGCATCTGTAAGAGGAATGAATGAATGAATGTATATTGTTTTATGGTGCATCGACAGCTAAGGTCATTTAGCACGCAATTAAATTTAATTATTCATGATCCCTGGGTAAACAAACCAGTACTAGGCTAGAAAATGTGACTCCACCATGACCGTAGTGCCGCGACTGGGGATCGCTGTAAGAGGAAAAGGGTTAAAGGTGAATGGATAAGATGTTTTTGTAGCTTCTTTTATAGACTTTTGTCACTGTATGCAGATGCAATGAGACTTAAAATCACGACGTGCAACTCACTAACCCTTTCCCACAAGCAAACAGATTTTGACGCATCTATAGGAGACACCAGTTGAACTTTTGAAAACATTTTGGCAAAAGGAGAAATTGCCTACAATAAACAATTTTTCCTTTTTGCAGAGATTTTCCATATTTTAACTGAATTAAATAAGTCATCTGATGCAGATTTGACATATGTTGGGAAGGATTAATGTGTGTACAGTTAATGGACATATTCATGAGCTAATAACTTATCTGTGTCAATGAGTGTTTGGGGTTTAAAGCAGTTTTCAACAGTTTCAGTTAATCATTACAGCCATTTCGCATAACCTAGTTTTACCATGCCTTTTCTCACACAACTTTCTTCTCAACCTTCCCCCATAATACTATAAGCCTGTGTATCTAACTCTTTCCCTCATACAACAAATCTGCAGCAGACGACTTTGGAAACATTTTAGTAAAAATATGCAAAGTCAGTGAATATGAAACGAGTTGAAAACATGGTGGCAATAGGAGAAATTGCTCTTTTTGAGCAATTTTTCCTTTTGCCACAATGATTTCAAAATCCGTCTGCTGCAGATTTAGTAAAGCGTCTATATGAGGGAAAGGGTTAAGATAAATTCTCACTCATCTAAATCAATACATTGTAACAGACTTTGCCCTCACAGCTCAAATCAATCCAGGTGAAAGTAAGCAAAAATCTTAAATATGAAGAACAAGTAATTATTTCCCCCTTCTTCTTTGTTTCAGATCTATTCAAGCTTAAACAGAATGTGAAAAACCGAAAGTTAGACAGTTACAGTCCAGAGATATATGAAGTGTCTGCGCCAACTGCCATGGTGGTCAGCAGTGATGTTCAAGTGCGCAGCCAAGAGACAATGATTCTGTACTTTGAAAGAGATTCCATTGGTGGGGGACGTATTAAAAAAGACAAGCTTGATGAAACAGAAGATGGATGCACTATAATTGAGTTTGAAGACCCTAAAGGTATTTGCCCTTACCCAGCAGAATTTCTTTTTACTTTGTGTAGAGACACATCAGGATCACTTTATCATCGCCTATCAGTCGAACTTTCATTTACTGACATATTGGCATGTTTCACATATAAGCAGGGAGACACATCAGGATTACTTTTCTGTCACCTGTCTGTCAAACTTCTCATTTACTGACATATTGGCATGTTACACACATATGCAGGGAGACAAATCAGGATTACTTCCCATCACCTGTCTGTCAAACTTCTTATTTACTGACATATTGGCATATTACACATATAAGCAGGGAGACGCATCAGGATTACTTTACGTCGCCTGTCTGTCAAACTTCTCATTTACTGACATATTGGCATGTTACACACATGCAGGGAGACAAATCAGGATTACTTTCCATCACCTGTCTGTCAAACTTCTCATTTACTGACATATTGGCATGTTACACATATAAGCAGACGGACACATCGGGATTACTTTTCTGTCGTCTGTCTGTCAAACTTCTCATTTACTGACATATCTGCATGTTTACACATACTGGAAGGGAGTCACATCAGGATCATTTCTCCTTCAAAAGCGTTTTACTCACATATTTAGCAAGGAGGCACATCAGGATCACTTCTCCGTCCCCTGTCTGTCAAACTTTCATTTACTGACATATTTGCACGTTACACATGTATATAAGCATGTAACCCATCAGGATCACTTTATCGTCGCCTTTCTGTCAGACTTTTATGTACTGACATATCGGCATGTTACACATACTGGCAGAGAGACACATTGATATCATTTTTCCGTCGTCTGTCTGTCAATGTTTCATTTACTGACATATCAGCAACTTTCACATGTATACCAGTATTTTTGTATCAGTAGTGTTTGAAGAAGTCCTATCATATCGTTAAATTGTTTTACTTAACCTTTTCCCACATGCAGATGAATTCTGACACACACACACAGTAGAATACCTTTGAAGTCATTTCGGCAAAATGAGAAATTGCTAATAATGGGCAATTTCCCCTTTTGTTACAATGTGATTTCAACTCATTATTATTGATACTTTTAAAATGTTGTAATATTATTGCCTAGATATTTTCAATGTTATCTGCTGCAGATGTTTCGTATATAAGGGAAAATTTGAACTAGTATAAATGAGAACCAATTATTCAAAACCAAGTTAAGACTGAATATTTGTGATATTCTTCTTCTTTGTCACCAAAAGCTGCGTATGATTAACCCTTTCCCACATATAGACAACTTTTGAAACATTGTGACAAAAGGAAAAAATTGCTGATAATGTTTTTAAATCTATGGGATAGTAATAGTTTCATTTAAAGAGAGTTCCCATATATATTTTCCCAGGTGCTTTCAGAGTCTTCAACCGCAGATTTGTTAACCCTTTCCCTTATTCGACAATTCTGCAGCAGACGACTTTGAACATATTTTGTCAAAAAATAGAAAATCTCTATATAATTGAATGGATAACATATGGCTTAAAGTGGAAAACATTGTGGCAAAAGGAGAAATTGCTCGTTTTGAGCAATTTCTTCTTTTGTCACTATGTTTTCAAAAAAACGTCTGCTGCAGAGGCATCAGAAAGCGTCTATATGAGGAAAGGGTTAAAGATGGAAAAGGGTTAACATTTGAGAGAAAGCAAATGAATCTATTACCCACTTCAAAGTACAGTTAAATCCTTTCCTAAATACAACAAATCTGCAGCAGACAAACTTTGAAAACATCAAGGTTTATGATTGGGAAAATCTCTATAAAGAAAGTATAATCATTGAATAGAGTAAAAAATGTTGTGGCAAAAAAAGAAATTGCACGTTATTAGCAATTTCTCTTTTGACACAACATTTTAAACAGTAGGCTGCTGCAGATTTGGCATAAAACGTATGCAAGTGGAAAAGGGTTAGGTGCTCAGTATGTGTGAAATTATAACTATGTATGCTTTCAGCTGTTCAGCGTTTATGTGCAACAGGGCGCCAACACCGTGTAGAAGGAGTGTACCTTCGTGTGTCGCCATACTATAAGTGCAGTAATGGAGCTATTTGGGATTGTAGTCTGCATGTTGTGCCCATACCAAAACCTGTCAACATACAGATAATTCCTGACCAATTGGAATTTGTCAAAAAGTATGTCTAGTAAATGCTCAATTTTAATCAAGTTGATAATTAGACGGGTTTTAAACAAAACTGAAACTAAGTTATTTGAAAGTGATGTCAGTATTTCGGCAGACAGTCTTCAAACTTGTGTTTTCACTTAATAACTTTCTTTGCACTTTGTCTGTCTGTCTTTCCACCTAATCTTATTGGGCCTATATCTCCTTCACTATTTCACTGAAAGTTACCAAATTTGGTATTTACATATATGCATTTTTAGAGGATGACTATATTTCCTATGCTGTCCAACCTATATTTACCAAATTGGGTATGAAGATGCCTCTTGGGAAAATGATGTTTGACTTTGCTAACCTTGACCTTTACCGCTGACCCTATTTAAAGAACAAGCATGTTAAGGCCATTTTTCCTATGTTACACAAAGGGTACTAATTTGAAAATGCATTTTGGGAAGAATGTGTGTCGTCAACCAATATTGGGTCACTGTAACCGTGAACCCATTTAAAGGCACATATCATCTATGCTTTTGCACCTAGAGTTACCAAATTAGGTATGAAGATGCATCTGCTGAAGAGTGTGTGTCGTAACTCATGAACCAAATATAGGTTGCTGTGGCCTTGACCTTTGACTCAGTCACCTGTGTCAAATTTCCTACACTTTTAAACCTCGAGTAACCAAATTTGCTGCTTACATGCATCATCATATCAGGATGGAAAATCATATATCAAAATTAGATCACTATGAACTTGACCCAAAAATTAATTCTTTGATTCTTGTAACTGATGCATAGCCTGACAGGTATCTGGTTTATACAATGTACTTACCAGTTGTATTGGTATTTAACCCAGAAAACCACAAAAAAAACTTAAACATTTCGTAATCTTTAATGTACATGGAAATGCCATTCAAACAACAAATCACTGTTTTGTGTTACAGGTACTGTCAACCACAGTTTGCTGCCAAGTTGCGAGATCGATATGCCGATGTGTCATTCTCCAAGGATCATGTCACAATCCGTTGTACACTTCGACAAAGTCTACATAATTACAGATATCTCGTACGAACCTGGGAGACAGGAGTACAAGAGGTGGTGGCCAAATTCCTCCGAGAATATATAGATCAAGCTGATGTTGGAGTGCCAGATTTGATTTGGGAAAAATTCTTAGAATGGATGAATCATGGTATACTGGGTTCCTTGATTTAAGCTTTGCACTACTTATATAAGCCTTAAGGCCTTTACTCATGTTGATCCGAATCTGCACTGTTTACAAATAAGTCACAGACTGTTAAACCCTTTCCCACATATAGATTCCTCGACAGCAGACAACATTTAAAATGTTTTCAACTCTTTTTTTTGCCAGATTGCTCTAGCAATTCCGGTCTATAGATTGGCGATGTCCGTCTGTCTGTCTGTCCGTCAACATTTTAGTTAAAGTTTCAGGTTGAGGCAAAATCTCCGCACTGGAAAGGGTTACAAACTTGAAACTTTGCCTGAAGGTAACAGTAACAAGTTATATTGATTTCTATGGTTACTTTGACCTTGATCTTTGTTTGTCGATTTTCAAGGTCAAATTGCCAACAATCCGGCCTTGCCGTCTTCAGCGGTTTCTTGTATGATTATAAAATCATCTATAAAGCAAAGAGTTTCAATGTTTATATCTTTATGTTTCAAAAGGGTCTGCTGCAGATTTGTTGTATGTAGGAAACGGAAATATCTGACAACATACTGTCTAACAATGTCAGATTACATGACTGTACAGGCACATCTTTATCTGCACTTGGCAAAAATATGTTAACCCTTTCCCACATACAGACACTTTCTGACGCCCCTGCAGCAGACTAATTTTGAAAACATTGTGACAAAAGGTGAAATTGTTCATAATGAGCAATTTCTGTTTTTGTTATAATGTATTCACCCTATTCAATGATTAAACTTTTATTATTTATTTATAAAAGTTAACCATATTTTCAACAAGATGTTTTCAGCTTCAGAGGAGAGTTATTTTACTCTTATCTGCAGCATTAGATTACCTTTAGCTCAACTGATCACAAAGTGCTCAAGGTGGGTTTTTGTGATTGCATCCTATGTCCGGCGTTCGTCGGCCATCCTCCAGGCATCAAAATAATCTCCTCTGTAACTAGTGGGTCAATTGGGATGAAACTTCACAGTAAGCATCCTCTCAATGGCTATAGTTAAAACTTTAAAAATCTTCTTCTCCGAAAGTATCTGGCTGATTTAAAAAAAAAAAATTGTAGAAATGTTCCTTTGGTGATCCTCTATTAGATTCCTTCAAGCCATGTTGATTGGTAAAAAAACATGGCCACCAGAGGGCGGGCTGTTTTGCCTAAATGAATGCAAAATTTGATTAACCCTTTCCCTCATATAGACGCAGCAGACAGCTTTTTGAAAACATAGTAACAAAAGAAGAAATTGCTCAAAACGAGCAATTTCTCCTTTTGCCACCATGTTTTCCACTTTAAGTCATAGGTTATCCATTCCATTATAGGAATTTTCTATTTTTTGACAAAACATGTTCGGAGTCGTCTGCTGCAGAATTGTCGTATGAGGGAAAGGGTTAATGATTGATATTTTTTAAAACTTGACAATGCATGAGCAGTATTAAGATCATTCCTGAGAATCGAAAAATTATCTTAAACGGATACTCGTGTGCATTTGATTGATACTGGAATGTTATTTCTAGATTAGACTGTATGAATTCACTGACTGATCTGGATCTGGTCACAAACACCTTCTGGTTGATTTTACTAGATAGCCGATCATATCTGAAATGTAAAGAATTAATGCCCAAAATGATGTTTTAACTCCTTTCCTACTTGCAGATGCATTTTGACGTTATGAGCAACATTTCCTTTGCGACAATGTTTTCAATTTTATTTTGAATATTCATACAGCTCCATTTACTAAGATTTTCCTTATTTATGCTGGGATGTCTTTTAAGTCATCTCCTGCAGTTTAGTTGAATGTGGGAAACGGTTAATCATAAAAGTAACAAGTCTAGTTTTATCTAACGTAATTTCCTTATTTCTATTTCCTTACAGGTAAAAATACCCATAGAGACATACTGGTCAAAATAGACAGAGAAAAAAAGAGTGTCAAACTTGTGGGACTTAAAGTTCCAGTCAAAAACTTTCAACTAAACATGAGTCAGAAACTAGAGCTACTTGCAAGAGCTGCAAGAAGGGAAAAGAAGTCGAGGAAAATCAAATCAGAGGAAAAGCTCTCTGTGTTAGAAATGCAGGGAACATATACAGCTATATGTAAAAAATTCCAGGACATGAAAATACATTTAGAAGGTAATGAAGTTACCATCGAAGGCGATCCTGAAGAAATTCCAACGGCTTTTATTGAAATTTACTCTGAATGTGATAAAATTGAACCCAAAATATACAAACATCATCGATCCCGGGAATGTGTCGAGTTTATGAAAAAGGAATCGTCTAGAAGATTCATACAGAGAAAAGTGGACCAGAAGCTGATTAAAGGTACCTGGAGTGTTACTGGAGTCGAGTTACATGTTTTCACAACCAAGTCCGGCAACCCTGAAGGTATGAGAGATGTTATACTGAAATCTGTATCTGAAGAGGTCATAGAGATAGAGCGACCCTCAGCTGACCTGTTCAACTCTGAAGTATGGTCGGAATTCTTGCTGGATAAGAAGAGACGATACAAGGAGAAAGTGGAAATCTGTACCAAGAAACACCAGGCGGTCATTGTGATAGGCACTGATGATGTCATGCAAAATGTACTGCAACAATTACGGGACTTTTTGGATGAGAAGACTGTCAAAACGGTGCTTGTGTCGCTTGATCCTGTAACGCTGGAGTTCATATCATCGTGTTGGAGCCAGGAGGATTTCACGGACGTTCAAGACTGTGATGTTGTTGTCAAAGTCAAGTGTAAGTCAGATTAATGTATTTAGGGTTATATTGAACCATTAACCCTTTTCCACATACAACTAATTTGCAGCAGACGACTTTGAACATATTTTGTCAAAACATAGAAAATCTCTATAATTGAATGGATAACCAATGACAAAAAGTGGAAAACATTGTGGCAAAAGGAGAAATTGCACGTTTTGTGCAATTTCTTCTTTTGTCACTATGTTTTCAAAAAGCTGTCTGCTGCAGAGGCGTCAGAAAGCGTCTATATGAGGGAAAGGGTTAAACTGATACATGGAACATTTAACACCTGCAGCAAATAACTTGGTGAAAAATGGTGGAATTACATGGCTTTTCAAATCAAAAACACTTTAGACAAATATGCAGAGATTCCAATTGAACCTTTTCCATCATACAACACATTTGCAGCAGACTACCTTTTGCCACAATGTTTTCATAAATGTGTCTGCTGCAGTTGCATCAAAATGCATCTGTATTTGGGAAAGGCCTATACAGGTTTACCAAATATATATTACTTATTGACTCATATGCAGTAATATTCTAGACCAGACTACAAATTATTTTGTAAGAAGAAAGAAAAAAAGAATAAATTGTAGATGAATTATCAATTATAGATAGACTAGAAAATATAGTGATATAAAGAAAATTGGGCTTTATGAAAGATTTCTTTTTGCAAATTGTCTTCAAAACAATATATGTATCAAAAATCTTTTGAATTTAACTTTTATGTCTTTCAATTGTGATAAAGTCTCAAATGATTTTAAATCTATAATATTTCAGCCAATGGATTAGATTTCACGGGGTTGTCAGAGAATGTTATGGCTGCCAAGCTAAAACTAGACATGAAACTAAAGAGGATGTGCAGCAAGAAACATGTGATCAAGAAAACGGGTATCTACGAGGTTCTTGAAGCCTCTAAATATTCAGGAACTCTCAGTGCTATGGAAAAGGAGTGTAAATGCATTATCAAACTTCCGAAAGAGTTGGAAATGGGATTGTCTCAATCTACGTTGGATTATGAGGTCATTGATGCGGAACCGGCAGGGAGTGAGTAAATCGTTTACCATTTACATGAATCCAATATGTTAAGAGAAATCTGTTTCACAAATATTTTGCCTGAAAAACAAATATAAGATGTGTAAAATTGTATGTATAATAATTTAATTGAAACCTTTCCTTTTTTCAACAAAACTTTCATCTTCATTTTGAACACTTTATGGGTTCAAATATTTTCTTTGATAAATGACTGTTCTATTTTCTGTTTTCAAATTAATAAAGGTTTGCTTTTGCTGTGTAGGCTCAACTAAGTCAGTCTCTCATAATTAAAGCTTTTTGACTGCGGGTGGGGGAAGGGTTAATGGGATAATGTGGGAGGAATCGTTGTTGAGTAGGGTAACACAAATTACTTACCCTGATTGTCTCCGTGTCCTTGTTATAAAGTACAAAGTTGATATCCCTGATTCCCGTAGTGCTGTAACTCTTGTCATACTCCACTAAAACTTTATAAGTGGTAGTAATGGCTTTCCCTCCTTTGCACTTAGATTGTAGGGTTTGCATTACAACTTATTTGCTGGTGTCAGGAACTCGGCATAAATAGACCAGTAGTACGGGTTACTTACCAAGGAAGTGCCGTGATATGACTTATAAAATGTTGAAAGCAGTGTATAATAATGTACAAACAAACAAATAGTTTTTGCATTTTCAATTGCGACTTGTTTACTTTTGAAAATTTGACCTTTGGTGGTATTTTGGTAAAAATGTCTCAATCTAACACCATTACTAACAATTATTGTTTCTTATTGTAATTATAGGTGAAACTGTGTCAAATTCGGGACCAAAAGTATTCCAAACCAGAAAACATAAAATCAAGATTAGATTGATCCACGGGGAATTAGGAACTCAAACGGTACATATTAAATACATTCTCAAATTAAATTCATAAATAATTTCTGGAAATATTGATGGAAATAGAGAAATCTCTTTTTCCGCATTACCCTATCTATCTATCTGGAAGTCCCCGGTGGCCTAGTGGTAAGCCTCAGGGATTTGGATTAGGGTGTGCAGGATGCGATTCCACAAACATTAAATCTGCAGCAGACAACTTTTAAAACCTTGAGGCTTACCAAACATTGAAAATTGATAAAATAAAAGTATAATCATTGAAAAGAGTTAAAAACATTGTGACAAAAGAAAAAATTGCTTATTTTAAGCAAGTTTTTCTTTTGCTACAATATTTTCAAATGTGGTCAGCTGCAGATGGGTCAACATGCTTCTGCAGGTGGAAAAGATTTAAAGTATCCTGTTGTCTGTTGAAATAATAACAACGAAAGTTTCAGGTAATTAGTTGGTGAAGAATAGCGCAGAAAACATAGAAAAACTTGTAGACTGAAGGAAGATTGTGAAAAAATCTAAACTTTCTTTTTGACAAAACTTCCTCATGCCATTAATATTTTCAAAAAATTGTCTCTAGGTGAATCCTTGATTCCGAAATTGTATGTAAAAAGGTTGTTGATTCAGGGCTCACAATCACCAATCAAGTTAACCCTTTCCCTCATATAGACGCTTTCTGACGCCTCTGCAGCAGACAGCTTTTTGAAAACATAGTGACAAAAGAAGAAATTGCACAAAACATGCAATTTCTCCTTTTGCCACAATGTTTTCCACTTTTCGTCATAGGTTATCCATTCAATTATGGAGATTTTCTATGTTTTGACAAAATACGTTCAAAGTCGTCTGCTGCAGAATTGTCGTATGAGGGAAAGGGTTAACCATTCTCTTAAAATTTCTGATGGACATTACCATTATGGTTTAGCCTTTCATCAATTGTGTAACTTTGAAATTTAGAATGTTTGTCAAATTTAGAAGTAGTTTTGACCCTGTGGTTTTGTTTTTACATCTAGGCCGATGTCATAGTATGCAGTGCCTCCTCAACTCTCAATTTGAAGAGTGGCTCGGCTTCATTTTCTCTGGTCAAACATGGTGGTAACCAGTTACAAAATGAATGTACCAAACAATTCCCAGAGGGTGTCAAACATGGAGAGGTGGCAGTGATAAGCAGTGGGAATCTGAACTGTGATAAAGTTTACCTCACCTCATTGCCCCCATGGAAAGAAGCTGTACACAATGGAGGAAAGGTAAAGTTCAAGGCGAGGTATTTGTCAAGACACAGAGGTCCAGATAAAGATAGCTCTTTTCTCCACAGTATCTCTAATATTATCAAACCAAACTCTATGATGTAGGTATTATGTTTCTTTTGAGTATCCACAACATAAGGTTATGGGGTCAAATAAGTATTTGAGGACATGCAAAACGTCCTTTTATCTAGAGCCCTGATGAAATATTGATTCCTCAAATACAGAAGACTTTCAATGCCTCAACAGCAATATTTGAAATACATAGTTGCTTAGCATGATGAGCTATTTATCTTTTTTACACAATGTTTAATTAAGTTAACCATTAAGCGACCCATTTTAAAACCAGATGTTACGGTTCATCAGTTTTCTTATTTTAAGTGGGTTTTTTTTACTTTCAAACTTTTCCTACATAGATCTTCAGCAAACGACTTAAAAAAAGTATATTTAAAAAATCTATGTATGATAATATATTTATTGAATCAAGTTGGAAACACTGGCAAAAGGGGAAATTGCTCGTTAAAAGCAATTTTTTTCATTTGTAACGATGTTTTCAAAACTTGACTGCTGCTGAGTCATCAGCAAGCATCTGTATTTGGGATTTTTTTAAAAATATTATGATCCAATTAGGTAAAATAGTAAATATTTATCACCAATTTAGCTGGCAATTAAAACCACATCAATAACGAAGCGGGCTGTCAATCCTGGGGTTGTGAGTTTGAATCCCGGCTCGGCCAACTTTCTTTCCGGCGTTTGACAAAAGTCATTGTGACATGCGTCATTTGTCTTCCACCAATGGGCTAAGTCTATGTGGAAAAGCAGCCAGTTGCTTGGGAAGATTGTTGTGTGGAGTACTGGTGTGAGACAACCAGAAAACACATGCGTAGGTGAACTGGCCGCCGTGATATGAATGAGAAATTGTTAAAAATGGCGTTAAGCCCCAATCAATCAATCTATCAATAAAACCACATCAAACACGTGTAATTATACCCCCTTCGAAGAAGAGGGTTATATCCGAGTCACTGTGTCAGGCTGTCTGTCTGTCGGCCGGAAGCCATATTTTGTCCGGCCTATTTCTTACAAACCACTGGGTGGAATTCAATAAAATTTTACATGAAGCTTCTATACCAAGAGGAGATGTGCATATCCTAAAGGGGTTACAATTTTACAGAGTTATGGTGTAGGTCAAGGTGCTGTTTAGCGGGTATTTATCATCTTCAGTGATAGTTCTAGTTGTATATGTCAGCATGAGAGAATCGTATTGTCCTACAAGTCTTCATATTAACCCTTTCCCACATACAGCAAATCTGCAGCAGACGACTTTGAAATAATTTAGGGGAAAATACAGAAAATATAAATAAATGAAGGTACAATTGCCTTAAAAAGTTGAAAACATTGTGACAAATGGAGAAATTGCTCATTATGAGCAATTTCGCCTTTTGCCACAATGTTTTTTAAAAGTCGTCTGCTGCAGAGGCGTCAGAAAGCCTTTGATGGCTTTTTGAAAACATAGTGACAAAAGAAGAAATTGCTCAAAACAAGCAATTTCTCCTTTTGACACAATGTTTTCCACTTTTAATCATAGTAACTTATCCATTCAATAACAGAGATTTTCTATTTTTTTGACAAAATATGTTCAAAGTTGTCTGCTGCAGAATTGTTGTATGAGGGAAAGGGTTAAAAGTCGTCTGCTGCAGAGGCGTCAGAAAGCGTTTGTGTGTTGGAAAGTGTTAAACGTATGTTATATTTTAACTTGACCATGCTACAATTGACTTTTAACATCTTTTTCAGATCACAATTTTGAATATACAATTGGATAGAAAAAAACTATTTAATTTGAATCATACCATGGCAATTTTGTGTGAAAGAACATTTAATATGTTTGCAGATATTAAAAGATTTCCTGAGAGAATGTTTACGGCTTGCCGACAAGTACTCCAAAAAGACATTAGCATTCCATGCCATGGGAACAGGTGGTTTCCTTGGATACCCCAAAGATGTTGTCGCGAGTATCATGTACGGGGTTATAGTGGAGTATGACAAAAGTTACAGCAGTACGGGAATCAGGGATATCAACTTTGTACTTTATAACAAGGACACAGAGACAATCAGGGTAAGTCAGTCTAGTATCACTACTCAACAACGATTCCCCCACCTTATCCCATTAATCCTTTCCCACATTTCACGCATTTTGACGCAGACGACTCTTGAAAACACTTGCCAAAGGTGAAATTGCTCATGATGAGCAATTTCTCCTTTGGCCACAATGTTTTCAACTTTATTTAACAATTAAGCTATCTTTTATGGAGATTTTTCAGGTTTTTGTCACTATGTTTTCAAAATTGTCTGCTGCAGATTTGTTGTATGTGGGAAAGGGTTAATACAATATGAGCCTTTCTATGGGAAAAAGTTTTCTTTTGTGAGCATTAGTTCAAGATCTACACTATTCACACAAGCTTGTCAATGTGTGTAGACTCTGATAAGACTGAGCAGATGTATATTGTGGTCTAAACTTACTCTGTTAACCCTTTCCCTCAAATAGACGCTTTCTGACGCCTCTGCAGCAGACAGCTTTTTGAAAACATAGTGACAAAAGAAAAAATTACACAAAACATGCAATTTTTCCTTTTGCCACAATGTTTTCCCCTTTTAGTCATAGGTTATCCATTCAATTATAGAGATTTTCCATGTTTTGACAAAATATGTTCAAAGTCGTCTGCTGCAGAATTGAGGGAAAGGGTTAAACAAAAATGCCAACTTGTACCTTCCGATGAATGAGCTCATATGTCGCATATTGTATTTACAGGCTTTTGAAGAACATGAAAGCATAAGAATCCATGGAAGTTCAGGTGCAGGTACTCTCTCTGATGGTATGTATATCGTGTTATTAACCCTTCCCCATATGTAGATGCATCTTGACACCTCTGCAGCAGACGACTTTTGAACATAATTTTGACAAAAGATGAAGTTGCTTATGATGAGCAAATTCTCTTTTTGCGACAATATCTTTATAACTCTTTTCTATAATCAAACTAACCATTATAGGGGTTTTCCATAATTATGCCTAGAAGTTTTCAAAGTCGTCTGCTGCTGGTTTGTTGTACATTGAAAAGGGTTTTTGCCTGCATACAACAAAACTTCAGCAGACGATTTTTGTGTCACAATGGTAGGCACTTAGGGACTTCTTTTTTTTGTCCGGCGTCTGTCTGTCTGTCCGTCACACTTTAATGAGCAGGTGCAGGTGACACACGTGCTCTGTGGAGCACTCCCCATTCTAGTTAATAACATTCAGTCTAAACATTTAAAAATATCAAGAAATTAAATTAGACTGGGACAGGCCAACACACAAGCTTACCAGAGTCTTTAATGCACCTACATTAATTGGAACCAAATATTTGTGTTAAATCTTTCCCATATGGGACAAATCTGCAGCAGACGACTTTGAAAACATATGAAAAAGCTCCATCAATGAAAGACTAATTATTGAAAAAAGTTGAAAACAAAAGGAGAAATTTCTCATTATGTCCAATTTCTCCTTTGCCACTTTGTTTTCAAAAGTTGTCTGGTGCAGATGTGTTAAAATGAGTCTACAAAAGGGAAAGATCCGTTGTTCTCAAAATTTACTAAAACTATTAATTCACCAATTGGAACACTTATTCACTTTAGTGCTGAAATGTTTTCACTTTGATACTGCAATGCTGAAATTTAAGTATTTATTGTTGTAGGTTGATCTCGGTCGAGTCATATTTTCATATTACTTCTTATTTTACAGACTTTGTAAGAGGTAGAATAAAGATAGAGGTTGTTGTTGGAGATTTACCCCAGCAAAAGGTAGAATATTTACCTGATCTATTTTTTCCACATGCTCAATAATTTGTTAAAATGTTCAATGATTTATTTGATTTTTTCCTTCAACTCGATATTCAAGATAAAAGTCAATAATTTTTATTGTTAGCAAGTAGTGTGATTTTAGTTCAAATATGGATTAGGTTAAAAGATAGGTCAAAGTTAAGAAAGATCTTGTAAACACTCTAGAGGCTGCAATTTAGACATGTTGAAACTTGGTCAAAATATTTGTTTTGGTGATATCAAAAACTAGGGAAGGTGCTTCATTGACTTATGAGCCGAGCACCGATAGCACAGTCGGTAGCGACGTGGGCTGTCAATCCAGGGGTTGTGAGTTTGAATCCCGGCTTGGCCAACTTTCTTTCCGACGATTGACAAAAGTCAATGCGACATGTGTCATTCGGCTTCCACCAATGGGCTAAGTCTATGTGGAAAAGCAGCCAGTTGCTTGGGAAGATTGTTGTGTGGAGTACTGTTGTGAGAAAACCAGGAAATGCATGAGTAGGTGAACTGGCTGCCGTGATATAACTGAGAAATTGTTAAAAACGGCGTTAAACCCCAATCAATCAATCTTTGACTTAAGTATGCTCCAACATGATCATGTAGGGTCATGACTTGAGCATTTTAAAACTTCGTCAGAATGTTTGTCTTGATTATATCTAGGCTTATTTCAAATATGGATCATGTCAGATCAAAAATTTACGTTACCAGGCCAAATTTAAGAAACTTCTTGTGGCTACTCTAGAGTCTGCCTTGTTATCTTGTTTTTCAAATTACTTTAAGTATTATGAAAACCTTATCAATTTTAGCCATAGTACTTAGGTGACCATGACTGGGCCACCATGACCTTCTTATTTTGAGTACCCACAACATAGGGTTGGAGTTGAGTTTATGGGCAATTTCTCTTTTTGCTTCAATTTAGATTTCGAAAGTCATCTGCTGAAGCTATGTTAAAATGCACCTGCAGGTGGGGAAGGTTTAATGATATTTGGTTACATCAAAAGAGGCATCTGCAACAGAGGTATCTTAAGAAGTATTAGCAAAGGCTTTACCTTTTGCCATATCCAGACACATTTTAACGCCTCTGTAGCAGATGACTGATGACTTATCAAAACATTGTGACAAAAGAAGAACTTGCTCATAATGAGCAAATTTCTCTTTTTGTCACAATGTTTTCAACTGTATTCAATATTTACATTACCAATAAGAGAGATATTCAACATTTTAACTAGATGTTTTCAAAGTTGTCTGCTGCAGGATTTGTCATATATTGGAAACGGTTAATTGTTTTCTATTTGATAGAAATTAGGAATTCATAAAACATTTCTGATTCAGGTGGATGCCATATTCTGTAGTGTATCATCTGACATGAATCTGTCTAAAAGTCCTGTGTGTAAATCCATGTTAGATCAGGGTGGAAAGTCTTTACAGGTATGTCTTATTACATCAATTAGAGTAATGTCGCATGAAAGATTTTGAAATTAATGGTAAGTTATTAAATTAAAAAGCATACTTGTATAGTTTGTTTTAGACATATTTATTTTCTAAGGACTTTAAGGATGCTCGTATTGCTACATTGCAAAGAAGGAAGCACAAACACTGTTTTCCGAATACAGACGCATCTTGATGCATCTGCTTCAGGTAACTTTTGAAAACGTGGCAAAATGATTTCCTTGCAATGATTTATTTCTCTTGTCACAATATTTTCAACTCTATTCGATAAGTATTTATAGATACTGTCCGTGTTTTAAAGTAGATTTTTCAAAGTTGTCTCCTGCAGATAACATAAAACCTTGTTTCGCAATTAATGCAAGATAATGACTCAACAGGGAATATACTAATTAAATTGCATGCAGATACAGGTTCATGTAGTTCTTGGCTGGCATGCAATTTCCAAAGTTCAGTTTTCCTATGACTTGACCCATTTGTGTCATGTCTCTGTTGTTTGTTTGTAACACTTCTCCAATTAGCCATAGGTCATTGTCAGACAGCACATGTATATAAGGTCCCGAGTGTTCATAAACTAGAGATATTCCCAATTTGCACTTAACCCTTACCCACCTATAGACACATTTTGTCGCATCTACAGCAGACAACTTTTGAAAACATTGTGACAAAAAGAATAATTGCTCAAAACAAGCAATTTCTCTTCAATATTTTCAGAAAAAACATGACCTGTTTAACTCTTTCCCACATACAATAAATCTGCAGCAGACTTCATTGAAAAATTCCTTGCAAAAGCACAGAAAATTCCCTTTAAAGGAAAGAACAATCATTGGAAAGAGTTGAAAACATGCTGTCAAAAAGAGAAATTGCACGTTTTGAGCAATTTCGTCTTTTGTTGCCATGTTTTCAAAAAGCCGCCTGCTGCAAAGGCATCAAAAAGCGTCTCTAGGAGGGAAAGGTTTAATAAGTGAGGAATTATTAAAGATCCTGACCAGAACTGATTTTGATCTTTGCTGGTCTGCAAATCCCAAAACTATGTTTTCCTATCTTTTGACTGTTTGTATATCCCTTTCCAACATACAACAAATATGCACGACTTTGAAAACATACCCAAATAAAATGGAAACTGAATTTAAATGAAAGTATAATAATTTAATAGAGTTGAAAACATGGTGACAAAAGGAGAAATTACTTGTTTTGAGCAATTTCACCTTTGGCCACAATGTTTTTAACTTGATTCAACAATTAAGCTATCTTTTATAGAGACTTTTCAGATTTGTGTCACCATGCTTTCAAAGACGTCTGCTGCAGATTTGCCATATGTGGGAAAGGGTTAAGAGCTATTTCTCCAATAACCGCAATTTTTTCAAAAGTCATCTGCTACAAAGATTTGAAAATTCGTCGGCAAGTGGTGAGCAATTGCAGACGAGTTGAAATGCATCTGCATGGAGGAAATGGGAGTTTAAGAATTAATTTTTATTTTTTGTAGGATGAGTGTAAACAGAAGCACAACAACGAGCTACCTGTTGGTAAAGTAGCCGATATCAGTGGTGGAAAGCTAAATTGTAAAACAATATTTCTAACTGCACTGCCCAAGTATTCAGAATCGAATAATGGAGAACCAGTAAGATCCTATTAACCCTCATTATAATATTCCATATCATTATATTTAATACAAATGGTGGTGTAGTGGTAGAGCGTCTGACTTGGGTGTGGGAAGTCATGGGTTTCAATCCCCAGTCGGGTTTTACCAAAGACTAAAAATGGTAGAAATGGCTTTCCCGCCTTGGCACCGAGAGTTGTGGGGTTGGTTAGTATTACGACTGACTCGGTGGTATCAGGATAAATGGACCAGTAGTACTGGAATCCTACTCAGGATACACCATGATATAACTGAAAAATTGTTGAAAATTGTGTAAAACACCATACAAAGAAACACTTTTTTTACCTCGTTTATTTTTTCGATGAAAAACCCCCGGGGCATTGTGATACCCTCGGTGTCGTCTGCATTGTCACATAACTTTAATTTAACACTTTCAAACACTTTCAAATGAAATTTGGTACACATGTTCCTAGGAACTATATGCATGTCTATTTAAAGTCACATAACTCTGGCTTAAATGATTATTTGGTAATTCCCCTTTTTCGACTTGGAAAAAGCAGACAAGTGTTGGCCTACGCTTGCAGCACTCTTGTTAAGTAATGTATGAGGCATGTTCTATGAAAAACCAATCTTAGATTATTTTAACTAGTGTAGAAAATGATCAAATTGCACAGAGATACTATGTAATATAAATGGACAAAAGTTTATGTGAGGCTTCTTGAAAACTTCTTTGACTAGAGGGAAAAATTTAGATCGAGATCAGACAGAAATTATGTGCAGGTTCATCTGGTTCTATTCTTTTGACATGCTAAGTGATTGGTTTTCCTGTAGTTCTGCTCATATCTTAAAGAGAATATTCATGTTTCTTTGTAGGAAATATCTACCAGAAAATGATATGAAATGATGTCGTATATGATAATACCTCGTAGAATTTGATACTTGTTCACTTTGATATTTGGAGGATCTAATTTAATTACCATTACTATTTTGCATCAACAACAACTTGGAAGTCTATAAAACTCTTAAAAGCTTTCGTTAAAAAGGGAGATATGAATATTATCAGCTTGTTATAAAAACTTTTTTTGAAAGAGTAATGGCACTTTAATACACCACCAGCTGTTCCAGGAGTTTCCGTCGGTTTTATTCTTTTTCTTTTACTTTTTCAGAATATGATGGATATTATTCAGACTGTTTTGCAACTTGCCAATGTCAAGGGTTATAAATCAGTAGCAATACCTGCCTTAGGTACTGGATATCTGAATTATCCAAAAGGTACTGCAGCGAAATTAATGTACGATGCAGTGTTAGACTGGAGTGCTAAGAACCCAAAGGCTGCCCTCAAACTGGTGAAGTTTGTGATGTATTCTAAAGACACAGAGTCTCAGCAGGTGAGCATGTAACTTACTTTTCTTATTCCTTTCCCAATGGAGACACATTTTAACTCATTTGCAGTAGTCACCTTTTGAAAATAGTGGCAAAAAATGAGCAAATTCTCCTGATGCCACTTTAATTTCAGCTCTTTCCAACTTGTAGGCGCGTTCTGACGCATCTGTAGCAGACGACTTTTGGAAACATTGTGACAAGGGTGAAATTGCTCATGATAAGCAATTTCACCATTTGCCACAATGTTTTCAACTCTATTCAATAACTAAACTGTCATTAATGGAGATTTTTCACATGTTTGAAAAGATGTTTTCAAGGTCGTCTGCTGCATATCTGTTGAATGTGGGAAAGGGTTTAGTCAATATTGGGTGGTGCTTTGAAAAAAACAATGGTAAGGCATTTGCAATCAGTGTAGATACAGATCAGACATCAATTTGCGCAGACTGATCTGACTACACTATTCGTAAGATGTTTTTTCACAATTGTTATAAATACGTTAATGTTGGTTTTACTGCTCATATTCTGCAAAAAGGATGTGAATTTCATATCAGTACCAGCCTTTTTTTTTTTCATAAGTTTGCCTAGATGTTTTCAAAGTCATCTGCTGCAGATTTGTTATATGTGGGAAAGGGCTAATTTGCTACAAGGTAGAGATTAGGAATATTTGTTTAATGTGTTCTTAAAAAGACTGAGCGTCTGCATGTGTGAAAGGGTTAAATCCTAAGTATCACCTCGAAAGATTTGTCACATCATGAATTTATTCAAACACCTAGAATACGTTGTTTAAACCTGAATATGGGAGCATTGTGTAGCAAAGAAGATCTCTATAAACAAAAAAACAGAATAATTGAATTGGGTAGAAATCATTGTGACAAAAGGAAAAATTACTCATCATGAGCTATTTCTCCTTTTTGGGAGTTGTCTGCACTAGATGTAAGGAAATGCATCTGCCAGTGTTTTTAAAAGTCATCAACTGCAGATTTGTCGAACAATTTATATACTATGAAAGTAGTTTGCTGGTGGTAATAAGTGACTTCAGTGACATTTCTACTTTATATGACTGTTTACAGGCTTTCCGAGTATTTCACCACCGGTCCCTAGGTCGTGAAGCAAGGTCCAACAGAACCTTCCATGGAGATGGGACCATTGTAGATAAAGAAGCTGGGGATGGTAAATACCGAATGTTAACAGAAGGCAAGTTTAAACCCTTTCCTACATACAACAAATCTATAGCAGATGACTGAAATGTTTTTAAAAAAAATATTGAACATTTCTATTAATATAAGTTTTATTATTGAATAGACTTGAAAACATTGTGGCAAAAGGGGAAATTGCTTATGATGAGCATCAAGTTATATCAGCATGTTAAAGAGGGCTATATTATGAAGATTTTCAATTGAAATTATTTCTGGTGCTTGAAATTGAGTATATTCTCCAAATGCAGAAGTAGAATAGTTGAAGAATTTGAGGGAAAGTGTTATCAACCACTTTGTCTCAGTTCTTGTTAGTAATATCTTTTAGCTAGGCTTTTATGGCTTAGATATTAGTTGATTTCATTAGCCCTTCCCCGAATACAACACATCTGTAGCGGATCATTATGAACACATCTGAGCAAAATATATGAAACATCTTTATACGTGTATATTGAAATATAATTATTGAATAGAGTTGAAAATATTATGGCAAAAGGAGTAATTGCTTGTTTTATCAATTTCTCCTTTTGACTCATTGTTTTCAATAGTCTTCTGCTGCAGAGGCGTCAGAAAGCGTCTCTATGAGAGAAAAGGTTGAGAAAAATATGATTTGTACAGTAATAGTTTGAAATGTTTACAGAAAAAGTACCTGAAAATGCTATGATTCTCTTAACCCTTTCCCTCATGTAGACACTTTCTCACCCCTCTTCAGCAGACAACTTTTGAACTCAGTGTGACAAAATGAGTAATTACTCAAAACAAGCAATTTCTCCTTTGCCACAATGTTTTCAACTTATTTAAGTGATACTACGTTCATTTATAATGATATTCCACACTTTTGTGAAGATCTTCTCAAAGTCGTCTGGTGTAGTTTTATGTGGAAAAGGGTTAAACGTTTGGTCATATAGAACAATTGCCTAACATGTAACTTTAAGAGTTCCAGATAAAATATTTGACCCTCTAACCCTATGTTGTGGGTATTCAAAAGAATCATATCAATGAGAAAATTCTTTTGAGTACCTACATCATAGGGTTTGGTTTGATAATATGAGAGATAATGTGAGCAAAAGAGCTGTATACCTCTCTTTATTTGGACCTCTGTTACTTAAATTGTAAAATCCATATAAAACTACAACTTATAAAATATTTTCTGACAGGTTGTGTTATTGGTCCAGCAAGACTCACAGTACAGATTGGTGATATACTATCAAATACAGCAGAAGCTATTGTCAATGGTGTTGGAAATGGCTTTGACTTGTCAGGTAACCGTTGAGGGTTTCCCACATACAACAAATCTGCAGCAGACGCTTTTGAAATGATATTAGCAAAAATATGAAAAATCTCTTTAAATAAATTACAAATTATTGAATATTAAAGGTTTCCCTCTACAAATATTGCTTCACAAAATTTAGTTCCATGCAGAACTCTGGATATTGAGTCTTCTCTTCTGAAACTAATGGTTTGATTTTGAAATAATTTCACTCTCTATTACCATTATGACTCTTGTTAGATCACATATTTTGGTATGCTACTAATGAATTATCATCACATGTCTTGCGATACAACTTATGAGTCTCCATATCACATGTCTTGATATGCTTCATATGAGTCTCCTAAAGAAATATCTTGCAATGCTACTTATGTATCTCAACAACTCATGTCTTGAGATACTACTTATGTTACACCACAACAAATGTCTTGTGATGCTAGTTATGACAACTATTGTCTTGAGATGCTACTTATGTGTCTACAACACATGTTGTATGATGCTTCTTATGAGTCTCCTGATCAAATGTCTTGAGATGCTACTTATGAGTCTCTTCTGTCCATCTACTCAGTCATATCAGAATCTACACAAGTTGACGAAATCTTCTAGCAAGCTTATGCAAGTGATATGTGAACTTTGTAAATCTTGATCAGACAGCATATGCGCAGACTTATTTGGATCTACACTGTTAACAAAAGCCAACTTGTACCTTTTCTCCCAAAAGAGGGGCTCATATGGCAGTTGAATGTATGGAGAGTGTTGTACATATTGGGAGAAGACTAGCAAGCATATCGGAATTTGTGCTTTCAGCAGTTAAATGACAAAAATACTCCTGAAAATGGCATCAAATCGATTAAGTTTAACCCTTTCCCTCATACAACAATTCTGCAGCGGATGACTGAACGTATTTTGTCAAAACATAGAAAATCTCCATAATTGAATGGATAACCTATGACTACAAGTGGAAAACATTGTGGCAAAAGGAGAAATTGCACGTTTTGTGCAATTTCTTCTTTTGTCACTATGTTTTCAAAAAGCTGTGCTGCAGAGGCGTCCGAAAGCGTTTATATGAGGGAAAGGGTTAAGTGATAATTCAAATTGGTGTGGCCTTGACCAGTGATATTTATATAAGGTCTGTAGGCAGTTTGTTGCATTTTAGCATCACTTATAATGACAACCTAATATTGAGAAATGTTCTTGTGTTTTTTTCAGGTGCAATTGCTCAAGCCCTTGTTAAGAAATGTCCTAACATCCTACCCGAGTGCCAACAAAAGAGTAAGTGATATTATTAAGGCTTGAGTACCATAACTCTTTTAAATCTCTTTAGCAGATGACTCTTGAAAACAAACAATAAGTGCCAGAGCTCTAGCTAAGAGGCATTTTGCATGTTCTAAAATCATAACTCAAAAGAATCGTCTCAGTGACCCTATGTTTCGGGTACTCAAAAGAATCGTCTCAGTGAGATGATTCTTTTGAGTACCCATCATATAATAGGGATTAGTTGGATAACTGGATAACAAGAGAGAGATGGTTGGGAAAGTGCTGAGTATCCTTTTTATCTGGACCTCTGAATTGCTTTTAATCCTTTCCCTCATATAGACGCTTTCTGACGCCTCTGCAGCAGACAGCTTTTTGAAAACATAGTGTCAAAAGAAGAAATTGCTCAAAACAAGCAATTTCTCCTTTTGCCACAATGTTTTCCACTTTTAGTCATAGGTTACCCATTCAATTATAGAGATTTTCATTTTTTTTTGCAAAATATGTTCAAAGTCGTCTGATGCCGAATTGTTGTATGAGGGAAAGGGTTAATAAGCAAATAATAAAAATGCAATATGATAATAATGTGATTATGATCTAAAATCCTTATTTAACCCTCAAACTCTATAGTGTTGGCATTTAAAAATAATTGTCTCACTGAGACGATTGATTTCAGCAACCATTATTACATCGAGTTTGGTTGGGTAATAAGACAGAAATTGACGGAAAATACCAATTTACACCTTATCTATGTGTAACACATTACCATTTGAATTTACAGAAGCAGAATTAAAGAAAGATGGAGTGGTTATTACAAGCGGATCAGATTTACAGACAAGCTATATTGTACATGTCCTGTTCCAGGAATCACTGACTGGTTGGAGAAGTAAAATGGTCGCCTGTCTTGAGGAGGCCAACAAAAAAAGCATCAAATCTGTAGCATTCCCTGTCCTAGGCTCAGGTATCCTCAATTTTGTAACATGCTTCATATGATGAATCTTGTGTTAAGATTAGTTTTACCCTCTCCCACATACAACAAATCTGCAGCAGACGGCTTTGAAAACATAGTGACCAAAACCTGAAAAATCTCCATAAAAGACAGCTTAATTGTTAAATAAAGTTGAAATTATTGTGGCCAAAGGAGAAATTGCTCATCAACAATTATTTGTTGCCTGCCCATAAGCAGTCTTCCTTGATAACTGAAAACTTGCTTTATTAGCTCACCTATGCACGAAGTGCAAGGTGAGCTATTGTGATCACATTTTGTCCGTCCGTCGTGCGTCGTCAACATTTGAGCTTGTTAACACTCTACGGGCTACATTTTGCATCCAATCTTCATGAAAGTTTATCAGAATGTTCATCTCCATAAAATCTTGGACAAGTTTGAAACTGGGCCATATGAGGTCAAAAACTAGGTCACTAGGTCGAATTGAAGGAAATCTTGTTAACACTCTTGAGGCCACATTTTCAACTTGAGCATGTTGAAACTTTATCAGAATGTTTGTCTTGATGATATGTAGGTCAAGTTCGAACATGGGTCACGTCTGGTCAAAAAATAGGTCACTAGGCCAAATTGAAGGAAAATCTTGTTAACACTTTGGATGCCGCATTTTTTGCAGCTTGAAATTTTGTCAGAATGTTTGTCTTAAAGATATCTAGGTCAAGTTCAAATATGGGTCATATTGGATCAGAAACTAGGTCACTAGGCCAAATTGAGGGAAAATCTTGTTAACTCTGTAGAAGCCGCATGTTTTGCTTCAGCAGCTTGAAATTTGGTCAGAATGTTTGTCTAAATGATATCTAGGCCAAGTTTGGATATGGGTCATGCCAGGTTAAAAACTAGGTCACTAGGCCAAATTGAAGGGTAATCTTGTTAACACTCTGGATACTGCACTTTTAATACAGCATGATGAAACTTTATCAGAATGTTTTTCTTTATGATATGTAGGCCAAGTTCGAATATGGGTCATGCTGGGTCAAAAACTAGGTCACTAGATCAAATTGAAGGAAAATCTTGTAAACACTTTGGATGCCGCATTTTTTGCTTCAGCAGCTTGGAATTTGGTCAGAATGTTTGTCTGAATTATATCTAGGTCAAGTTTGAATATGGGTCATATTGGATCAGAAACTAGGTCAATAAAGGAAAATATTGTTCAAACTTCGGAGACCGCATTTTTACTTTGAGCAAGTTGAAACTTTGTCAGAATGTTGTCTTGATGATATCTAGTCCATGTTGGAATATGGGTCATATCAGGTAAAAAAATATAGATCACTAGGAAGGAAAATATTGTTAACACTGTGGAGGTTGCATTCAGAATAATTGTCTTGATGTGTTTTGCATTGCAGTACATTGTATAATTAAGGTGAGCGATCCAGGGCCATCATGGCCCTCTTGTTTTTAAAATTCCTGTCAATGTCTAAAAATCTCCAGAGAACATGGAGATAAGCTGGATATATTCTTATATTCAAGCGTTATTTTGCTAATTAGGTATTATCTCTTGCCAACATACAACAAGTCTGCAGCAGACGACTTTCAAAACAACAAGACAAAAAATTAAACCAATCTCTATAAATTTAAGCAAAATAATTGAATATAGTTGACAACATTTGGGCAGAAGTGGTCTGCATAATTGAATGGATAACCTATGACAAAAAGTGGAAAACATTGTGGCAAAAGGAGAAATTGCACGTTTTGTGCAATTTCTTCTTTTGTCACTATGTTTTCAAAAAGCCGTCTGCTGCAGAAGCGTCAGAAAGCATCAGTAAGCGGGACAGGGTTAAAGATAAGTGAGAAATGTAGACCAAGATAACGAGGGCTTGGCGTGAAACGGTTGTAACTAAAATTGGTATTCTTTTACCAAGGTTATTTACCTCGCCATAAAGTCTTTAAAGGCGTCATATCATTTTTCTTGGTAAACAATGGAAATTTAGGTGCCATTGCTCGTTCTGAGCAATGGCACCTAAATTTGCATTGTTTACAAAAGGGTCAAATTTGCCCCTAATCCAGGGTTTTCAAAATAGGTTTTGAGTTACAACCGTTTCACGCCAAGCCCTCGATAAGCTAATCGAGGGCTACATTGTATGCTAATGACCAATGCTCTACAAAAACCAAGTGATGGGCTTTTTTCTACCATTGTAGAGATCATCCATGTTGTCTGATCTGGCTCTGCACTTTTCACCAATTAGTTGTATTTCATTTTTGTTACAGGTTCAGGTGCCAAGAGTTTTTTGCCCAGCAGTATAGCTGAGTGTTTGTTTATGGCAGTAGATGATTTTGTTAGCAAACATACCAAATCTAGCATTGACGATGTGTTCCTAGTCATTCACCCACAGAACCAGTCCGTTAAACCTTCTATCATGTCAGCATTACAAGATAAAACAACTGCAGCAATTACACAAACTCCTGTTGGCAGGTGGATCAAGTCCTTTGGAGGTATGGAACAGTTTGTATTTGGTGGAGTGGAATTTGGTAGTTATTGTTATTCTATCTGTTACCTGATTAGATGTCTTCAGATTCCGATATATGAAACAACTTTTAAAAATTGAAATGAACAAATAGCTCATAATGGGAAATTTAATCTTCTGCCACATTGTTTTGATTTCAACTAGCTGAAAGCTTATATCATCTCCCATTGTTTGTTGTGTGTTTGCCCATGCAATAACTCTTTGCTTCAAACAACTGCTCCTCTGTAACAGCTTTGCAATTAGTGACAAAAGGTCAAAGGAAGCATACTTTCAGTATTATCTCCTAAATTCCTTCACATTTTTGGATCCGTGCAGAATGGTAGTTATGAGGGCATGGCAACCGAAAGAAAATTCTTCTCAATTGGAGGAATCCGCTGTGGTCGAGTGGTTAGCGTCGGGGATTTCGAAACTGGCTGTCCCGGGTTCGATCCCCAGTCGCGGCACTACGGTCATGGTGGAGTGCCCTTGGGCAAGGCACATTTTCTAGCCTAGTACTGGTTCGTTTACCCAGGGATCATGAATAAGTGAACTGTCGCCGTGATAAAACTGAAATATTGTTGAAAGCAGAGTAAAACCCCAATAAATAAATAAATAAACTTCTCAATTGGTTTTGTAAAAATGTAATGGGTGAGCCTCTTGTAGATTTCTTGAAACAATTTTTAATGTTCATAAAACATAGGGCCCTTTTTGCCTTATATTGCTATAGTGAAAACTTAAGAAATGATCAATTAAGAAAGTGTTGGCCACAATTTCTTTTATTTTGCAGTTAAGTGACCCTCTACCAAAGACCTTCAAGCCATGTATATTGGCCATATTTTCAAATTGTGTTGTAGACTACCAGATTCTTTGAATTCACTGTTCAAAAACCTGGCTGCCGTGGAGAGGTGCTGTAATTCTTTATGCTTTAAACATCTTTTTTCCATCAATGACAATAGTTTTGTATCGATATTTGAGCTACGAATCCCAAAAACCAACCTTTAGACGACTTTAAAAACATACCAGAACAAAAATGGAAACTCCCTTACAATGATTAATAGTGTCAAAAATATGGTGACAAAAGTAGAAATTGCTCGTTTTGAGCAATTTCTTCTTTTGTCGCAATGTTTTTAAAAAGCTGTCTGCTGCAGAGATGTCAGAAAGCGTCTATATGAGGGAAAGGGTTAATCTGCTGGATCCGTTATGTTGTTAGCTCACCTATGCACGAAGTGCAAGGTGAGCTATTGTGATCACATTTTGTCCGGCGTCCGTCCGTCGTCCGTCGTCCATCGTCAACATTTGAGCTTGTTAACACTCTACGGGCTACATTTTGCATCCAATCTTCATGAAAGTTTATCAGAACGTTCATCTCCATAAAATCTTGGACAAGTTCGAAACTGGGCGATATGAGGTCAAAAACTAGGTCACTAGGTCGAATTGAAGGAAAATCTTGTTAACACTCTGGAGGCCACATTTTCAACTTGAGCATATTGAAACTTTATCAGAATGTTTGTCTTGATGATATGTAGGTCAAGTTCGAACATGGGTCACGTTGGGTCAAAAAGTAGGTCACTAGGTTAAATTGAAGGAAAATCTTGTTAACACTCCAGAGGCCGCAATTTTGGCTTCAGCAGTTTGAAATTTTGTCAAAATGTTTGTCTTAAAAACATCTAGGTCAAGTTCGAATATGGGTTATGCCGGGTCAAAAACTAGGTCACTAGGTCAAATTGAAAGAAAATCTTGTTAACACTTTTGATGCCGCATTTTTTGCTGCAGCAGCTTGAAATTTGGTCAGAATGTTTGTCTTAAATATATCTAGGTCAAGTTCAAATATGGGTCATATTGGGTCAGAAACTAGGTCACCAGGCCAAATTGAGGGAAAATCTTGTTAACTCTGTAGAAGCCGCATGTTTTGCTTCAGCGGCTTGAAATTTGTTCAGAATATTGAGCTGAATGATATCTAGGCCAAGTTCGAATATGGGTCATGTCGGGTCAAAAACTAGGTCACTAGCCTAAATTGAAAGAAAATCTTTTTTACACTTTGGATGCCGCATTTTTTGCTTCAGCAGCTTGAAATTTTGTCAGAATGTGTGTCTTAAAGATATCTAGTTCAAGTTCAAATATGGGTCATATTGGATCAGAAACTAGGTCACTAGGCCAAATTGAGGGAAAATCTTGTTAACTCTGTAAAAGCTGCATTTTTTGCTTCAGCAATTTGAAATTTGGTCAGAATGTTTGTATAAATGATATCTAGACCAAGTTTGGATATGGGTCATGCCGGGTTAAAAACTAGGTCACTAGACCAAATTGAAGGGTAATCATGTTAACACTCTGGATACTACATTTTTAATTTCAGCATGATAAAACTTTTATCAGAATGTTTTTCTTGATGATATGTAGGCCAAGTTTGAATATGGGTCATGCTGGATCAAAAACTAGGTCACTAGATCAAATTGAAGGAAAATCTTGTGAACACTTTGGATGCCGCATTGTTTGCTTCAGCAGCTTGAAATTTGGTCAGAATGTTTGTCTGAATTATATCTAGGTCAAGTTCAAATATGGGTCATATTGGATCAGAAACTAGGTCAATAAAGGAAAATATTGTTCAAACTCCGGAGGCCGCATTTTTACTTTGAGCAAGTTGAAACTTAGTCAGAATGTTGTCTTGATGATATCTAGTCCATGTTGGAATATGGGTCATATCAGGTAAAAAATATAGATCACTAGGCCAAATGAAGGAAAGTATTGTTAACACTGTGGAGGTTGCATTCAGAATAATTGTCTTGATGTGTTTTGCATTGCAGTACATTGTATAATTAAGGTGAGCGATCCAGGGCCATCATGGCCCTCTTGTTCATAATTCCATTTTATGTGTACTTAATCATATTATAATCATGTTACTTAACCTAGCTAAAGTAGCAGACAAGATTGGACTGAATATTCACCAAGGCTTGCAGACCCCTGCCACTCGACAGAAAATGATGACTGAGATGTCCAACATCCAGGTCACAGTCTATTCGGACGCAATCATTAACATTGATCGGTGTATTAAGGCTCTGGAAGACAGAGTTGGCTTGGAGTATTGTAGAAAAACAGTTGAAATTGGGGAAGCAGCCGTTCAAATTCTCACAGACAAACAGGTTAGTGATCGGGATGGGGTGGGGGAGTAACTTGGTTTGATAACGGGAAGAAAATGTGCAAGGAAAGTCCATGACAACTTTGAAGATACATCATTGAAGAAATTAAAAAAGAAATTGCAAAAGAAGACTTTAATTATGTTGCATTTTTCATTTTTTGAATAAGCGTTTTGGCTCATGAAAGAAGTCGTTATGTTTAAAGAAGGCCTTGTTTATAATAATAAGTTTGTCTATAGAGTTATAGAGTGCAATAGGAAGATTAGGTGTGTCAAACTTTTGTATTAGCTATAATTTTATGGTCATATTTCAAGATCTAAAAATCATGACTTAGGAATAAAATCTCGATTCAGTTTCTTAACCTCCCTTTCCCTCATACAGATGCATTTTGACACATCTACAGCAGACAATGTTGAAATCATTCTGACTAAAGGAAAGAAAAAATGCTCATATTAAGCAATTTTTCCTTTTGCAAAAATACTTTCATTTACAAAGAAATACATATTTTTGCTTAGATTATTTCAAACAAAGTTGTCTGCTGCAGATTTGTTGTATATGGGAAAGAGTTGAGTGCCTGTGAATCAGTGTGGGACTTCTGTATTGTAGCCCTGTATTGCCAACACATTTTTACTGTCGAGGCATTAAAATGTCTGTATCTGAGAAAGAGTTTCACTTGTATATTAATTTGTTTCGTACAGAACATCTTAATGTGATGCAATGTAATTACACTGCCTATAAGAGACAATGTGTGAGGCAGTTGTGAGATGAAAATACAAAATATGCATATTTTCTAGTTGGAAGGTATGGTGGACCCAAATATTCTCGTTGATGTCCGATTTGAAAAGAAACAGGGCAGATACACTCTCAGCGGACCATCGAAAAATGTCATGGCTGCCAGTGATTGCATTCATGACAAATTACATCAATACGAAAGGGAACAGCATAATCGTGCATCAGCAGAGACGCTATACAACCAGATACGATGGCATTACGAGGAAATAACTGCATTTGAAAGACGAGAGAAACCCTACAGCCTCATGCCAAACTACATGATAGAAACAGCATATACTGAGGGGAGACCTACGATGGAGCTGAAGGATCTCAATGGAAAGGAGTACATCATTGACTTCAACAGTTTAGAGGAGTTCTCAAAACAGAACCGAAGTGATGCTGTCAAAGTGATTAGAAAAGATATATTGAAAGGCAAGTTGAAAATACGCCATGTTATCCCTGACCCACATTCAACAAATCTGCAGCAGATGACTTTGCAAACATACAGTCATAAATATCGAAAAAAACTTTAAATGAAAGTATAAATATTGAATATTGTTGAAAACATTGTGGCAAGATAAGAAATTGTTCACAATGAACAATTACTCTTTCTGTCATAAAGTTTTTCAAAAGGTGAATGCTGCAGAGGAGTCAAAATGTGTCTATATGTCGGAAAGGTTTATATATGTTAAAATTGTCCCATTGTACAAACAGACGGCAAAAACTCAATTCAGTCTGGTAAAAGCAAACAGTGAGTTAACCTTAAACCTTTTCCACATAAATCAAATCTGCAGCAGACGACTGAAAATATCAAGTAAAAAATATGGGAACTCTATAAATGAAAGAACGGTTATTAAATAAAGTGGTCATAATTCTTTTCAAAAAATTGTCTGCTGCAAATGTGTTGAAAAGGTCTGTATGTTGGAAAGTGTTAAAGAAGACACTGACCATTTGAAATAACATTGTTTAGCTTGAAAAGCATTTCCATTAGAAACATTTCAGCTGTCACTGATGTATTCAAACTTGATTTTTTTGTATTCTGCATAAGCAGGGGGAGGGATACTGTTTGAATTTTCTTCAAGTACAGGGTAAGCAATTTTAGAACAGCCTTGCCCACATACAACAAATCTACAGCAGATGACTTGTAGTTCACAGTACACCAAATAAAATCCTTCTTTGTTTCCATGTTAATCAACCAATAAAACCCTCGATTGTCACACTTTCTAAACGTTTCTCATGCAGAACACCCTATATCATTGAAAAGAGTTACCTCTCAGCTTTAAAATATTCCAAAGAAAATGGGGGGGGGGGGTCATGTATTATGTAAGTAAGAATTCACCTGGCGAATATTGTTACCGTCATTTTGGACAAAACTGGTTTTTCACAGTCTCTACTTTCACTTTGAAACAAGGTCTAAACTACTATAAGTTATCAAATCAATCATGTCCAGTGCATTTCCAGAGACCCGGCCGGGTAGCTCAATTGGTAGCGTATCTGACTCGTGATCTGGAGGTCACGGGTTCGATACCCGGTTGCGGCGACATTCTTTCGGGCGATGTTTTCCATTGCCTCTCACCTCTGATCTATGTGAGAAAGTAGTCAGTGGCTTCGAAAGAATGTTGTGTAAGTACTGGTGTGGGAAAGCCAGGAAAACATGGGTAGGTGCACTGACCGCCGTGATATGACCAAAGCTGTTGAAAGCGGCGTTAAACTCCAAACAAACAAAAGCATTTCCAGTGCATCCTATACACATTTACAATGAATATTCAATGCATTCTGTTGATGGTATACACTCATTTCTACGCAAACAAGGGTTTTTTTAGGGACAATTTGACCTATAGAATATTACTATAACTACACGTTATCCCTTTCTCACATACAACAATTCTATCATTGAATAGAGTTGAATACATTGTGGCAAGAGGTCATCTGCTGTAGATGTCGCATGAGGAAATAGGGGTAGCAGCCGATGACTTTGAAATCATACCCGCAAACATATCGAACAATTCTTTAAAGAAAGAATAGTTATAAAATAGAGTTGAAAACATTCTGGCAATTGGAGAAATGCTGCAGAGGTGTCAGAAAGAGGCTATATGTGGTAAAGGGTTAACATTTATGATTTTACAGGTGCGCAGGCCCCACTCCCCACATTCTGGATGTCAATGAGTAACAACGAGTTAGTTAAGAAAGTCTCCCTCCAGAGTGGTGATAAAGAGTTTGTAAAAATAGAAAAACTGTTCATTAATCAAGTCAGAACGGGACCTTACTCGGCGAAAGTCAAGAACAAACAGAACATCACGGTTGTTAAGGTATAGTATTATGTACTAATATTTTGAACTGTCAAATACAAATTATCCTGCATACTTTGTTAGATGAGTTTCACCAGACTACTAAACCCTTTCCCACACACAGACACAGACTTTTGAAAACATTGTGACAAAAGGAGAATTTCTCCTTTATCACTCTATTGAGTAATTATACTTCCATTCATATACATTTCCAATATTTTTGACAAGACATTTTTCAAATTTGTCTGCTGCAGATTTGCTGGATGTGGTATAGGATTAAGAAGTAATGAAGCTGAGCATGTAAATAATTTCTTGTATTCTGGTCTAGAAAATTGTATGTTTGGCTTCCACTCAACAAGTGTAAGTGAATATTGGCAGTCTGATTTGAATTTGAACTTATTCCCACATACAATAAATTGCCAGTATACGATCTTGAAAACATCCAGACAAACACATGAAAAATCACTATAATTTAATTATTAAACAGAAATGAAAACATTGTGGCAAATTGAGCAACTTCTCCGCTAATTTCAAATCATCTGGTGCATATGTGTCGACAAGTTGGAAAGGGATAATGTTTGAAGATTAGTCACACAAACTAGCTTGATGTTTCTATGTGTCTACATGAGGGAAAGAGTTAAATGCATTATTTTATGTAATGTAAAGGAAACAAAACAAATTAAGAGTTATTTCTTCCTGTTGTCATTATTGTTTCATGTGATTACTAGCATTATTTTCATTTGACTAATATATTTGTTTGTATTACTTTTAGATTGAGAGGATACAAAATAGGACCTTGTTCCAGCAATATTCTGTCAAAAAGAAGCAAATGGAGACCCAGAAACCCAATTGTAAACAATTGGAGAGACAGCTTTGGCATGGCACAGCAGAAGACAGTCTGCCAAGCATTATCGCCAATGGGTTCAATAGGAGTTATTGTGGTGTTAATGGTAAAAAGAATATTTCTTTATTTCAGCAGTCGCTTGTTTATATGGATTTTTATGCCTTTGCAGAAGGTGACTTTTCAAAAAATTGTGAGAAAAGGAGAAATTGCTAAATATGTTCACAACCATTGACTCTTGTACGAGTTTGCATTTAATCAATCTAGGTCAAACAAAGGTCAATGTCACTGTTATATGTCGGTACGAAATAACATCATCACTGAAGCATTTTCATTTCTTGACGGAATTCATTAATCATAAATGCTTCATACACAATGTAGAGAGAACTTGGACAGGTTCGTGTTTTAATGACCTAGATCAAACGTCAAGATCACGCCAAGTTAATATTTCTGTATGAAACAACTTCATCGCTCTAGCCCTTTCATTTATGGATGTAATTCCTTCATACTTTATACACAGGTTCAGTCACAAGATATCTTGGATGGGTTTGTGTCTTTCAACGAAGTTTGTCAAAAGTCAAGGTTAAAGTGAATATAATTCATCTGCACAAAATGACCATGTGAAGGGATTTGTTTTGCCGGCCATTCTCTTGTTTATTTTGGAGATTGAAAAGTACTGATGATGCAAATTTGTTTGCAGCAGACATATTTTGAAATATTGTGGCAAAAAGAAAAAAATAACCATAATATAAGAAATTTGCTCCTTTTACCACAAGGTTTTCGACTCTATTCAATAACTAACATTTTTCAAGACTTTCTATATTTTGACCTATTCGTCAGCTGCAGAATTGTTTTATGTTGGGAAGGGTTGAAACTTATCAATTTTGTTCATCAATTTTCCAGGTACTATGTATGGTTCAGGTGTTTACTTTGCTGGAGACGCATCTTATTCAGCCCAGTCATATCTCGTCGGTCAGAAGCAGTCAAGCAACCGATACATGTTTTTAGTGAAAGTATTGGCCGGAGAAATGGTGCCGGGAAACAGTAACATGAGAGTGCTGCCACCTGTCAGTCCCTCCAACCCGAATGTTATGTATGACAGCGCAGTTGACGATATCAATAATCCAATAGAGTTTGTGATATTCCACGATACGCAAGCTTATCCAGAGTATTTGGTCACCTTCACATCATAATGAGGTGATGTCGTTAGTAATCAATTCATCAAGTCAATCATACAATGTGCATTGTACATAGGATGGTGAAAATTCATTTTCAGTTTTTTGGATTTCTGTTTAAAACAGTATTTTGGTGCTCTTATTTCATTTTGTACTTCATGTTACTGTATATTATGGAAAACAAACCTTTGTTTAATGATTATTTATGTGTAAGCTTTTATCATGATCATCAAAATTATTATTTAAAAATAAGCCTTTTCTATTATTAGCAGTAAGGTTGGTTCCTTTTCACTTCGTTTTACCTTTGTTAGAAGATACTATCAAGAAAAAAAACCTATTTATTGCGACTGAAGATTTGGTTTATAGCTATTAACAATAAAAATCATTTTTTGTATGATTCCATAGACTAAACAGAAACAAAGGGTTTGTACATGGTATGTTGACACAGTCATGGTAGTAACAATAATTGTTAACATTAAATAGGAAAATTATGTTATATGACTAAGATTGTGTTGTTAATAAGGTGATCATATTGTATAGGTTCATTACGAATTGGATTATCACTTGAAATAATGTATATAAAGTTATCACTGTTAATGTCTTTGTTGGATCAGGAAATTAGAAAGTACAGATTAAAGCAATCAAAAGTAAATAATTTGATATTCAAATACATTAGGTGTTTAAATGTTTTCATTAATTCATTCCCAAATAGGTACTCATATACTTCTGTTTGATTACTATGAACAGATATCAACTCAGTTAAACTTATTTATAGAAATTTTACGTATTTTTGCCTACATGTTTTCAAAGTAATTTTGTAAGGATTTCCCTGCAAACTGAAAAGGTTGGCGATTCTATACATGCACACAGGCTTTCCTGATCCATGACAGTTTGCCTTTGTAAAACAGCTACATATGTAATATGAAACAAAAAGCTGTTGTCGTAACCAATCTGGTGTCCCTTTACTTCTCCTTAATGTGATGCAGTTCATGTACTATCTATTTGGGAAAAGATGTTATATGCTTATGTAAATATGAGTGATGCTCCATAAAACCAACTTTAGGGCAAATGTATTGAATTTAGCTTTGCAATGTTCACCAAAGTGTCACAGAAAGTTTCAAGAAACTTCTGACAAACATTGAGCATTTGAATCAAAGAACATGGATGCAAAGGCGGATCTTTTTATACATTTGTAATGAATACCCATAAGGAAAGTTTTTCTCTGAGCAGGACTTGTATGACATTCGTTTGAATTAACACAGGTGTAACAGCATTTTGTTAAGTTATACCGTAACACCTCTGTGGAATTTACTCATTCATTTGTCCATAGCTTCATGTTAAAAGGTTGTAACTTATTCTTGTAACAAGATGTAGTTTAAACCGTTTTAAGTGAAGCCTATGGTGTGTATTTCATTGTGTAACTGTTTATGGATATGCATGTTCTCATTTATGTTTCAAGGACATACTGATTGTTATCGTTTGTATATAGATTATAATGTTATTACCTGTGATATCACATTGTGTATAGAAATATCATGACAGGTAAACTAGAATTAACTTACATACAAGTATTAAAGGGTGTGGAAATAGGGACAAAATATATTATTTGAACAGAAATTAAGTCACATATGTATGTGTGATTCTTGTAAATAGATTTGTAAAATATCAGACAATACATAATAGAAACATTACTGAAAATAGTGCTACATAAGATGTAATAAAGACAATAAATGGCATGCTTTATTTGTTATGTGATAGAGACACGTTTTAACGGACCTAGCATGGGACTTAATAGAATATTTATGTGCATAAAACGGAGTGAAAATATTCAAATATTTCTACAGTGTATTTCAAATTTTGAAGATGTTTATTCCCAAAAACATGTGGGGTAAAAAACCCACTAATAAACAGACAACATAATGGAGTTAAACTTCTCTTATTTATCTAATGTGTAAAAAAAAAAAGTGTTTGCCGATTAGAGTTTCAAGAAAGACAATTATGCTGAAGCGTAAAGAGACAGTATTCTAAAGGATGTAGAAGAAAAAAGAAATGGAGGCATACAAGAAATTGAACAGATTACAAATTACGTAATTTTACATTGTGTTCAATGACAACTCGACCATAGTTTTCTACCTTAAACTGATTATGGAAACTATTAAAGCATTAAATATTTTGATGACTATCTTTGATAGTCAAACACATTTTTGGTATAACGATACTGATGAGAAATTACTGATGATGATCAAATTGCTGCTTTTCCCAGGCTGTTTTGAAAAGGCATTTTGTTGTTGTAATGAAGAAAGTGAAAAAAGGTAAATATACCAAGATAAGACAGAGAGTTAATTCTTTTTTAGACATATTAGAGGCTAATAAATAGTCACGGATTGATAAATATAAGAATTTGTCGTTGAACAGAATGTTTAATTACATTTCTGGCTTAGGGACAATGATTATGGTCTATGGGACATTATTTATATGTAGAATTCCATTTTCTTTTAAAATTACCTGTGTATGTCAATAGACTAACTCGATTAATTTTTCACTTGAAATCAAACATAACGGTTCCTTCATGTTTGATATCTGCTTGTAAAGCTATTAGCTGATATATTAGTATTTTTTTATCTTTCAAATGGAAAATGGATGAAATATTTTGACAGTTTAAAAAGAATGAGAAATTACACGTGAAAAACTTGTTGAAGTTGTATGTTGCTACATTATTTAAATGTGTTTAGGATTTGGTTGAACTAATATTACGAGCTGAAAAGGGATTACATAATGAATTGATTCACTTGGCATCTTCAGGTACTTATTGAAGAGTAATGGAATACTATACTTGTCATTTGTGCAATAAAATGTGAAGGGGGTCATTGAACTTGTTTTGTAAAAATAAAATGGAGTGATGACATATTATTTGGAATATTTTGAGAGCTATTTTTCCAGTCAAGAGCAGATATTTTACAGTTTAAATGGCACATCGGATGTTATCTCGGCCTGTTGAAAGATTATCTTAAAAGTTGCTTCCCATCATATTCAGATTAAGAACTTGAAATGTTAATAGCAGCTGCTGTTCTTTCCATAAATGGGTTGATTAACTAAAAAATGCAACATTATCTGCGCTTAAAAAACTTGAGTCCTTTGCATTGTAAAGCAATGCTGTTGTTTGAAGTTATCGGTATATGGTAAGCAACAGTATTTCAAGTAAGAAGTTTAAGAGATATTTTTGAATTGTTGACAGAAAAGTGTGTGTTATAATGGTTTTGTTGATTTCTTGATGTTGGGTCACTTAAAAGTTGTTAATGAAGACTTTGTTGATGGGTTTGTTCACATTTTATTGAACTTATGCTTTTGTATTGCTGGTCAGATATTGAACTTTTTTCTCTAACAAGCAAATTTGAGGTTTTTTTAATTTTGAAATAGTTGATATACAACAGAACATTTCACTTAGCTGTTAGTATACACTTTAAAGTTAAAGCGTTCCTGTTTTGGAGTTAAATATCAAATTTAAAAAGTGAGATATGGTTAAGGTTGGTCCTGGTTTAAAATTATCCTAGAAATTAATAGATTTTAATTCAATCCACAAAGAATGATCAGTATAAATTAACAGTGAATGATGAAACTATTATGATGGGTATGACCTAGTTATAGCAATGTATTAACCCTTTCATTCATGCAGACTGACACATATGCAGCTGATGACTTTTGAAAATATTGTGACAATAGGAGAAATTGCTCAAAATAGAGATTTTCCATCTTTTTGCATGATTGTTTTCAAAGTCATCTGCTGCAGATCTGTTGTATGTGGGAAAGGGTTAAATGTGGATAAAGTTCAATATCTGACAGGTTTTTTGTCTATCAGGATAGTACATACTGCCCAGTGCACTATTGTACGTAAGAAAATTGAGGATTGTTTTTGATGGAGAAAATAAGGTTAAATTTTCCTACATTTTTATGCCTGTTGTCTCGGTGTAACTTGGTTGCTTACTAGCGTAAACAAATACATATTTGAAATAAAAAACAGTAATTTGACACAACATGCATGGAATGTTGGTATGAAAAGTGACATATTGTTTATAAATTATAAAAAAAAAAGGGGGGGGGGGGGGGGGGGGGAATTTAGGCAAAAACAGTGAAACTGATGTGACATTTTTTGGGTTTGTAGTTGTCTTTGGCAGTGTGAGCTATCCTGAAAGATAAATGTTTTAAAATATGTTAAATTATTTCTGTTTCCAGATGAAATATAAGAAAGTAAAACATGAATTTAATAGTATACCATTATTGACCTTCAAGCAGTTCAGGCTTTTATTTGAACTTTTTTTAAAAAAAAGTACATGTACTTTTCTCTTTGATTTAAACTTTAACAGTTAACTTTGCAGTTAAGATCGAATTATAAAGTTTTTAGCCACCTTGATACACAGTACTTTCAGGAAATAAAGGAAGAACAACAACGCATATTGATTTGTGAATTACTTGTGGAGTTAAGGAATGAACAAATTTGTTTGATTCTGATCTTTTAATTAAACTAATGGCCTAGATATATATAATGGGATATTTCATCTTGAAACAGAAATAGCAGGGATGATCTGTGAATGGTCTCCATTTTCAGTTCATCTCTTGTTTTACAATGATATATAGAGAACATCTCGCATCACATTAAGTAAGCAAGGTCTACGGAATCTCCAAAAGGGAAATATACCGTAACATGTGTTTGCTAGTTACAGGTTTATTCAATGATTGAACTATTGTTAGCTGTAATGGTATTTACAGACTTGAATGTTTATTTATTTGGAGGTATTTATACACCCAGATTTGACTTTGTTCAAGGAGGCTTTGTGTATATCATTGTAAAACATCAAAATTGCTTGAGGCTTTGTCAAAGGCCTCTTGTAAGCCAGTGTTTTGCCTCTTGGGATGCAGTATTGAGTTGTCTTTAAGTGCAAACATATTCTATTAACTTAAATAACGTTACCATGATAATCACTTCTGTTAGATAACAGAAGGGTTTGTAGTTAAACTGGAATACACTAGTTAATTAACTGATTATCTTACTGTTTATCTTCTTAAGAAAAAGAAGGGAAAAGTTTCATGAATAATATTTTGTTTTAGCAATGGTCATGATCTGTGAAGCAGTTTAAGAAGTGATCTGATTCAGAAAAGAGATTTTGGTAACTTGGCACTGCAAACAAGAGGTTGAAATGATAATTAAGAGATATTGGTCAATATTAGTGTTTGATGTATTTTGATAATGTCAATAAAACATTCTTATATACAATTTATGGTAATTGTAATATTGAATAGTACAGACTCTTTTTAAGTCTTTACCTTTAATATTATTTATTAGTTTTCTGCTTTGAAAACATCTCCACACACACATTGGGTGAAAAACTGAATATAAAGCTCTGATGCATAATTTTAAACATTGTGAGAAAATGAGACAGTGTATATTGATTAAGTAATCAAGCCACTGTTGAATTATTTTCAGGTGAAAACTATGGCATGTCTGTATAAATCAAACAATAAAACTGACCAGTATGTAGGGAGCCATTTTATAGTGGTGATAATTAGATGTGAATAATCTGTGGTGTAATGCATGACTACTTGTGTCATTATAAGTCTGGGGAAGAGTGGTGGAGGCTAAAATAGAGGACAACAAAATATGGATTGAATGCTACCCGGCCTCCGTTGTTTTAGTGCTCCATTTTAATACAGGGTAGTTATGCATTACACCATTGCTTTATGGAGAAAATGGGCCTGAGACATGGTTTTATATACAATATCATAAAAGAGGACAAAGAATATGCATATTTATGCTTGGTCACATCGAATTGAGTTTTCTCTTTCAACTGAGAGAAGAAAAGTGAAAAATGTATTAATGGCTTTTCGTGAATCCTGTATGTCAATGCAAGAAAAAATGGCAAGTTGGTGAATGTAATATTCTGAAAACTTTGGACAGAACAGATAGTCATTGGTGACTTTGCATGACTTATGTTACTTTATGCCAAATTGCTCTAACTACAGTCAAACCTCAGTGGCTCGAACTCGCAGGGCCCACACTAAATAGTTAGAGACTACGAATTTTGGATCCTGACAAGGACGATGAAATGCTTTATCCTGACTATAATTATGTAGTTTGTGTTGTTATAATGTAATAATACCAGTGTGTTTTCTTTTTATGACGTAGAGATTTTGAGATATAATTTATAATTATTGATCAAAAAATACGAAGAATTAGCCCCTAAGTGTTACATCTCCTGTGCAATATTACAGAAATTTGATAAATACGCACTGCCTTAATCAAGAAACCAAACAGCTATCGCGATTAAATGAAGGTGTAAAACACAGTCTACTGAGAGGTGACAATTTACCTGTTCGACCTATCCATGTGTAATATGTACACTAATTAAGCGAAAGGGACAGTGCATTTAGTTCAAGAGTTCGGCAGATGTTGTTTGAGCTATCCGTAGTAGAACAACTTGAATATTGGTCAAGGACGAGTTAGAGCTTTCCCATGTTCGAGCCACCTAGGTTTGACTGTATGACTGTATATCTAGTTAACAAGTGTTCTGCATGAAGACATTATTATGTTTTGTATATACCATGTCTGAGGTCTGAGGTTTTTCCCCCAAGCTGATTAATGTAACGCATAAATGTTGTTGCATTAACTTTTTGTTGTATTTTAGACTTTTGGATACATTGTGTAAACAGTAGTTTGATTAATGTCAGTACTGCAGTGAAAGTATATCTATCCTTTTACACAATGTATCTGAGTTTCAGTCTGTGCATGTGGCCTTTATTATCATAACAGGACTTGAATTGTGTGATGTTTATGCTCTTAGAATTATCGAAGCTTACATTGGCTAAATCATTTGAAATTAGAAATTTATGAAATTGCCATTTGCAAAAAAATAGTTACTTTTTGTGACATGTGATTACACTAAATTTGTTAAGTGTTCCATTGGAAACTATATAAGCTTAGACTAAAAAGAGTATTGGTGAAAAGGCAATAAAACAGGCTGATAGACAATAATGATATTTTGTACAAAATGGGATGATAATAGAGGTGCCATCACAACTGATTAAAAAGTGTGACAGTTTTTTTAATTTCATCTTCTTTACTTATTTGCAATAGAATTTAGAAATGTTTAGTTTTGACATGTTTTTTTCATGTTTACAAAATAAGGGAGCCCTAGACCTTGCATATGTAGGTCTTGGTTATTTATACGGATGTTATATAAATTGTTTTTGATGTCCATGGTATTGCAGCTTGTTACAGAATGTTTGTCATGAGGGTAGAAATATTTGGTTTGACCATTAGTTCTGAAACTTACCATAGCATAAAGCATGAAAGATGCACAATGTGAAGAAGTTTGGGATATTGAAATACAATTTTAGTTATTTACAAGTAAAGGTGAAGAAGTTTTGAGATATTGAATTGGTACTTAACTAATTCAATTTTTTGTTGCGGTTTCCTGCATTTTAAGGCTCATTTGTAGATGTGTTTATAACATGGTTTAACAAAGCATTTCTGCATACTATTGGATATTTTCTTACAAACCCTCCCCCACATACAAAAAATCTGCCCCAGGCGATTTTAATAACTACTAGGGGAAAATATGGAAATTCTCCATAGATGAAAGTATAATTATATAATCGACTTAAGAACATTGTGGCAAAAATAATGAAAACTTGATCATTATGTGCAAGTTTTTCATTGTCCACAATGGTTTCAAAGAATCGTCTGCTGCAGATGTACCTGCATGTGGGGAAGGGCTATTTTTCCTACAATATGTTTGGGCTTTGTGTATGTTGTATCAGCTACCTTTTTGTATTGGTTTGTAATAGACAGTGTATTCAATGGTTATTATATTATGTATCTTGTACATTTAAACAAAGACTATATCTAAACTGATTAGCACAACTTTATACATGGCAAGTACATTTGATTGATTCTTTTTTCTTCCCAAGACTGATTAAGTTTTCATTCAGTTGAAAAACATACAATTTTAACATGGAGTAATAGAGAATTTGTCCAATTGGCTGTACCTAATATTGATTTTAAGTCTATTTCACATTGAAAACATCTGTTCTATTGAGTAAAGGAAATAATTCCTGGATAAAAATGAATACTTTGGGACTAAGGTAAAATTATTGTGAGCTTGTCATGAGCAATTTATCCTTTTTACACAATGTTCCAGGATATAATGTGCTGCATATGGATTGAAAATAAGAATATGTCATATCTTCTACCTGCTATCAATTACTTCATGTCAAACTCATTAACCCTTTCACACATACAACAAATCTACAAACTTCAAAAAACGCCAGGAAGAATGTAAGAAATCTCTTAATCATCCTGAGCAATTTCTCTCTTTGTCACAATGTTTCCAGTTGTCTGAAAGTGGTTAGGATAAATCAAATGGTGAAAAGGTTCAAATATGGCAATAAAGTGCACACATTTCGAATAATGTTTTGGAGTACAGTCAGTTATGTTTTTGATGCAACTTGCAGATCTTCATTTCATCTCGTAACCAACAAAAAGCTTTTATTTGTATACATTGTCAAGAACATTAATATATCAAATACTTTGCATGTATCTATTTATTATCAGTGAAAATAAAGGACAGATTCAAGATTTTTACACACACACACACACAGAAATCAATTCTACTGCATTAACCTTTTGACTGTTGGAACCAGTTCTGTGTCACTATACTAGGGATAGTATAGTGACATGCCAGCCAGCAAATCTGCGCTGTCTTGCCTGACCAGGCTCTCTACTGTTGGCTGCTAAATGCACATTTTTATCGTGATATTGCTGTAACTAACTAAGGATTTTTCCACATGAAAAGCTTGACAAGTCCTTTTTAAAAAATTCCGTATTGAAAGGGTTGAGATACAAATACCAAACATTGCTGTAAAGATTTTGCTTTGATTTCAAATGCTAATCAGAAATTTTGTGTTTATTAAACAACAAAGAGTAAGAAATTGTTAAATTTTAGGTAAACTGTAATTACATGCATATTATATTTGTAAATCATCCAAGTAACACATTCTTATCTTACATACCATTTAGTTTATTCTAATGACAATCTTTTCCACATACAAAAACTTTGCATCTGATGACTTTGAAAACATCGGAACTTGAATGTAAAAGATCTATAAGTGATAGTATGCCTGTTGAATAAAGTTGAAAATATTGTGACAAAAGGAGAAATTGCTGATTATGAGCAATTTTTCCCTTTGTCACAATGTTTTTAAATGTATTCTGCCACTGAGGTGTCAAAATGTGTCTATACATGGAAAAGAGTTAACTCTTTCCCTCATATAGACGCTTTCTGACGCCTCTGCAGCACACAGCTTTTTGAAAACATAGTGACAAAAGAAGAAATTGCACAAAACGTGCAATTTCTCCTTTTGCCACAATGTTTTCCACTTTTTGTCATAGGTTATCCATTCAATTATGGAGACTTTCTATGTTTTGACAAAATACATTCAAAGTCGTCTGCTGCGGAATTGTCGTATGAGGGAAAGGGTTAATTATGATGTCAGTTGGATATTTATTCTCTATGCTGTAGTGATTTTCTGCACCTATAATGGACTATTCCTCTTCTTGTATTAAAATATTGTGCTAGAAATATTCTTAGAATTTAATTTGAAAAGTTATCTTTTCCATACTTATGTTGGTGACTAGTTTCTTAAATTTGTTCTAAATTGGAAATAATATGTATTGTAGTTGAAGACGGCTTAAGCATTTCCCACATATAGATGCATCTTCAGCAGATAACTTTGAAAACAAAAGGAGAAATTGTTCATGATAAGCAATTTCTTCTTTTGTCGCAATGTTTTCAACTAAATTTTGTTGTCTTGATATTTCTAAGTAATCGTCTGCAGATTTGTCATATGTGGTAAAAGCGTTAAGAAATGAAATAATAGACATCTGACTAGATTACTGCTAAGATTACAGTTGATAATACTGTTGGAAAGGAGAAGAATTGGACATAAATTAGGTCAAAGTGAAGTAAATTATATTCCATGGAAGACCATTATAATATATCATTATGGGATTTGGTTCATTCCCAAACAATCCAACCTCCTATTGATCCTATTAACTCTTTCCCACCTGCTGACACCTTTTGACGCATCTGCAGTAGACAACTTCTGAAGACATTGTGAACGAAGGAGAAATTACTCATGATGAGCAGTTTGTCTCATTTTGTCACAATGTTTTCAAAACATGTCTGTATGAGGGAAAGGAATGGGTGGTAGGGGTTAAGTAGACCAGTTTTGATTGAATGTCTTTATACTATGCTACTGCAGTTGTTTTCGTTTTAGAGGGGTTTACGGATAAGACACATATGACTATGTTTTTTCCATTTTAGTCAATTGTTAATTTTGTATACCAGAAACTGACAGGCTATTTCAGACTTTCGTTATAGGACTATGGTTTATCGCTTTCCCACATACAACAAATTAGCAGCTAAAAACTTGAAAAACGTCTGGGTAAAAGTATTGGAAGACATTGTCGCAAAAGGGGAAATTGCTCATAATAAGCAATTTCTCCTCCTTTTAAAACAATCTGTTCAAAAGTCGTCTGCTGCAAATTGGTCAAAATATATCTATCAGAAAAAGGGTTATGCCCTTTGATTGTAAAAACGGTTATTGATGGTTTTATAAAACATGGATTTAATACTTGACTGGAATAAGACAAACATTGTGGCAAAAGAAGAAATTGCTTAACAAGACCAATTTATGCATTTGCCTCAATGTTTTCTGAAGTAAGTGGAAAAAAGTTAAAAGGACACTTAACGTTCTTAAAATGATTTACTCATTGATGTATTTTTTCAAAACTGAACATCTCATCAGAAGTTATCAACATATTTCTAAATTGCATTAACTGGGTTGAAACTTCACAGGAAATCTAGGGCTACATGCAACATGGTTTTTACTTCATTTTACCACAAAATGGTATTACAGCCATTTTGCATGAAGTCTTCAAAATAATCTTTTGGCTTATGAAGTTTGAATGAAATAGCCTTTCTGAATTTTTGGATATGTTTAATATAGGGTTTTCTTGTTGTAAGGTCATTTGATTTTTTTGAGGTTGAACTTTCGTTATAATTCTTCGCTAAATATTTAAAATCCAGTTAAAATGAACAAAGCGCAATCCATCCGATCTAGCCCTTTCACACATACAGCAAATCTGTAGCAGACGACTTTGAAACATGTTTTCCAAAATGTGAAAAATCTCCATTAAAGACTGTTTAATTATTAAATAGAGTTTGAAACATTGTGGTAAATGGTGAAATTGCTCATCATGAGCAATTTTACCTTTGCCACAATGTTTTCAAAGGTTGTCTTCTGCAGGGGCATCTGAACGTGTCTATATGAGGGAAAGGGCTAGACAAACAATGCGTTGGACTTATATTTGTTAGTTTGAATACCTATAGTCTTCATAACAAAACTTTTTGTATATATATCTATGAACCATGTTGTAGGAAAACATACCACATGCCATTAACAACCAGTGTAGTTTCAGATCAGCTTGATCCCCTACAGTCTGATCAGAATATGCACCTTTTACTTCATACTCTTTTAAGATGATATAGTGTGTATATATTGATTAGATTAAATAGATGGGGGGAAACGGATCTTTTTCTACTCAAGGAACAAATATCATATTGTTGGTTCAAATTATGTTGGTTGAAGGTATTACAAATGTATTATGGTGATGTGTAGGGTTTTTCCCCCGATTTGATATTTCCTGCTTATTGAAGGTTTGCTTGTGGAATATAAAACAAGGTCAGTTCAAGCTGAAAGAGGAATGAATATATTCAAAGTAGATTGATAACTGAAATAATGTTGAAAGCGGTGTAAAACCCCAATAAATTTAATTAAATTCAAAGTAAATTGATATTAAACAGGATTTTCAAATTCTTTGACCATTTAGTCTGGGCTTTGAAATTGTACACACAAAGATTATGCTTTGTCAACTTGTGTCATGGGTTGTGAAAACATGGTGCGATTGATTGAACATATGGCAATTTGGCCTTGACTTGTCTGCATATTCCTCTTTCCTGCTTGACCCTATCCAACATACAACACTTCTACAGGAAACAATTTTGAAAACATTCAGGCAAGAGAATGAAAGATCTCCATAAAGGAAAATATATTAATTAATTAGAGTTAGAAACATTGTGGCATAAAGAGACATTGCTCGTTATTAGCAAGCTCTCCTTTTGTGACACCGTTTATTTAACCCTTTCCCACCTATAGACGCATTTTCATGCATCTGCAGCAGACGACTTTTGAAAACATCGTGACAAAAGGAGAAATTGCTCAAAACGAGCAATTTCCCCTTTTGCCACAATGTTTTCAACTTTTTTCCCAGTAATTATAGCATCATATCTACATATTTCAGTATCTAGAGTAGATGTTTCCAAAGTCGTCTGCATGTAGATGTAGGGCTGCATCAATTTACGATACACTTTGATTTCGACGTATATACACACATCTGACTGAATAAGACAAAACAACAATCATTAATTAAATAGGCATTGATTAATCACGGACATTCAACCTCCTAAATCAAAGTGACCTTACACTTACGTAAATAGATAGATAGTCATGTATTCATTTTTAAAAGACGTGTACTTAGAATGAATTGAAGCTTTCAGTTGTCACTTTATGTATGTTACATGGGTGTTTATTTCACACATTAAAAGTTCATCATTGATGAAGTAAAAGACGTGTTGTGTTTTGTGAAACCCTTTATTGATTTATATGTGTTTAACCCTTTCCCTCATATAGACGCTTTCTGACGCCTCTGCAGCAGACGGCTTTTTGAAAACATAGTGACAAAAGAAGAAATTAAACAAAACGTGCAATTTCTCCTTTTGCCACAATGTTTTCCACTTTTAGTCATAGGTTATCCATTCAATTATAGAGATAAGTCGTCTGCTGCAGAATTGTTGTATGAGGGAAAGGGTTAACCGTTTCACCTTTAGCTAGTAGTTTTATGCATATACTCATTAATGGTTTCTTACCACGCCCCTGACTCGGTTTTAGCTCCAATGGCTAGACGTAAGTGGAGCTTGTGTCATGGCGCATTGTCTCCCCCTCCCTCGTATGAACATTGACCATAAATTGCTTTAAACGAATTATCCTCTGCACATATAACCAGGATGCAAAGTCATTGCGACATGCGTCATTTGTCTTCTAGCCAATGGGCTAAGTCTATGTTGAAAAGCAGCCAGTTGCTTGGGAAGATTGTTGTGTGGAGTACTGGTGTTCGAAAACCAGAAAACACATGAGTAGGTGAACTGGCCGCCGTGATATGACTGAGAAATTGTTAAAAACGGCGTTAAATCCCAATCAATCAATATAACCAGTATGCCAATTGTGACGAAACTGCATAGTTAGCATCCTCATAATTTCAACTCGTACATTTTCCCATAACTTTGGAGTCCATGCAGAATAATTGATGCCGTGGTAATCGAAAGTAAAATCTTCTCCAAAACATTTTGGTCGATTTTCAAATAAAATTTGGTATAAACCGCTAGATACATGAACCTAGTTCTTCTAATGTCAAGGTCACTGTGAGTCATAAATAGTCAACTTGGAGAGATGCGTTTTTATTCAATCCTTTCTTGCTCAAGACTTAGTACTTCGAATAGTCCAGCGTGATGTACCACGACCGCTCTAGTTATAGATGCAATATTATTATACATATTAGGAAGGAACTTTCAAATCTTTATTCAAGATCTCGCTTGTCTGAAACCTTTTAACATATTTAACAAATCGACAGCAGACGACTTTGAAAATAATAGAAAACTTCTCTAAAGATGAAATTTAATATTAAAAACATTGTGGCAAAAGGAAGAATTGCTCCTTTTGCCACACTATTTTAAAAGGTTATCTGCTGCACAGGAAGATGAGTCAAAATGCGTCTGCATGTGGGAAAGGTTTGAGGTCTTTATTTCAAGGTCCTTGATAAGTCGTATGCTAAGCAAGATCAGTGTTGTTGTTGCAAAAGACTCACTTGATTGTATACAATGCCGATTTTTAAACAAATAGACCTAACCATTCTCTCCTCTCGCTGGAGTCAATACAATGAACTTTGGATATAGCGCTAACCTTGTTTTCTTTTAAGTCTCGGTCTACAAATGCGTAATGAGCCATGTTGAAGCGATTACTATATTATATAAAATAACATCTGGAAATTAAGAGGTGTTAGGTTTGGAATTGGAATCATTGTGTTAAAAGAAAAAAACGCTAACATTTTCTTCTGCTGCAAATATAACAATGTTCGTCTATATAAAAGGAAATGAAAAACAAATATGCAGATGAAATTATTCACTTTATGGTCTTTTTCAACATGCGCAAGAAGAGGCATTGATATGAGAAGGGAAACAATTGCAAATTGACATGGATTGGATAGCTTTCCTTCCATTGTTAACATATATAACGTAGCTACATAGAACATTTGTCAGCTTTCCCAAGTCACTTGACCGTGTAATGGTAGAGAGTCCGCCTCGGTTGCGGGAGATCGCTGCTTCGAACCCCGGCCGGATCGTACTAAAAACTGTAAAAATTATAGTAATGGATGCCCTCCTTGGCGCTCAGGGTTGACGAGTTAATATTACGACTGACTGAATGATGTCAGAATAAATGGATCAGTGTACTTGTAACTTATCCTAAAATCGCCTTGATATAACAAACATTGTTGAAATCGGTGTATAAAACACCAAACAATAAATTAATCAACATCGAGTCTTCTGCAACATCCCTACAACATAGAAACCTTTGCGGGAAACGTATTGTTTATAATTAGTAGTTTCTGCTTTTCACACAATGCTTTTTGCTTTAAATTGTCATTCATAGATCAAACTGATCCGATGATCTATTCTGAATCCTCACTGTCTGTCGTCACTCAATCGGCATCTCCTTCTTAACCATTTTGCCGAATGGAAGACTGGTGCTGGTGTTAGAGTGTCAGTCTCTCGTACCAAAGGTCCCGGGTTCGAATCCCCATGAAGAGCGAGTTTTGCCTTTGGGATTTTCCACGTAATCGGCGCGAGTACTGATTATGTCTCCAGGAAGCAGACATCGAGCGTGAATAATATTTATAAGCATTGAAGTTTGTTTCGCCATTTAAATTATATGCAGGAAATTGGCTGCTCGGGGAGATGTCTAGATTCGATTTCAAGATTATCTATTATATCAAGAAGCGTTCCTTATGTAACCCTCTTTAAAAAATGTTTAATTCATACTGGAATGATCAAAAACAAAGCTACACATCGGCATTAGAAAATGGTAATAATGACGGAAAATCCAACATTGTGGACTCTGCGTACAGTATCGACTCGGATCAGCCTAAGCATGCCGCGCAGGCTAACCCGGACAGACACTTTTCGCCTCCTGTGGATTTTCTGTTTCAGGAATCATTACTCTATACCTCTATCCCCCCCCCCCCTGAGACGGAATGTGTCGGCCCGGATTAGTCCACTTAGGCTGATCTTGGTCTATACATTACGCAGATGCCATACTGTTGTTTTCTCGTGGAACGCCTGAAATACTCATTCAGTGACCCTCTATCCAGTTTGATCAAGCCTTATTGATTAGTTGAAGCGGGATCAGAAAAGGGGAAATGACAACACTTTAAAGAAAAAATATTTCTGAATCTGTTTCTGATATCAAGATACAATTGTAAAAATGTTGGGTAAACATCTACAAACGCGTTCATGTCATATTGATTGGTTGCAACTGAAAATGGGTTAACCCTTTCCCTCATATAGACGCTTTCTGACGCCTCTGCAGCAGACTGATTTTTGAAAACATAGTGACAAAAGAAGAAATTGCACAAAACGTGCAATTTCTTCCTTTGCCACAATGTTTTCCACTTTTTGTCATAGGTTATCCATTCAATTATGGAGATTTCCTATGTTTTGATAAAATATTTTTTTCAACGCCGTTTGCTGCAGAATTGTCGTATGCGGGAAAGGGTTAAATGACAAAGCTTTCCTACTCTTAATCAAACTTGCCACGACATTAGCAGTAACACATTTAGCTATACCATCACTCAGATCGAGGGCTTGGCGTGAAACGGTTGTAACTAAAATTGGTATTTTTTTACCAAGGTTAATCACCTCGCCATAGAGACTTTATAAGCGTTAAATCATTTTTCTTTGTAAACAATGGAAATGTAGGTGCCATTGCTCGTTCTGAGCAATGGCACCTACGTTTCCATTGTTTACAAAGGGGTCAAAATTGCACCTAAACCATGGTTTTCAAAATAGGTTTTTATTTACAACCGTTTCACGCCAAGCCTTCGAGATGCTATATTAGAGCTTTACTTGTCCAGATCTTTCTATCATTTTTACAGATGATTTTCTCTTTGGATAAATCTTGAAATTGACATGTCTGGAAATTATTTTTAAAAATCCTTTTCCTTTACTTTCGAGTAATTAAGGACATAATTTTACGACTCTGTTTCTCCAAAATATTCAATAAATGACGCAGGACAGTCTAACCTCCCGCCCCTCCCCCTGTCCAAAAAGCAGATTAAATTCGAAAACACTTTGGTATCGAGTAATTTATCATTCTTTCGCACCGTTTTTCAACTGCATTCTAAAATTACACTTCGATTTATAGAAAACAATCAATTGTTACCACTTACCACAGATGCAGGTTTATGTTATGTTGGAAGTGTTTCGACTTCTTTCGGGATAGTTTTCGTCTCGAATAACAAGACACATTTTGTTATTACAGGTACAGTCTGTCTGCCAGATGTCTTGAAATGACTGACGTTTGGTCAAATAAACCTAATGAGGTAGTCTGACCATAGAAATTAGTCTGAACCCAGAACATTTTATTTGCCACGTTAACCCTTTCTCACATGCAGACGTATTTTGACGCATTTTGCAGCAGACGACTTATTGGAAACATAGCTGCGAAACGAAAGATTTCTCCTATGGCGCACTTTAGATATATTGACTATATTTAAAATACTTACATTTACCATTTTTGATATAAATATATATTAAGATCGTTTGCTGCAGATTTGTTAATGGTGGGAAAGGGTAAAGTTAACCTACACGTGTTACTGTAAGAACTTCTGTCAAATGTACTTAACGATTATCCTGCTGTATTCCTTCCTGAAAATGAACAGTTCTCTGAACATAATGTCCAATAACCAGTCTTTCCCATGTAATGTAATTATAGAGACCAACTGCTCTGATAAAGCGTAAGCTTTCTAGCTTCTGTAGACCTATTTGGTAGTGTACAAGCATCTGGCAGGTGCAGATTTCTTCAAGAGACAGAGTTCGATAAAAGGGAGTCCGGGTGCGATACCCTAGCAAATACCCCTTAGTTCTTTAACGTGCTAGGTGTATAGCACCGTTACACGCGAGGCACTTCATACCTGGAAAGGACAAGTACTAGACCTTTAATTGAGTGGGAGACACGTTAAGTACCTTAGAAAGATCCAGAACCCAGACCGGGATTTGAACCCCCTGATCATTGGATTGACAGTGCAGCGTTTTAAACACTAGACCACCTTGCCACTCTCACATATTTTTGTTTGTATGTTCTGTATAGTGTTATGGTAATGGGGTACATGAACTTTTAACATTTCTTCAGCCTTGCTTTGGAAGCCGGCTTTTATGGGGTCGTTGGTGGATTGGTTGGCTTTTTCGCAAAGTTGAGCAACGTTCATCGCGGTAAGTACCTGTCTGGGTGACCCGCGGTGGCTTAACTCCGTGAAGGACCCGGTTAAACATGGTGGCAGCGGTGGGACTTTTGGGGTGACATCACCATCATCGTCCCCGGACCCCGGTGGTTCCCAGTGATGTTAAATATGCTCTGCTCTGGTGTACTGCTAGTCGGCATTTGTGAGACTTTGGCTCGAAGTCAAGAGAAAAGAGGAGAAATGTATCAGAAATGGGGTATTATATAAATATTGCATGGCTTCCAGTGTGACAGTACATATTGTCAACATGAGGAAAATACTGTTACCCGAGGCGAAGCCGAGGTTAACAGTATTTACCCGAATGTTGACAAAGTCACGTGAGGTATAATCAAACTAAATACTTCTTCTACAGCCGTGGTGTAGAATCCGTCTTTTATAGCGACGTTAGTAGGGTGATTTGCTTTATCACAAAGTTAAGCAACGTACATTGAGTTGAGTGCATAGTTGGGTGACCCACGGTGGCTTAACTCCATGAAGGACCCGGTCCAAGTTACAAATGGTGACAGCTGTGGGATTTTTGGGTGACTTCACCATCGTCCCCGGACCCGGTGATTACCAGTGATGTTACATAGGGTCCGCTCTAGTGTACTGCAAGTGTGTGACTTCGGGTGGAGGTCAACGAAAGGAGGAAGAAATGTAACGTGAAAGGGTTATAGCTACCACTTATACAGCATTGCTGTCGCCTTTTATGACCCGGTACACGTTACCAATTTAGGCAGCGACGGGATTTTGGGATTTATATTCCCATCATCCTCGGACCCCGGTGGTTCCACGTGATGTTACATAGGCTCCCCTCTGGTGTACTGCTAGTGGGAAAGTGTGTGAATTCGGGTCAAAGTAAAGAGAAAGGAGGGAGAAATGTAACGGGAATTGGGTATAGAACCAAAAGACCACGTCTACAGCCTTGGTGTGGGAGTCGGCTTTTAAAGCGACGTTGGTAGAATGGTTGATTTTTCAGAAAAGCTGAGCAACGTACATCGCGGTTAGTGCCTGTCTGGGTGAGCTCCGTTAAGGACCCGGTCCACGTTTCAATAGCATTTAAAGCAAACGTTGTTTCCATTCTCGTATACCATTTTAACTTTAAAGCAAATGGTGTCTGCAGTCTCCTATAGCATGTTTAACAAATGATGTTTCTAGTTGCAATAGCAGGATAAGCAAATGTTAATTACTGTCTTACAAATGTTGTTTTTTATACTCGTTTAGCATTTTTACTTTAAAGTAAATGATGTCTGAAATCTCGTATAGCATTTTTACTTTAAAGCAAATTGTGTCTGAAGTCTAGTATAGCATTTAAACTTTAAAATAAATGATGTCTGAAGTCTCGTATAACATGAAACACAAATGCGGTTTATTGTCTCGTATAGCATGAAACACAAATGCGATTTTGTGTTTCGTATAGCATGACAAACAAATGTGGTTTCTTATTTCGTATAGCATGACAAACAAATGTGGTTTCTAGGCCCGTATAGCATGAAAAACAAATGCAGTTTCTTGTCTCGTATAGCATGAAAAACAAATGCGGTTTCTAGTCTGGTATATCATGAAAAACGAAAGCGGTTTCCAGGCAGGTACAGCATGAAACAAAAATCCGGTTTCTTGCCTCTGATATAGCATGAAAAACAAATGTGGTTTCTAGTCTCGTTTAGCATGAACAACAAATCCGGTTTCTTGACTCTGATATAGCATGAAAAACAAACGTATAGCATGACAAACAAATGTGGTTTCTAGGCCCGTATAGCATGAAAAACAAATGCAGTTTCTTGTCTCGTATAGCATGAAAAACAAATGCGGTTTCTAGTCTGGTATATCATGAAAAACGAAAGCGGTTTCCAGGCAGGTACAGCATGAAACAAAAATCCGGTTTCTTGACTCTGATATAGCATGAAAAACAAATGTGGTTTCTAGTCTCGTTTAGCATGAACAACAAATGCGGTTTTTAGTCTCGTATAGCATGAAAAACAAATGCAGTTTCCAGTCTCGTATAACATGGAAAGCAAATGCGGTTTTTGTCTGATATAGCATGAACAACAAATGCGGATTCTAGTCTCGTATATCATGAACAACAAATGCGGATTCTAGTCTCGTATATCATGAACAACAAATGCGAATTCTAGTCTCGTATAGCATTAAAAATAAATGTGGTGCGGTTTCTAGTCTCGTATAGCATGAACAACAAATGCGAATTCTAGTCTGGTATATCATGAAAAACAAATGAGGATTCTAGTCTGGTATATCATGAAAAACAAATGCGGATTCTAGTCTCGTATAGCATGAAAAACAAATGCGGATTCTAGTCTGGTATATCATGAAAAACAAATGTGGTTTCAAGTCTCGTATAGCATAAAAGATAAATGCGGTTTCTAGTCTCTTTATCCCTCTCTCTCTCTCACTCTCTCTGTCTCCTCTCTGTGTCCGTATAGCATGAACAACAAATGCGGTTTCTAGTCTCGTATAGCATGAACAACAAATGCGGTTTCAAGTCTCATATAGCATAACAAATAAATGCGGTTTCTAGTCTCGTATAGCATAAAAAATAAATGCGGTTTCTAGTCTCGTATAGCATAACAACAAATGCGGTTTCTAGTCTCGTATAGTATGACAAACAAATGTGGTTTCTTGTTTCGCATAGCATGACAAACGAATGTGGTTTCGAGTCTCGTATAGCATGACAAAAACAAATCCGGTTTCTAGTCTCGTATAGCATGACAAACAAATGCGGTTTCTAGACTGATATAGCATGAAAAACAAATGCTGTTTCTAGTCTGGTATTGCATGAAAAACAAATGCCGTTTCTAGTCTCGTATAGCATGAACATCAGCTTTGGTTTCTAGTCTCGTATAGCATGACAACAAAATGTGGTTTCTAGTCTCGTATAGCATGAACAACAAATACGGTTTCCAGTCTCGTATAGCATAAAAACAAATGTGGTTTCTAGTCTCGTATAGCATGAACAACATATTCGGTTTCTAGTCTCGTATAGCATGACAACAAAATGTGGTTTCTAGTCTCGTACAGCATGAACAACAAAATGTGGTTTCTAGTCTCGTATAGCATGAAAAACAAATGCGGTTTCTAGTCTGGTATATCATGAAAAACGAAAGCGGTTTCCAGGCAGGTACAGCATGAAACAAAAATCCGGTTTCTTGACTCTGATATAGCATGAAAAACAAATGTGGTTTCTAGTCTCGTTTAGCATGAACAACAAATGCGGTTTTTAGTCTCGTATAGCATGAAAAACAAATGCAGTTTCCAGTCTCGTATAACATGGAAAGCAAATGCGGTTTTTGTCTGATATAGCATGAACAACAAATGCGGATTATAGTCTCGTATATCATGAACAACAAATGCGGATTCTAGTCTCGTATATCATGAACAACAAATGCGAATTCTAGTCTCGTATAGCATTAAAAATAAATGTGGTGCGGTTTCTAGTCTCGTATAGCATGAACAACAAATGCGAATTCTAGTCTGGTATATCATGAAAAACAAATGAGGATTCTAGTCTGGTATATCATGAAAAACAAATGCGGATTCTAGTCTCGTATAGCATGAAAAACAAATGCGGATTCTAGTCTGGTATATCATGAAAAACAAATGTGGTTTCAAGTCTCGTATAGCATAAAAGATAAATGCGGTTTCTAGTCTCTTTATCCCTCTCTCTCTCACTCTCTCTGTCTCCTCTCTGTGTCCGTATAGCATGAACAACAAATGCGGTTTCTAGTCTCGTATAGCATGAACAACAAATGCGGTTTCAAGTCTCATATAGCATAACAAATAAATGCGGTTTCTAGTCTCGTATAGCATAAAGAATAAATGCGGTTTCTAGTCTCGTATAGCATAACAACAAATGCGGTTTCTAGTCTCGTATAGTATTACAAACAAATGTGGTTTCTTGTTTCGCATAGCATGACAAACGAATGTGGTTTCGAGTCTCGTATAGCATGACAAAAACAAATCCGGTTTTTAGTCTCGTATAGCATGACAAACAAATGCGGTTTCTAGACTGATATAGCATGAAAAACAAATGCTGTTTCTAGTCTGGTATTGCATGAAAAACAAATGCCGTTTCTAGTCTCGTATAGCATGAACATCAGCTTTGGTTTCTAGTCTCGTATAGCATGACAACAAAATGTGGTTTCTAGTCTCGTATAGCATGAACAACAAATACGGTTTCCAGTCTCGTATAGCATAAAAACAAATGTGGTTTCTAGTCTCGTATAGCATGAACAACATATTCGGTTTCTAGTCTCGTATAGCATGACAACAAAATGTGGTTTCTAGTCTCGTATAGCATGAACAACAAAATGTAATTTCTAGTCTCGTATAGCATGAACAACAAATGCGGTTTCAGTCTCGTATAGCATAAAAAACAAATGCGGTTTCAAGTCTCGTATAGCATAAAAAAACAAATGCGGTTTCTAGTCTCGTATAGTATGACAAACAAATGTGGTTTCTTGTTTCGCATAGCATGACAAACGAATGTGGTTTCTAGTCTCGTATAGCATGACAAAAACAAATGCGGTTTCTAGTCTCGTATAGCATGACAAACAAATGCGGTTTCTAGACTGATATAGCATGAAAAACAAATGCTGTTTCTAGTCTGGTATTGCATGAAAAACAAATGCCGTTTCTAGTCTCGTATAGCATGAACATCAGCTTTGGTTTCTAGTCTCGTATAGCATGACAACAAAATGTGGTTTCTAGTCTCGTATAGCATGAACAACAAATACGGTTTCCAGTCTCGTATAGCATGAACAACAAAATGTGGTTTCTAGTCTCGTATAGCATGACAACAAAATGTGGTTTCTAGTCTCGTATAGCATGAACAACAAAATGTGGTTTCAGTCTCGTATAGCATAAAAAACAAATGCGGTTTCAAGTCTCGTATAGCATAAAAAACAAATGCGGTTTCAAGTCTCGTATAGCATAAAAAACAAATGCGGTTTCAAGTCTCGTATAGCATAAAAAACAAATGCGGTTTCAAGTCTCGTATAGCATAAAAAACAAATGCGGTTTCAAGTCTCGTATAGCATAAAAAACAAATGCGGTTTCTAGTCTCGTATAGCATAACAACAAATGCGGTTTCTAGTCTCGTATAGTATGACAAACAAATGTGGTTTCTTGTTTCGCATAGCATGACAAACGAATGTGGTTTCTAGTCTCGTATAGCATGACAAAAACAAATGCGGTTTCTAGTCTCGTATAGCATGACAACAAAATGTGGTTTCTAGTCTCGTACAGCATGAACAACAAAATGTGGTTTCTAGTCTCGTATAGCATGACAACATATTCGGTTTCTAGTCTCGTATAGCATGACAACAAAATGTGGTTTCTAGTCTCGTATAGCATGAACAACAAATGCGGTTTCAGTCTCGTATAGCATAAAAACAAATGCGGTTTCAAGTCTCGTATAGCATAAAAAAACAAATGCGGTTTCTAGTCTCGTATAGTATGACAAACAAATGTGGTTTCTTGTTTCGCATAGCATGACAAACGAATGTGGTTTCTAGTCTCGTATAGCATGACAAAAACAAATGCGGTTTCTAGTCTCGTATAGCATGACAAACAAATGCGGTTTCTAGACTGACATAGCATGAAAAACAAATGCTGTTTCTAGTCTGGTATTGCATGAAAAACAAATGCCGTTTCTAGTCTCGTATAGCATGAACATCAGCTTTGGTTTCTAGTCTCGTATAGCATGACAACAAAATGGGGTTTCTAGTCTCGTATAGCATGAACAACAAATACGGTTTCCAGTCTCGTATAGCATAAAAACAAATGTGGTTTCAGTCTCGTATAGCATGAACAACAGATTCGGTTTCTAGTCTCGTATAGCATGACAACAAAATGTGGTTTCTAGTCTCGTATAGCATGAACAACAAAATGTGGTTTCAGTCTCGTATAGCATAAAAAACAAATACGGTTTCCAGTCTCGTATAGCATAAAAACAAATGTGGTTTCTAGTCTCGTATAGCATGAACAACAAATTCGGTTTCTAGTCTCGTATAGCATGACAACAAAATGTGGTTTCTAGTCTCGTATAGCATGAACAACAAAATGTGGTTTCAGTCTCGTATAGCATAAAAAACAAATGCGGTTTCAAGTCTCGTATAGCATAAAAAAACAAATGCGGTTTCAAGTCTCGTATAGCATAAAAAACAAATGCGGTTTCAAGTCTCGTATAGCATAAAAAAACAAATGCGGTTTCTAGTCTCGTATAGTATGACAAACAAATGTGGTTTCTTGTTTCGCATAGCATGACAAACGAATGTGGTTTCTAGTCTCGTATAGCATGACAAAAACAAATGCGGTTTCTAGTCTCGTATAGCATGACAAACAAATGCGGTTTCTAGACTGATATAGCATGAAAAACAAATGCTGTTTCTAGTCTGGTATTGCATGAAAAACAAATGCCGTTTCTAGTCTCGTATAGCATGAACATCAGCTTTGGTTTCTAGTCTCGTATAGCATGACAACAAAATGTGGTTTCTAGTCTCGTATAGCATGAACAACAAATGCGGTTTCAGTCTCGTATAGCATAAAAAACAAATGCGGTTTCAAGTCTCGTATAGCATAAAAAAACAAATGCGGTTTCAAGTCTCGTATAGCATAAAAAACAAATGCGGTTTCTAGTCTCGTATAGCATAAAAAACAAATGCGGTTTCAAGTCTCGTATAGCATAAAAAACAAATGCGGTTTCTAGTCTCGTATAGCATAAAAAACAAATGCGGTTTCAAGTCTCGTATAGCATAAAAAAACAAATGCGGTTTCTAGTCTCGTATAGCATAAAAAACAAATGCGGTTTCAAGTCTCGTATAACATAAAAAACAAATGCGGTTTCTAGTCTCGTACGGTATTAACAACAAATGCGGTTTCTAGTCTCGTACGGTATTAACACCAAATGCGGTTTTAAGTCTTGTAAAGCATGACAAACAAATGCGGTTTCTAGTCTCGTATAACAAGAAAAACAAATGAGGCGTTACACGAGAAAACCAATAGTATGTATCGACCCAGACACATTCCGTCTCAGATAGCGTTATTAGTCGCCGGGCAGAAGCCCGCGACTTCTATTTTTAATAGCTTTTTGGAAATGACATGGGAGGTGAAATTATTATTAGGAAAAAATAATTTAAATGTCTTGAACATATTACAATTGCGTTTGTTTAAAAACACTGCTAGCAGCAAAATATCGAGATGAAAATCACGTCGAATTTTCCTTTTAATAGATAAGTATCAACATAAACTGAAAATAAGATTTTTTGTGTGAAAAATATGTCTCAAATATAAGCCTTTTTATCGGTCGTGAACGTCGAAACGCCTTTTCCTCAGTTCGTGACCTAGTTTCATATTGCAAAATGTAAACCGAAGTAATTGGAAGTAAAATGTAAACTTAGAAAAGTGACTTGTTATGCAGACAAAAAATGTCGCACGAAAAATTGATTTCTTAAACGTCACGAAAACGAGTGCATGGGTCGAATGTAGGAGAAAGAAAGACTTTTTGACAAAATATGTTCAAAGTCGTCTGCTGCAGAATTATTGTATGAGGGAAAGTGTTAAGCGTTTAAAGGTTTTCATTGTAAAGGGTTTAATAGCTTTTTATTGCATGTAAATGTAAATTCCAAAATGTATTTGTTGTGGTTTTATTGACCAATACAAAACATCCAAAATCCTGACCAAAAGAAATCCTGAAATTTGTAGATCTATGTGGAATTTCAAAAATCCTGGAATCAGTCCTTAATGAAAACATTATGTGTATGTTTAGACTAATCAAAGTCAAGAATACATGTGTGTTAAAAAATAAAAAATTTCCGGCGACATTGATGCCTTGCATCAACTTTCTCTTGTAGAGTAATGATTTCTGACGCACCTGAGACGGACGCTCTATCTCTACACCACCGAGACGGTATCTGGAACATAAAAGATGAATGGACTGAATCCAGTCACAGAAAGAGAATCGCGAAATCTGATTTAATCGTTATTGCATGAAAGGGATCGATTTTGGCCCATGACATGTATAAACAAAATCGGAATGTGAAAGATTTGGTAGAAATTTGACTATGATTCTCGACGCATGGAATATGCCTGAGGACATTTGCAATCAGTACAAACCAGATCGGCCCCCATATATCAACAGTCCGAGCCGACTTACCCATGACGTGTATTTGTGGGGTTATTTCTTTTGTTTCAAATTTGTGGGTTGCAACCCACAAGTATGCTATTCATTCCGTAATGATTCCCCTTTTACGGAATGAATAGCATTAATATGCAAATAAGACACCTGTTATAAAACAAACATTTTTTTTTTATCTAAGTGTCTTTATAAGATTGGTGGGTGGGTAAAAAGAATACCCCACAAGTACTCGGTCACCAGGACGGTGGTCCCGCATCCTACTAGAAGATTATTCAGCGGACCACTGAATCCGTTGCGAATACTGCAGATACTAATCAGAGTGTGTACATCCAATGGCTGATCTGAATCTACACTGATCGAACATTTCCGAAGACCAGTTTTCCATCGCTGTGGCTCTTTTGCCACACTGTTTTTTTTTTTTTAAAAGTCGACTACTGCTGATGCGTCAAAAAGCGTCTATACATGTATGCGGTAAATGGTTAACCCTTTCCCTCATATAGACGCTTTCTGACACCTCTGCAGAAGATGGCTTTTTGAAAACATAGTGACAAAAGAAGAAATTGCACAAAACGCGCAATTTCTTCTTTTGCCACAATGTTTTCCACTTTTTGTCATAGGTTATCCATTCAATTATAGAGATTTTCTATTTTTTTGTCAAAATATGTTAAAAGTCGTCCGCTGCAGAATTGTCGTATGAGGGAAATTAGGGTTATTAAAGCATCATTTAGTTAATGACACTTTAATAGCAATATGTTATAACATCGTAACCGCAATAACCTAGATCTAGCATCGATTTTCCTCCGAAAACTGCTGATCATGTAAGTTTTATATTGCAGACATGGCAGACATTGTTAATGGAAACCTCCGTGCATGCGTAAGTTACTAGCACACAGCCTACATCCCGCATCAATTCGGCTGCTTTATTGGAGTCATTCTCAGCAGACAGAACTTTTAGGTTTTTTCTTCTGAAGGACTTTTATTCGGCGGACAATAGATTTTATCGGTATGGTAAAAAGAAAGATAAGCACAACAAATGTGATTCGTTAAATGGGAACTTGATGCATAATAAACCAACGGGGAAGACTCTGGCAGGCAGCAAATATACTTACAATACTAAGTGTCTCGTCACTACAGACGCTATCGTTTTAATCCTTACCCACATGAAAACACATTTTGATGCATCTGCAGCAGACAATTTTTTGAAAACATTGTGGCAAAAGGAAAAATTGCTCGTAAAGTCACTTTTAGCTTCAACGTTTTTTGTTTTTTATGATTACACGATTATACGTTTATAAATATACTGGAGCTTTTCAGTATTCCTTTATCATCATTTTCAAAGTTGTCTGATGCAGATTTGTTGTATGTGGGAAAGTGTGTTAACCCTTTCCCTCATACGACAATTCTGCAGCAGACGACTTTAAACGTATTTCGTCAAAACATAGAAAATCTCCATAATGGAATGGATAACCTATGACGAAAAGTGGAAAACATTGTGGCAAAAGGAGAAATTGCACGTTTTGTGAAATTTCTTCTTTTGTCACTATGCCTTTCAAAAAGCCGTCTGCTGCAGAGGCGTCAGAAAGCGTCTATATGAGGGAAAGGGTGTTAACAGGCTTATATATTGATATAACAGTTTATAACAGGCTATATATTTAGAGAGTCCATCGAATTCTATCAACATATATTGGGAAAAATCGCAGACAGAATACTCTATGCCATTATAATCAGATGTGTTTTATTATCAAAATTGAATCTACTCCTGTAAGTTTTATCGTAACGGTATTAACTCTTTCAGCCACAGGCAATATTGAGGTTTTTGCAAACAATGCAGATTCAGGTGAGTCAGCTCGTAACGAGCTGTCTCACCTGAAGTCAGCATTGTTTGCCTTTTAGATACCAAAATAGTCCAAAACTTTTATAAATTGAGAAATGGATACAACTGATTTTGAACATGGAAGAGTCTACTTTAATCAATTCGGCGCTGAAAGTGCTGATGGAAATATGAGCCGCGTTTGGCGCTTTTTGGTCGCCTTCAATGTCAGTCCTTTTGTTGCATTGACCTACATGTATCTTTTGTGGAAGACAGTGGGGCAGAGGTAGAGCGACGGCCTCTCGTACCAAAGGTCTCGGGTTTGATTCCCGTGATGAGCGGGTTTTGACTTTGTAATTTTTCCACACAAACGGCGCGAGTACTTATCAAGTTTCCATTCGCAATCGATGTAAAACAAGTATGTTTAAATTATCTTTTAACCAAAACATAGAAGTGTATTTGATTTTAGCCAAACTACTTTTATATGATCGTGTAACGGAGACTCAATAAGAACCAAAGGAGCCGTCCAACGAGAAAACCAACATTGTGGACTCTGCGTAAAGTATCGATCCTGATCAACCTAAGCATGCCGCACAGGCTTACCCGAGCAGACACTTTTCGCCTCCTGTGGATTTTCTGTTTCAGGAATCATTACTCTATACCTCTATTCCCCTGAGACGGAATGTGTCGGCCCGGATTAGCCTGCGTGGACTGCGCAGGCTTATCTGGGACGTTACATTACGCAATAGTCCATTATGTTAGTTTTCCCGTGGAACGGCTCGAAATTGTTTAAACCCATACCGTCTGATGGCTGAAGGCGAGGTCGCCCCCCCCCCACTCCCCCCCCCCCCCCCCCCATCCCCCCACGCCCCTCCTGCTGGCAAACAAACATTAGGATGTTTTGAAATAATAACAAGTATCCCTGAATCGCATGCTTTGCCAATGATCTTTGGTCGTAACAGTTTTTCAGAAGATTCCAGAATATAAGTAAAAATACATGGCGAACAGAAACGATCCTGTTGTTTTCTTTGCTCGCCAAATGGCAATATTGCCGAGTGCGAGGGTAAACAATGCCAACAAACAACCCATACGGTCCGATGGCTGAAGGCGAGGTCGTCCCCCTGAATCGCATGTTATACCTATGATCTTTGGTTGTAACTGTTCTCCAGAAGGTTCCAGAAAGTTTCAGAAGGTTCCAGAAGGTTCCAGAAGGTTCCAGAAAGCGAACAGAAAAGATCCTGTAGTTTTCTTTACTCGCCAAATGGCAATATTGCCGAGTGCGAGGGTAAACAACGCCAACCAACAACCCATACCGTCCGATGGCTGAAGGCGAGGTCGTCCCCCTGAATCGCATCCTATACCTATGATCTTTGGTCGTAACTGTTCTCCAGAAGGTTCCAGAAAGTTCCAGAAGATTCCAGAAGGTTCCAGAAGGTTCCAGAAAGCGAACAGAAAATATCCTTTACTCGCCAAATGGCAATATTGCCGAGTGCAAGGGTAAACAACGCCAACAAACAACCCATACCGTACGATGGCTGAAGGCGAGGTCGTCCCTCTGACTCGCATCCTATACCTATGATCTTTGGTCGTAACTGTTCTCCAGAAGGTTCCAGAAAGTTCCAGAAGATTCCAGAAGGTTCCAGAAGGTTCCAGAAAGCGAACAGAAAAGATCCTGTAGTTTTCTTCACTCGCCAAATGGCAATATTGCCGAGTGCAAGGGTAAACAACGCCAACAAACAACCCATACCGTCCGATGGCTGAAGGCGAGGTCGTCCCCCTGAATCGCATGCTATACCAATGATCTGCGGTCGTAACAGTTCTCCAGAATGTTCCAGAAAGTTCCAGAAGGTTCCAGAAGGTTCCAGAATATAAGTACTAATAAATGGCGATAAATGGTGTACAGACGGTGCGGATGTGCAGACTCATCTGGTCCTTAGCTAGTAGCAAAGTCACGAAGGTCGTTTTTCGCACGACGTAGAATATCTATAGATATCATCTGAAATATATAGAATATATTTGTCGTAACAATAAACATAAACATTAACCGTAATTTTCCGCAGTCTCTCTATCGATTTCCTTAAAAGTGCTGAACATGTTATTTCCTCCGAAAACCCAGCAGATCATGTGACTTGCATACGACATGTTGGCCTGTGTTGATGGAAATGCCGATACTGCTGTACATGTCCTTCACCGAACTTTACAAACATGTGTGTCATACATCCTGACGTTAAAATCGGATGAAATCGCCTCTGTGGTGTAGTGGTAGAGCGCCCGCCTCAACTGCGGTAGGTCGCGAGTTCTATCCCCGGTCGGGTCATATAAAATACTTGGCACTCAGGGTTGTGGGGAGAGCATTACAACTGACTGGCTGGTGTCAGGATAAATGGACCAGCAGTTCTGGTAACTTACCCAGGAAACGTAGTGATATAACTGAAAAAAGTTATAAGCGGCGTTAAATACATTGAGCAATTAATAATCTCGGACGTTATTCTATAAACTCTGGTAAAAGTAGACCCTCGACACGAGCATTGACTACTTTTTTATAATTGTTTTTCTCCGCAAAAGGCGGTTTGTTTTTTGGTTTTGCGTCGTCCGTCCGTCCGGAGTCTTCTTTTTGACATATCTAAGGCATGGTTTGATGGATTTGATTATATGCCCTTGAACTTTGATTATATATGTATTGTATATCATGGTTTATATATCAATTGCCTTGTGAGCTATCTAGAGGCCACATTGAACATCCAATCTTTAATAAGTATAATGACAAGAGAAAGTTGATGCAACGCATCAATGTCGCCGGAAATGCATACTGCAGTTATGCATAACACTAACATTATAGTAATTGAATAAACAGTTATCAACTGAGGGGCATATTGGAACATCAGGGGCGGGGTCAAGTGAAAATGTGTCATAACTTGCATTGTTTTGTCAACGAAGTGAATGATAATTGAAGCCTTTCATTGTTTATGATCAATCTCCATTCCAAAGTAGGTTGACCATACACACAGCCAACTAATTATTGATCATACACAGTAATGGAAATGAGTAATCTTGACAATCATTAGTCTTAGTATGTATACAGTGCTTTCATTAAGGAATAATTATAAGATTTGTGAATTCCACATACACTTTTCAAGATGTTTGTCAGAATATTTGAATTCTATCATTTATCAATAAAACCACAAAACAGACAATTTAGGATTTGCATGCAATAGCACGTCATTTTATGTTTCCCCTATTAAAGTCAACATTTGACACCTTTGCAGCAATTTACTTTTAAAACAATTAGATAAGGGTTAAATCGCTGAAGACATGAGTTTTCTCTTTTTCTCAAAATGATATTAGCTTGGCATCCTAATTATATCATACCTTAACAAATGATGAAATGTAATCCAATATTTACAAATAAGACCACCTTCGAAATATAATATCAGCTAAACAGTTAAATCTCATTGAAATTGTTTTATAATTTAAACTTAATTTCGAACCTAAACTGAGCCCTACAACATGTTAATTTATTGTAATTCTTTCCTTCCTTTTTTATAATGAAAATAACAAACTACTCATGTTTTAAAATTATATTATGATGAGCGCCCTTGTTTCAATGATGCATAACAATATGCAGATCGGAAGCAATATGCCTTTAGGGAATTTAATGACACATTTAAAATTGTCAAGGACGAAATAATTGTGTACGAAAGACCCGATTCGTGACCTACATTCTTCTTCGCAGAGGTGTCGTTCTTGAAACTCTCTTTATAGGCAGAGAGTGTTCGTTCAAAGTCATTTTTCTATTAAAATAAGTTTTATCTCGGTTTGTTCTTTTCTTCATTTGTTTTGAACCAAATAAACATTTTAAATCACCTATAATTTACTATTTGTAAGTGAGTGTAAAGAGCGGCTCTCTGCAAAGGAGATTGATCTACGCAGTTGGTATTCGCGAGTCACGCGATCAACAGTTTTAGCTTAGAAACAGTTCATATTTTAGATATACATGGATAAACATTATAAAATGAATTCCTCACAAATCAAGACATCTCTTTGAACATGAAAATAACATTCAGTAAATTAAGATTGCTATTTTAAAGGAGAATTTGACGTGAATTTTACTTGATATTGACACATAACAGTCTGCTTGCTGCAAGTCTCATGGGGACGGTTTTGTCTTCGTAAATAAAACCCCAAAAAAAGAGATGCGAGTCAAAATAAAGAAACTACTAATACTTAAAACATCGGAATATTTATTTCATTTTAGATGTGTCATAACTTAGTGTTTTTAAACAAACGCAATTGTAATATGTTCAAGACATTTAAATTTGTTTTTTTCTAATAATAACTCCTCCTCCCATGTGATTTCCGAAAACCTATTAAAAATAGAAGTCGCGGGCTTCTGCCCGGCGACTAATAACACAAACAAAAGGTTAGCTTAGTCGGTATCGACGCGGGTTGTCAATCTATTGGACCTCAACTCGGCCAACCTTCCTATCTACGTTTGACAAACGTCAATGCGACAAGCGTCATTCATCTCCCAACGATGAGCTAACAGTCTATGTGGAAAAGCTTCCAGTGGATTTTAGAGTACTGGTGTGAGAGAGCCCGGAATTACATGGGTAAGTGAACCGGCTGCCTTAATATGAAAATTGTTAAAAACGGCGTTTAACACCAATCAATCAGTTATCTAGATGTATATATATATATATATATATGAACATTATGGACTCTGCGTATTGTATCGACCCAGATCAGTCCGCGCAGTCCGCGCAGGCTAATCGGGGCCGACACGTTCCGCCTCAGGGGGATAGATGTAAAGAGTAATTATTCCTGAAACAGAAAATCCACAGGAGGCGAACAGTGTATGTCCGGGTTAGCCTGCGCGGCATGCTTAGGCTGATCCGAGTCGATACTTTGCGCAGCGACCACAATGTTGGTTTTCTCGCGGAACGGCTCATGTACACGTACGTTAATATATGCTCATCTCATTAGATACATGTTCGATGAAAATGGGCTCATTTTTTGACTGCATCAATATTTCACACATTCTCAATTGCAGACGTTTGTTGATGCATCTGCTGCAGTCGATATTTGAAAACATTGTGGCAACATGATGGATTGCTTATGGTGTGCAATGTGTCCTCATGTCACCATGCCACCATGCTTACAACTCTATTAAATTATGACAAATTCAGATATAGAGAGTTTCCATATTTTGCCTAGACGTTTCTTAAAGGGACTGAACACCATAGTGGTCCAAAATCGTTATATTTTATACTTATTCTAATTAATCCAAAATACGTTGATATATATATGTAACGGAATGTTGTAGAAGGTCGTACAATACTTGTTTTTCATTATTTCATAGGAAATAAGCAGTTAAAAAAACGTCCGCTCCGTGTTTTCCCGTTTAAAAATACCGTGGAATTTCCTCTTGCTCATTTGAATTTGTGGATTCAATTCGGCATTCTCTAACACTATCTACTCATTACATTCATGTATGCGTGAGTGTAAGGAACGACAACTCTGCGAAGGAGTTGTAGTGATCACGTGATAAATATACAGCGATATTTTTTAGATTTACTGGGTTACTAACCCAGTAGATTTTACAATGCAAAATAACGAAAAATCTCCGCAATATTAATAGTGTGCATATATTGTAGTACATCAGTCAGCAACTCTCAATGCCTTACATGCGAAAACATCAAGGTAATAGCAATTTTTAACAATTTTCTTTTTTTTTCGCTTTTTTCTCATATGGGATTCAGTCCCTTTAAGTCGTCTGCTGCAAATTCATTGTATGTGGTAAACGGTTAGAGCATTCAAATTCAAATTCACCGTAATTACACATTTAAAACTTTCGACTGGGGGCGCGCGGTGTGATTTAATTACGAGAAAACGGAGAAACCAATAAAAAGTGATATATTGGCTGATATTTCATTCTAACTGATACACACGTGCATGTGATCTGTATTTCACGCACATCGCGAGCTCAGTAATCAATATTCAGTGAGTCAGTTATATCACCTTGAGACAGCTATATCGTCCATCAAAAACAAACATTTTCTTCAATTAGAAATTATATATTCATTCAGGGTCTCACATTCAACATAAACTTCATCATGATTTGTGGCCATGCCAATCGGGCGTATTCCTCGTATAATAATATTGTATTTGCAATAATGCACAAAAAGTACAAATAGCAAACTACAAAGAATGTATGCGCTGTTGTTTTATCAATTAGTCAGTTAGATTTGAAAATATCTGTCAATAACTGATCTTAAAATGGTGTATAAAATACGCTAAAGTAGTTACATTTTAAAATATACCATACATACATTAGAAATACACATGAGACGTTCCACGAGAAAACCAACATTATGGACTCTGCGTAATGTATCGACCCAGATCAGCAGTCCGCGCAGGCTAGTCCGGGCAGACACATTCCGTCTCTATGGGATAGAGGTATAGAGTAATGATTCTTGAAACAGAAATTCACAGGAGGCGAACAGTGTCTGTCCGGGTTATCCTGCGTGGCATGCTTAGACTGATCCGGGTCGATGCTTCACGCAGAGTCCACAATGTTGGTTTTCTTGTTGGACGGCTCAATTAATGTAGAAAACAACCAGTTTTCATATCCAAATAATGTGTTCTAAACGAACACTGTATGTACGCTAGAGGCTGTTTGAATACTTCTGTGACGTATTAGCGAACATGTGGGTGCGCAGGGTGATCTAGATACACACTAGAACGTCCGCAGATGGCCTGTGATTGGTTTGTCTATAGCACAGCTCAAATGTACGCAAGAAGAAGAAGAAGATTGATAGCTCAATTCTGTTATAGAATTCTAGTCAAGTCAAATATACCATTAACCCGTAACCATTAAAGATAGATTTATTGATAACATGAATAATAATTAATCAGTTGACAAAACACACTTAGCCTTTTAACATGAAATCACAATCCATTTCCAAAACGATCAATCGATCAATTATATTCCCTTTCTTTATACATGATATGATTATTTATATCATTAATTGTGCAAAATATATAATTAATATCATAAGGAATACAATTGATATTGTTTAATTGCATCAGTATTCCTCAGTGATAACTGGTTCGTATATTATCTGAATGGATAGGTATGTAAAATATCGTAGTGTATTGAACGCTAAAATTGTTGGACCATTTTACAAATGTGCTGAGAGTACAAAACAAAAATGACGTAAGCTCATTTGCATATGTTTTTTTTTTTTTTTTTTTAACGATTTATAGATTGTTGCTTTTTTAAGTTCTTTTCAAAATCGTCCAATAAGCCTTAAAAACAATATTAACATAAAACTATTTTGCAATTGATATTTTGGCTATGTTTCCTAGCCTAATACTGGTATGTTCACCAAGGGATCACGTATAAGTGAACTGTCGCCGTGATATAACTGAAATAATAATGAAAACAGCGTTAAACCGAAATAAAAACAAATTTAAAACATTTTGACTTACACTCCTATATACGGTGTGGACAGTGAAGAATGTGGTAAGACTGTGTGGAGCTATGCACAATGTGTTCATTTGACACTCACAAACTAATAGAACGCTGCTATTTCTTTCGAGTAACACATACGATCCCTTACAGTGTATATTTGATCAGACGATCCACAGAGCTCGAGTCCAAATATGGATTGACCTTAGAATGAGGTAAATGGTTAACCTTCCCTCACCCTTTACGTTGAATATATTGTGTTCGAACCTGTAATACCCACAAGATATACAGGTAAGTAAAGTCCTTTTTTTCAGGGCTATACGTCACAGATTTTACTCGTTCTCACATATAACACATCTACATGAGACGACTTAGAACACACTCGCAAAAACTTGAACATATCAATATTTAACAGTTTGATTATTAGAACAGAACAGAACATTTTATTTTATTTTGACTTATACATAGTACATCGTCATACAATCACATACAAAGTACAAAATGTACATTACATCGCATGAAAACATGAACACGAACGGAATAGAAATACAAAAAGAAAAAAGAAAAAAAAAAGAGAAAACGAAAAACGAAAAAACGAAAGGAGAAAACAAAAGAGAGTTTACTACAATATTTAGAGGACAAACACTTCGCATTACTTTTAAAGAGAAGAAAATTAGATCATGAGAAATTTCTCCTTTTGCCAAAGTGTTTTCAAAAGTCATCTGCTGCCAGGGGCGTAGCTCCCTTTAGGCACTGTAGGCACGTGCCTACACATGTTTTCTAAAAATTCCCCAAATTGCAGCTGCTGCGATACACATCTGCGTAATGTATCGACCAGATCAGCCTGCGCTGTCCGAAAAATACTACAAATAAATTACCACTCCGTAGCATATATTTCTTATTTTGTTGCAACTCATGTCAGAAAGCCTGAAGTTAGCTACCACCCTCCGTTTTCTGGCAACGGAGAACTCGTATCACTCTCTGGCGTTTTCGTTCCGCGTCGAATACAAAACATATCCCTCTTCGTCAATGAAGTATAACGAGCAATCGTCGACGAGTACCGCCAGAAGGAGTTCAGCACCCCTTCTAACCCGGACCAGTGGCGGCAGGAGTGTCAGGAACGGTGGAACTTCTCCCCTGCGTGCGGGGCCATAGATAGCAAGCAGGTTGCAATAAATACGCCAAAGAAGAGTGGAACTTTGTACTACAATTTCAACGGATTCGTTTCAACCGTGATTCTCTTGGGCTGATGTGAACTCCCCTGGATCTGACCCGGACTTTGGGATATTTAACAGGTCACAGCTGGAACCTTCGCTCTCCCACGGTAACATATGGTTATCTGGTCCCGAGCCCCTCACCGACGACGACAGAGACACTGGATGCTTCATGATTGGCGACGATGCATTCCAAGTCAGCCCCTACCTGTTGAAGCCGTACTCCGAGGTTACCTGAGCATCGAGGAGGTTACGCTACCCTAGCATTCAGAACCTCGACCTGGACCAGGATAATGATGACCATCAGCAGGTGCCCGGGGCCTGGAGAGTCGGGGCGGTGGTTCGGGAGGTGGAAGAAAGTTCGTGCATACTTCAGGAAATTCATCTTCGGGTTGTTTCTTCTTCATTGGGGAGCTTCTTGTTGGTACTGCCCCCCTATTCCCCTTTTGTCCGCCCTTCTTTGCCTGGGGCATATTGTAGTACTGTTATTATGAAACTTGTGTGATAAAAAGTGTGTTAATTTGTAACCTTCTGTGCATGCAGGGCGAGAGTAGATAATCTGATGGATGAAGCGATGAGCCGCATTTTATATACCCTGCGAGCCACAGTGGTAGGTCGGCCTGGCCCCGGCCGATGTCTGATCGATTTGCGGCCGGGCGCCGCAGAGTGGGCCGAGCGCCGAAGAGTCAGCCGGGTGCCGGGCCATGCCCGCTCGGCTTTTGAGCGGCGTCTTGGCGGTGAATGGCCGATATATGGATTAACTGGTTGTCCAATATTTGGCCCGCAACCTGTACGGTGTTTGCTATACCCGGCCGGTCATCGGCCAGGCATCGATCGATGTTTGGAAAAGGTGGCAGCGCAGCGAATCATACCAACCATGACATCGCTGGCTTAATCAAGAGAAAGCACGTTAATGTTTTCACTGATTCTTCAGCGATGTGTCACTTGTGCAATCAATGATAAATAATTTAAATATGTTTGAATATTTAAAATTCTGTTTGGCTTATTCAAGTTGAGTGTGTATTCCACGGACAAATTTGAGAAAGAATATAAAATAGAATAGAAGTAATTTATAAAAAAAAAGGTGCATACGTTACCGCATACGAAACAAAATTGCAATACAACTCTCCATACCCGTCCAGATGGGCCTATAAGTCACCTGAAAAAAACTCCTAACACAACGAGTGTGTTCATTTCAGATTCCAGATACAGGTCAACGGGACCACATGTAGCGTTCCTGCAAATGCTGAGTGTCAGGAAATGATCAACTAAGACAACTGCATATATATGAGCCGTTCCACGAGAAAACCAACATTATTGACCCTGCGTAATGCACCGACACGGATCAGCCTAAGCATGCCGCGCAGGCTTACCCGGATAGATACTTTTCGCCTCCTGTGGATTTTCTGTTTCAGGAACCATTACTCTTTACCTCTATCGCCCTGAGACGGAATGTGTCGGTCCGGATTAGCGCAGGCTGATCTGGACCTATGCATTACGCAGAGTCAATAATGTTGGTTTTCTCGTGGAACGGCTCATATACATTCATTAGTTTTGTACCTACTTGGGAAGTGTTAAAAAGGCATTCACTGCCAATCAAGAACACTTATAAAACCAACAATTATTTATAATACAATGAGGCAATGTTTGTTAACCTTTGGTAGAGGGTGACCCGTTCGATTTCTCTTCCAATTTCTTCTATTATGGGGGTCTCTTCTCTTCTCGGCCGAGTTATTTCAATGTCTATGAAAAATACAGAACCATTGGATTAACTGCAGGGACTGTAAAAAGCCTTTATGTAAGCACTACGTTCTGTCATTTTGTGCTAATGGTAGCGCAACACATGTAAATAATAAATGAAAGAACTAACATTTGTACTATAGGACAAGTCTGCATTTTAATGCATAATAACACTATTACGCATTTTAACACATCTGAAACAGATGAATATTTAAAACTTTGTGTATACAGAGAAATTACTGCTTTTATCACAAGAGAAGAAGAAGAAGAAGAAGAAGAAGAAGAAGAAGAAGAAGAAGAAGAAGAAGAAGAAGAAGAAGAAGAAGAAGAAGAAGAAGAAGAAGAAGAAGAAGAAGAGAAGAAGAAGAAGAAGAAGAAGAAGAAGAAGAAGAAGAAGAAGAAGAAGAAGAAGAAGAAGAAGAAGAAGAAGAAGAAGAAGAAGAAGAAGAAGAAGAAGAAGAAGAAGAAGAAGAAGAAGAAGAAGAAAGTAAGAACGAATTATTTATAAGTAGTACCTGAAGTGCAATATGAACCCTTTGACATTTACAAACAGCTTTTGATGACAATGTGGAATAAAATGATTTCTTTAATGCATTATCAAATTAATACTACAAGTTTCAAGATGCTTTAACATAGCTGTTGTTTTCATCTGATGACTGCAAAGCAGACGACAGACCCTAACATACCGTATGAGGTAGAAAGTTAATATCAAAATGTACTCAAATGTCATCATACCGGACATGAATTTCAACGCGTCAGAAACATACGTTTTTTGAAGGTGAAAGGAGAAAGACCACATTATGGACAATTTCTCCTTTAACCATCATGGCATGTGTTCAACTTTATTCAATTATTGTATTTTAAGCTTAAGAAATGTAACATCAATTTGACGAGATGTTTATTTAAGTCATCTGGCTCCAAATTGAATGTATGTAGGAAAGTGTTAACCAGTAACTAACGAAAACACCCATTCATTGCGTTCAGTGAGTTGACGCTAACTTACGGTGGTCATTCCACGAATAAAATAACATTTACAACTTAACCCCATTTTCGTCTGTATTCAATTGTTTAAATTCAGGTGGTCCTTTATGTATACACGAGTTATCATGGTTTAGTGATTTATTTTCAGGTACATTAGACATTTTTGAGGGTGTCATAATACCGTAATGTTGTCTGAGCCCCTTCCCACTTATAACACATCGGAAGTAGTCGACATTGAAAACAAGTAGACAAAACATATGGAACATCTCAATAAATGGAAGTTTCTCTGTTAACAATTAGAATCAAAGGACTGCAGTGCTGACGGTCTGGGGGCAGCAGGAAAGTTGGAGAAGTAGGGAAAATGTGAAAGGAAATAACAATTGCAGCTTATGTTTATGTATCTTTTGTTAAGAAATTAAAAGATCATGTAAAAAAGAGTAAATATTATGAAACTGCGAATTTGAAAACAGGAGGACCTTGTTGGCACTATATCGCTCACCTGAGTGCAAGAGCTCACAAGTATACATATTTAAGACATGAAGAATCAAAGGAAAATAATTCTCTAAATAATGTACTAGACTGGGAGAAAGAAAGTGTTTGAAAAATGCAAAACTCATCAAGACAATTATTCTGACAAATTCGAACATGGACTAGATATCATCAATACAAACATTCTGACAAAGTTTCAAGCTGCGGTAGCAAAAAATGCGGCCTCCTGAGTATTAACAAAATTTCCCTTCAATTTGGCCTAATTTGTTTTTAACCCGGCATATTCGAATGTGGCTTCTACAGTGTAGACAAGATTTTTCTTCAATTTAGCCTAGTGACCTAGGTTTTCAACAGACATGATCAATATTTAAACCTGACCTACACATCATCAAGACAAACATTCTGATACAGTTTCAACATGCTCAAGTTAAAATGCAGCCTCGAGAATGTTAACAAGATGTCCCTTCAACTTGGCCTAGTGACCTAGGTTCTGACCCAATATAACCCATATTCAAACTTGGATTAGTTATCATTAAGACAAACATTTTAACGAGAATGCCTTCGATACCTCCACAGCACTTGCGGGCGCCTGCAAAGCGCGATCGGGTCGCCCGATTGGGGAAGAATTTTGCGTTTGCACGCTACCGCTACAACTTAGTTATTGGCGTATTGGTGGCTGAAGAGGAGAGACATGGTCTCATTTACTTTACTGCTACTCTCCCTCTTTTGTGGGTACTGCCCTCTCACTCTCCTTCAGTCCTACCTTCTTTTCTAGGGCATATTGTAGTACTGTTACTCTGACACTTTTGAGATAAACTGAGTGTTAAATTGCTACCTTCTGTGAAGAGCAAGACTGGATAATCTGATGAATGATACGATGAGCCGGCTTTTATAACCTGCGAGCCACAGTGGGTGATCGGCCAAACGCCGGCCTGTCACCGGTCAATGTCTGCCCGATGTCCGGCCGGGCTCTGAGCAGCAAATTTGGCCTGTCGCTTGCCCGATGTGTATGATGCCCGGCCGCTAAATCCGCCACTGCATTTGACACGCTTCTTTTTTGTTTAAAATTAATCCGCCACTGAATATTTCACGCGACTTCTTTGTACTTTTCCCTTCCTCTTCGCGAATGTTAATAATGTTAATAAGCTTCCATATTTGACCTCTCGGCGCATTTATTTCTAAAGCATTTGTTAAACTTATATTGGAGTATTCACGCCATAAGTTTTTCACTGATGTTCCAACAACATTGTAATGATATTGTTTTGGAAGATCTTAACCTTTTAAATGCAGTTTTGTTGAATCTATAATGAACTATTTTTCTGGCGAAGTCTCATCCTCAAATGCGTTGTTGGGTGTTAACAGCAGGCTGCTAATTCCGAAAAAAGGTTTTTACTACTATGACCAGGGGGCTAAAGCCCTAGACCAAAAACCCCATTGTATCAAAAGGAAAACTGTTCATTATGAACAATTCCTCCATTCGCCACAATGTTTACAAACGGCTTCTGTATAAAATAAATGCGTCAAATTGCGGTTAAAAGCATTACCGATCAAGAGGAGTCGCCGGGCATCGAGCATGTTGGATGATCCTGTTCTAGACTAGATCAGTAGCTGGTTACTTGAATTGTCTATCTTTAGCGAACGCACTGCTAGTGTGTGTTTTTATACTGGTTGAAATGCACTGGGATCCATTCTGTTAACCCTTTACCACCTATAGACGCATTTTGACGCATCTGCGGCAGACGACTTTTTGAAAACATTGTGACAAAAGAAGAAATTGCTCAAAATGAGCAATTTCTCCTTTTGCCACAATGTTTTCAACTTTTTTTCAGTAATTATATACCTTCATTTCTAGAGAGTTTCCATATCTTTAGTAGATGTTTTCAAAGTCGTCTGCTAAAGACTTTTTGTATGTGAGAAAAGGGTTAAAGACTAAGGATGTTGCATTAATTAGATAATGAGTGTTGATCGATCATTATTGATGGACATATTTAAGGGGAATCGTTTCTATGCGAAATGTTTGTAAATGATCCCCTTTTAGAAATTACCACGGTTTGCTATAATTTAGATAAATGGGCGCATGCCTTTAATGCTAAGCCGATAGCATTTAAAAACATAGGATGAGCAATGCCCGATTAATCAGTGAACATGAATACAAATGCTCTACATGACTGAAATACAGAAAATCCCACCATTCCCCCATCGAAGCACTATCAAACTCAATCACTTTATGAACCGTCCCGCTAGGAAACCAACAGTGTGGACTCTGCGTAAAGTATCGACCCGGATCAGCCTAAGCATGCCGCGCAGGCTAACCCGGTCAGATACTTTTCGCCTCTTGTGAATTTTCTGTTTTAGGAATCATTACTCTATACATCTATCTCCCTGAGACGGAATGTATTGGCCCTGATCAGTCAGCGCGGACAGCGCAGGCTGATCTGGGTCGATACATTACGCAGATGCCATTCAGTCGAATAGGGTTAACCCTTTCGCACATACTGACTCAGCACATATATTATCTTAAAAGCATTAAGGGCAAAAGTATGGAAACCTTTTTGAATGAAAAGACAATTATTGAATAGAGTTGAAAACATTGTGGCATAAAGAAAACTTGCTCTTTAAGATGATTTTCTCCTTGTGCTATATATAACATTTTCATTTTCGTCTGCTGAAGATGCGTCAGAAAGCGTCTTCATTTGGGAATGAGATTTTCATATCCAATATGGTGTGTTTAGGGGCCATGATACATGTTTACTATGACACGTCTTTTCGCCTAGCGGTTGCCTCTATAGTTTATACCAACAGTGCTTTCAAGGCTATAAACCCCACATACAACTAATCTGAAGCAGACGACTTTGAAATCATCTTCGCAAAAATGTAAATAATCTCGATAAATAATGTAATTATAATTGAATCAAGTTGAAAACACTGTGGCAAAAGGAGAAATTGCTCGTTTTGGTTAATTTCTCATGTTGTCGGAGTGTTTTCAAAAGTCATCTGCTGCAAGGCGTCTAAAAGCGTATATATGTGGGAAAGGGTTAATTTACCTTTGTGTTCCCAAGATCCATCAATTCAGGAATCTTGCAAAATCCTCTCTATCTCAAATCCCAATTAAACTCCCAAACCTCGGATGTTTCCAATATTTCAATTCATAATGCACAATTGCAAAAGTTCTCAGCAAATACTAGTAATCCCTGAATGGCATTATGTCAGGTATGTACAAATGTAATTGCATGTTAAACTCGTATAACTGCAACCAAAATACATCTAATGCTTTAATAATTGCAATTGTTGCAATTATTAAACGTTAGTATCGAAATTACCTATATCATATGTTTCCTATTGATGATACGTTTACAAAACCACGGATGTACAGTCAATTGAGAGCGTTTCAATTAGGGTTTCATGTCACTTTGAAACGGAAGAAAACAGCTGCTTCTTGTCACTTAAACCTGGGCTTCTCCCTGCTTAAACCAATGGCGTACATGAACTTTAGCCAAAAAATTGAATTCGATCTCGCGATCCCTGCAAAGCTTACTGATTTTTCTTCGATGTTTGCCTTGGTTCTGCGAGTTTCAAGTCATATTTTAGAAATTCTGAAGAAGAAAAAAAAACATTCTAAGACATTGGTATTGATTGGGGAAGGTGGGGCTTTGCGGGGGAGGGGTGGGGGGCTTTCCGGGGTGGGGGTGATAAAAAGGGAAGGGTGCTGGGTTTGCTATAATCACAATCACACAACAGCCTTTTTGACGCTATTACTGAAAGCATCTTTTGAGAGCGTTTCGGTAAAATCAGTCGCTCACCGTGACCAAATTCCCATTTAGTCTCTTGATCGTCAATGATTTCTAATTTGGAAGACCGCCCCGGTAGTGTAGTGGTACAGCGACTCAGGTGCGGGAGGTCGTGGGTTCGTTGCCCGGTCGGGTCATACCAACAAATGGTAGTAATGGCTGCACTTCTTGGCGCCAAGGGTTGCGCGGTTATTATTACGACTGGCTGGGTGGTGTTAGGATTAATGGACCAGAAGTACTGGTAACCTACCCAGGAAACGCCTTGATATAACTGAATAATGGTTAAAAAGCGGCGTAAATCACCAAACAATCAAGACAATGTGGAAGAAATCTTTCGAATCGGATATCAGGTAATTAGTTGACCGAGTTTAAAAGATCGCGCTTACAATAGACGAATAGATAACAATACATCTTAAGCCATTGACCGGTGTTGTAATAACGGATACATACATGTAGATATTGATTTGATTAACCCATTACTTCACACAGACCACATTTCACACCTGCCATTGAACATGACTTTTGAAAACATTGCAATAAAAGGTGAAATTGCTCAAAACGAGCAATTTCACCGTTTATTGCAATATTTTCAACTCTTTATCAATATAAATATTTCAGTTTTCTAGATTGTTGGAATTGTTCGTCTGATGATTGTAAAGCAGACGACCTTTGAACATGGGTTAATACAATTGACGGAGTCGCCTCTAACGAGTTGGATACTAAATGCTTCTGCTAAATGCATAGTTAAGACTAAGACGAGCCTGAGCATCACTGTCCGATCTGAAAGTGTAGCCCAACTAGCTTGTATAACTGTAAATGATATCTAGACAATAAACATTGACATGTGTGATGATAGCGGATATGCGTGTACATGTACATCCTATTTAATAAACCCTTCCCCACCGGATGTCGATATCTGACGCCTCTACAGCAGACGAGTTTGAAAACATTGTGACAAAAGAAGAAAGTGCTCATAATAAGCTATACACTGTATATCTAGAGCTAAATTACGTGTAGAAGGCCAGTGTAGGTACCGGTTAGACTGTGTGGTAGAAGATGTTTGTCAATGCCTTCAGTGTGCGGATGCATTAGGACCCCACATCGCTAGATGCGGTTTATTTATAGGCGTTACGTACGTGTATTAACCTATCGTCCAGTACGAGGATCACATCAGCGCCAAAAGTGATGTACTTTATCTACAATCGAAATCGGTTCCTTCAGAGGAGGTATGACCGCCTCGGTGTTGTAGTGATAGTTCATCTTTCTTTTCTCCCGGAGGTCGCTGGTTCGTTCTTCGATCGGGTCATGCCAAAGCATTGCACGATAGCAGGTATGGCTTCGCCTCCTTTTGCGCTTATAATTTTGGGGTTAGCATTACGACTGACTTGCTGGTGTTAGGATGAATGGCCCAGAAGTACAGGTATCTTACCATGGCGCCGTGATGTAACTTTTTTTTAATTGGCGTTGAACACGATAAAAACAAAAATCCTTTTGAGGTATATAATGAGCAATTAAAAGTTCTTTTAGTAGCACATATGTACCTTTCTGTGCCCACCAAGAACAGATACTGCAGTATAATCAAGCTATCTCTTGGCCTCATATTATCATACATCCTCGGTGGCCAGGCTATTCATACTAATAGTGGTTAATAGTCTAGGTACCGAGGATGATTATCATAGGAACTTAACCCTTTCCACATGCATACAAATAATCATCAGACGACTTTGAAAACATTGATGACAAATTGTGGAAAATATTTATTTATAAGGGAAAGTTTTTATTATTGAAAAGAGTTGAAAACATTGTGGTAAAAGGAGACATTTCTCATGTAGAGCAATTTCTCCTATTGCCATTTTGTGTTCAAAAATCGTCTGCAGCACGGATACAGAAAGAGTTTATATGGCGGAAAGGGTTAACACATTTATGGCAACGTTCGAGGTAAAGATCCCATTCATAAAATATCACTTCGAACTTATATATAACGGTGTAGACCTGCGTCATGCTTGTTACGTATCGCTGCAAACACATATATATATATCAAAGTACTGAAAGGACTGCTGGAAGGTGATTTTAGAGTGATGTCAGCCAGGTGCAGATGGGATAATGCATTGTATGCAAGGTATGAACAGATCATGGCTAGGATATATGGATAGGAACAAACGAGAGCAAATATGTTGGAAAATAAATGAATGAAAGAATTTAAGTCTTTAAAACTTCTTTATTTTGCTGCAGTTTCGGAATAGGTAAAATTGTATAAAAAGAATAAATCAAAGAAATGGAAGAACGCCTTCATCAGTAGAATACAATAAGAAAGAAAGAATAAAACTTCAAAATTGTTGACAGCTGGACATTATATTATATTCACAATAGTTAGCAAACACTGTCAAGAAGTGAGGACTATTGCATACACACAATTCATTTAGAAATTGCATTGAAACAAAATATATTTTTGGTAAAAAATATAGAGAGAAATATTTGTAAAAAATATAGAAAGCATTTTTTCATATTTAGACAGAAAAGTACAGGAAAGAATAACATTCAGTCATGTCCGTCAATAGCTAATACTATCTTTCTATGCGTCTGTATAAGGACAAAGATATATAGATAGATATTCTTTATTTCTTCCAAATTTGAAGAGCAAGTACATTTAATATTAAACATTACAAAAGTGAGAACATAAATATATAGTTAAAACATTGTAACAATAGGAGAGCTTGCTCGTCATAAAAAAAATCTATGACAGCCACTGTCTTTCAAATTTGCTTTTCACAAGTGAACGAATGCTATGAATGAACGTATACAAGTGCTATGAATGAAAATATGAAAACATGAATTAATTTTACATTTGCAACAATGTTCGATAAACTGTGTCTGAATGAGGATACAACGTAGAACGTAATGTTTTCTCCTTGCATGAAAGCTTAATTAAGTATAGGTGTGCCCTCAATTTAAATCAATTCTCACATAACAAAAACATTAAGAAAGTGTTGTAAAATCTAAATAATATCATGACAACTCACGATGATCAGATTTTTATAGAAATAATTTTATTTGATGTGTATTACGCTTCAAGCGTGGATTCAAACACTTCCAAATATTTTACAATTTAAAACAATTAGATATTCGGATAAAATCTGATTGAATGAAACGAATTGTTAAAAAAAACCACCCAATGCATATTAAAACCAAAGGCTTCTTTTCCCACAACATTTTGTTTCAAGAGCTACAATATCTAAAGAGGCAACATGTTAGGGTGCTTATCCAGTATGCATGAGTTCGATTTTACCATACCAATTCAGGAAAAGTGATTTCCACATCTTTCAACTTTCCTCCGGTAAATCAGTCGGTAGCGACGCGGGCTGTCAATCAAGCATTTGTAAGTTCGAATCGAAGCTCGGCCATCATTCTTTCTGTCATTGTGACAAGCGTCATTCATCTTTCACCAATGGGCTAACAGTCTATTTGGAAAAGAAGCCAGTTGCTTGGAAAGAATGTTGTGTGGATTACTTGTGTGAGAAAGCCAGACAACACATGAATAGGTGAACTGGCCGCCGTGATATGACTGAACCATTGTTGAAAACGGCGTTAAAGCCTAATCAATCAATCCTTTTTATATAATCATTCTGTAATTTACCATTTAGAATGCCCCCCTAATCCCCTTATACATATTTAGTCGAGTAGTCGTTCGGGAGAACACACCATTCGTGAATTACCAGATAACTAACATTTCTCCCTAGCACACAACTATTGACAACATTGTAACAAAACATAAGAAATTTATCCCAGGACTCCAAATGCAGCAGACGATTTTGAAAATATCTGAGAGGGATTTTTTTCCTTTTTTCCCACAACGTTTCAATTAGTAAATATATATATACATATAATATATATATAACTGATGTAAAAACCTATAAATGAATATGCTAGAGGAAATATAAAGAACAAAACTGAAAGTCGTAATTAAGGATAGATTAGCATATTTTGGGGAAACTACCTTACGACACGGTATGTCCTCGAATTGACCTAGTTCGTGTAATGTATATCTGATCCGGTGTATCGGTGTTGTTCACAAAAGCGTGGCGCGTAAGAATATACAGGTAACAATGTTTACAACAGAAAGATGTGTATTTGGAAAATCAAAATCAATTTTAATTTTCAAAGCCACAAAAACATGAATTGTTTGAAAATTTAATTGTCCAAACCAGTTTCTACATCAAACTGATTGTACATGAAAACACTTAAAGTATGAATTTACATTGATTTTTTGCGAACTATATTGACTAGCGTATGTATGAAGAGATCATATAGTTTATAGAGAGGATGTGTGTTATAGGGCATATTCCATTAAGGTGTGCAATCCCATAGGAAGAAGATTATTATTACATAATAATCACCTTCCAATAAGCCGAATAACGAGAAAACCAACAGTGTGTACCTTGAGTAAAGTATCGACCCAGATCAGCATAAGCATGCAGCGCAGGCTAACGCGGACAGACACTTTTCGCCTCCTGTGGATTTTCTGTCTCAGGAATCCTTACTCTATACCTCTACCCACATGAGACGGAATGTGTCGGTCCGGAATAGCCTGCGCGGACTGCGCATGCTGATCTGGGTCGATACATTACGCATAGTCCATAATGTTGGTTTTCTCGTGGAACGGCTTATATATTATATATATATATATATATATATATATATATATATATATATATCACTCGTGCACAAGGGTGTCATAAATATTGACTCTTAATCTCTAATCAGCATTATGATGACCCCTTTCAGCATGATTTTATTTTTAATACATCTGATGAATAGAACATTTAAACAAATATTGTAAATAAAGGGGGGAAATTGTCTCCTTTTCCCACAATATTTTATCTCCATTCAACAGCTATACTTTTTAATATTTACAGATTTTTTTCTTCTATATTATGACCAGATGTTATCTATAAGCCGTCTGCTGCAAAATTTGTTGTCTGTGGGAAAGGGTATAAACCATCAAAGGTCGGTTTTCGTGTGTCGTGATACTATTATGGGCAGGTCAACGTTTGACTGATGTTGACATTTTGGTAGGGGACCTTGCTGAAGGTCAGACTATGACAAAACATTATGGAACATAGTATATACGTCAATGATAAATAAATAGAGCCCGTCGTTCGGAAAAGGTACAAGATTACAAAGTGCATATGAGCCGTCCCGCGAGCAAACCAACATGACTAGGATCAGCCTAAGCATGTCGCACATGCTAACCCGGACAGACATGTTTCGATTCTTGTGGATTTGCTGTTTCAGGAATAATTTTTGATGAATAGAACCATTAAAACAAATATTGTGAATAAAGGGTGAAATTGTCTCCTTTTCCCACAATCTTTTTTCTATATTCAACAGCTTTACTTTTATTTACAGATTTTTTTTCTTCTATATTATGACCAGATGTTATCTAAAGCCGTCTGCTGCAAAATTTGTTGTCTGTGGGAAAGGGGTATAAACCATCAAAGGTCGGTTTTTATGTGTCGTGATACTATTATGGGCAGGTCAACGTTTGACTCATGTTGACATTTGGTAGGGGACCTTGCTGAAGGTTAGACTATGACAAAATATTATGGAGCATAGTATATACGTCACTGATAAATAAATAGAGCCCGTCGTTCGGAAAAGGTACAAGATTACAAAGTGCATATCGAGGGCTTGGCGTTAAACGGTTGTAACTAAAATTGGTATTTTTTTTACCAAGGTTATTTACCTCGCCATAAAGTCTTTATAAGCGTTAAATCATTTTTCTTGGTAAACAATGGCAATTTAGGTGCCATTGCTCGTTCTGAGCAATGGCATCTAAATTTGCATTGTTTACAAAAGGGTCAAAATTGCCCCTAATCCAGGGTTTTCAAAATAGGTTTTGAGTTACAACCGTATCACGCCAAGCCCTCGATATGAGCCGTCCCGCGAGAAAACCAACATGACTCGGATCAGCATAAGCATGTCGCACAGGCTAACCCGGACAGACATGTTTTCGATTCCTGTGGATTTGCTGTTTCAGGAATCATTTCTCTATACCTCTATCCCCCCTGAGACGGAAGGTGTCGGCCCGGATAAGCCTGCGCAGAGTCCATAATGATGGTTTTCTCATGGGACGCTCAATTATGTTCAGTCCTATCATAATCTGCACGGAGTTGACGGAGATATTATAACAAGCCTTTGCAAGTAAAATTTGAACACTGTAGATTCTGATCAGACTCTGCCGATGCTCATTCTGATCTGGATCTTCACTGTTCACAAAAGCCGACGTGTACCATTCTCCCGTGGATGGGTTCATTTATAAATGAGACATCAACTTGTTGACAGAATCTTCTAACAAGCTAATGCAAGTATTCTGCGAACAGTGTATATTTTGATCAGAATGTTTACAAAAAGCAACCTTTTCCCTTTTCCCAACATTAACCAATAAAACATCAACTTATTGACATAATCTTCTAATACGCGAATACAAGTAATATGTGAACATTGTATTTCTTGATCAGACCGTTCACAAAAATCCATCGTGTACCTTTTTCCCATGGACGGGTCCACTAAGTAATCGGGACGATCAGATTATCTTCAAGGGCGGTAACAGATAACGGGGCCAGGGTACATGTATACGTGTAAATCACGTGACAGGTTATGTTACAAAATCAGGACATTGACCTTCTCGGTTGTGTAGTGAAAGAGCGTCCATATCGGGTGCGGATGGTCGCGGGTTCGACCCCGGCCTTAATATACCAAATACTTAAAAAACAAATGGTAGCAATATATTCTTCCTTGGCGTTCAGGATTGTGGGCTGAGCATTACGCCTGTCTCGCTGGTGTCAGGATAAATGGACCAGTAGAACTGGTAACTTATAACTTGTTGAAAGCGATAAAACACCACACAAACAAACGAACGTATGGACATCTCAAATTTTCTCTAAAGCATGAATGAATGCCCTAGTTGATGTAGTTGTAGGAGTGTACTCCTAGAGTACGCGAGGTTGCGGGTTCGAACCGTTCCAGGGCCGTACTAATGACTGTCTGTGAATATATCCTTCTTATAGCGCCCAGGATTGTGGGGCTCGGGATAGATTTACGTATGGTATGCATGTAGCGGAATAGACTTACAGAACGAAGACATAACTCAGATATCATATTTTTATAGTTCTATATAACAAAGCCCTTCTAGCCTGACAGTCGTCGATGGGTTTTAATCACTTCACACAAGCTAGCCGGGCCCAGCTAGTTGTTTTGAAAGATTGTTGTGTTGATAACGGATGTGAGAAAGACAGGAAACACATGGATCGATGAACTTGTCGCCTAGATATCACCGATAAATTGTTGAAAACTGCATTCAACCACAATCAAACAATTAAATCAATCTATGCAACTTAATATTGGTGCATTCAACCACAATCAAACAATTAAATCAAGCTATGCAACTTAATATTGGTGCATTCAACCACAATCAAACAATTAAATCAATCTATGCAACTTAATATTGATGCATTCAACCACAATCAAACAATTAAATCAATCTATGCAACTTAATATTGGTGCATTCAACCACAATCAAACAATTAAATCAATCTATGCAGCTTAATATTGGTGCATTCAACCACAATCAAACAATTAAATCAATCTATGCAACTTAATATTGGTACATTCAACCACAATCAAACAATTAAATCAATCTATGCAACTTAATTAACCACAATCAAACAATTAAATCAATCCATGCAGCTTAATATTGGTGCATTCAACCACAATCAAACAACTAAATCAATCTATGCAGCTTAATATTGGTGCATTGATGACAAATGCTGATACAGATCTGACTGGGCTCCCATGCTATTTGATTTAACCCTTCCCTCATATGACAATTCTTCAGCAGACGAATTTGAACATATTTTGTCAAAAAAAAGAAAATCTCTATAATTGAATGGATAACCTATGACTAAAAATGGAAAACATTGTGGCAAAAGGAGAAATTGCTCATTTTGAGAAATTTCTTCTTTTGTCACTATGTTTTCAAAAAGCCGTCTGCTGCAGAGGCGTCAGAAAGCGTCTATATGAGGGGAAGGGTTAACAATGTTTAGTGGTTCTTTCTTTTCTTTCTCAGAATGTTCTAAAGTTCCTTACTGCCTTAATTAGTTGGCGAAGAGAGCTGGTGTCCAGATTTTTAAAAAAATCATGGATTCGCAAGGGTTGATGTTGATGAACACTGGTTGCAAATGCACTCTACGCAACTGGTTTTCGGGGAGCACGGCTTATAACACCCGTCAAATGTCAAGTTGTCCTACTGATGACGTTCACCCTTGACCTTTTTATGTGACACTGATAGCATAGCCATATGGCTCAATGCAAAACGGTTGTAACTCTATGTAATTCAGAAATCAGTTGCAACTGTTTCGCTCAGATTCAGCGATATCAAAAACTGGGGTAAATATTGGTAATAATTAGTATCTAATCATTGGGTTCATATTGACATGATTGCAAAAGTTTATTCACTCGTTTATTAGATTAAGATGCGTGACTTCAATTAATTGTGAACTATTACTGCGCATATCATAACAAAGCCTGGGTGCGCAAGTTGTATGCCCACTCAGGGACTACTATGATCGTCCGATCAGATTATATTATCTAACATACTCTTTAAATCACGATTGCGAACATTGTAGATGAAGACCAGCCTTCACATCCGTGCTGTCTAATCATAGTCTACAGTGTTCGCTACTCTTGTATCGATAATCAGCAAAAGCTACTCTTTCACTATGTAAGACAATATCAAAAGTTGATAGTGGTGATATGTTTGCGTGAATTTAGCGAATTAAGGGTTTATCCTTTATATAGTGTCAGTTTCTAGGATGTACTAATTAAAGTATGTGTCCATAATAATTCATTCCCACATAAGGACACTATCTGACGCTTCTGCAACATTGCAAAAATATTTAGGCAATTGAGCAAATTTTCCATTTTGCCACAATGTGTTCAACCCTATTTAATAGTTAAACACTCATTTATGGAGATTTTTTAAAATGTTTGCCAATAATAAACAATTTCTCCTGTTGCCGCAATGTTTTCAAATCTTTTAAAATGATATACTAATATCATTGAAAACGATTGTTTGCACGTCTTTCCGAAGATGTTTGAAAAGTCGTCTGCTATAGATTCGTTCACGTTTGTAAGTGAGAAAGGGTTAACCAAATTAATATACAGTCAGTATATGGCAAGGTCTAGAAGCCTATTTATTTTCAAGGTCATAGGTTAAAGGTCAAGGTCAAAATGGACTTTGATTATTTTCCCACATCAACAAACTTGTGACCACTCTACACTGATCATCTCTTGGCAGATCATAACCAAACTTGCCATACAGTTAGTATATATTTATTTTCAGGTCATAAGTTTAAGGTCAAGGTCAAAATTGGACTTTGACTACTTGCCCATATCAACAACCTTGTGACCACTCTACACTGATCATCTATTGGCAGATGATAACCAAACTTGCCATACATTTAGTATATGGTAAGATCTAGAAGCCTATTGATTGTAAATGTCAACGGGCAAAGGCGGGGTCATTTAGCAAAGGCCAAAGGCGGAGACAAGGACAAATTACACTAAGTTCTCTGGTACATAACATTAATAACAATTTAATAAAGGCAAGGACAAATAACATATTTTAAGCTATATTTTTAAATTGAATACCGAGGGGATGCATCCGCTTTGCGGTGCCCTTATTATAAATTGAGTTACAGAGGTTTTCTAGGTTTTTCCCAACACGCTTTCAAAGTTGTCTGCTGCAGGTTTGCTATATGAGGGAAAGGGTTAAACATACCAAAGAAATGAAAGAGTAAACAAACATCGGTCAGCCAAAACTATAGTCTCCAATAAAGTAATGGAGAAAGAGGGAAAGATTGCGTTATCGAAAAGAACATAAAGGATACTAAGTCAATACGCTACATTACAATACAGTGAATACACTGTACCCGAAAAGGGGCTTCTTAACACGAAAATCAACTTGGCAATCAGATAAGGGGCTTCTTTACAGGTAACTCGAATTTGCGAACCAGAAAAGGGGCTCCTTTACACGAAAGTCGACTTAATTGGCGATCAGAAAAAGGGCTACTTTACATGAAAATCGACTTGGCGATCAGAAAAGTGGCTTTTTTTACAGGTAACTTTGAATTTGCGAATCAGAAAAGGGGCTCCTTAACACGAAACTAAACTTAATTGGCGATCAGAAAAAGGGCTACTTTACACGAAAATCGACTTATTTGGCGATCAGAAAAAGGGCTACTTTACACGAAAATCGACTTATTTGGCGATCTGAAAAGAGGCTACATTACACGAAAATTGACTTATTTGGCGATCAGAAAAGAGGTTACTTTACACGGAAATCGACTTATTCGGCGATCAGAAAAGAGGCTACTTTACACGGAAATCGACTTATTTGGCGATCAGAAAAAGGGCTACTTTACACGAAAATCGACTTATTTGGCGATCTGAAAAGAGGCTACATTACACGAAAATTGACTTATTTGGCGATGAGAAAAGAGGCTACTTTACACGGAAATCGACTTATTTGGCGATCAGAAAAGAGGCTATATTATTTACACGGAAATCGACTTATTTGGCGATCAGAAAAGAGGCTACTTTACACGAAAATCGACTTATTTGGCAATCAGAAAAGAGGCTACTTTACACGGAAATCGACTTATTTGGCGATCAGAAAAGAGGCTACTTTACACGGAAATCGACTTATTTGGCGATCAGAAAAAGGGCTACTTTACACGGAAATCGACTTATTTGGCGATCAGAAAAGAGGCTACTTTACACGGAAATCGACTTATTTGGCGATCAGAAAAGAGGCTACTTTACACGGAAATCGACTTATTTGGCGATCAGAAAAGAGGCTACTTTACACGAAAATCGACTTTATTGGCGATGAGAAAAGAGGCTACTTTACACGAAAATCGACTTATTTGGCGATCAGAAAAAGGGCTACTTTACACGGAAATCGACTTATTTGGCGATCAGAAAAGAGGCTACTTTACACGAAAATCGACTTATTTGGCGATCAGAAAAAGGGCTACTTTACACGGAAATCGACTTATTTGGCGATCAGAAAAGAGGCTACTTTACACGAAAATCGACTTATTTGGCGATCAGAAAAAGGGCTACTTTACACGGAAATCGACTTATTTGGCGATCAGAAAAGAGGCTACTTTACACGAAAATCGACTTATTTGACGATCAGAAAAGGGCTACTTTACACGGAAATCGACTTATTTGGCGATCAGAAAAGAGGCTACTTTACACGAAAATCGACTTATTTGGCGATCAGAAAAAGGGCTAGGCTACTTTACATCGACTTAATTGGCAAATTCGGACAACATGGGGGCCATTTTCCACCGCATCACAAAACTTGAATACGATCCACTTATCATAGTTAGGGTTTAGAACAAGACAAAACTAAAAAGAATAATCCATATTGCTTCGCACGCCACACCAACTCTGAAGAATAGAGAGTGATCAAACTTCAAAACAGACCTCTTTGTCTAATTAACACAAATTGATTCTTAGTCATCTAGACATGTACGTAATTATTGAACTGTTATGTAGTGTGTGTAGTACACACATATTTCGCCTGAAATGGCAACGTATGAAACTTTGCTAAGGTCTATCGATAGCTGCAATGTGTTCAGCTGACTGAAACTTTAATCCTTTCCCACATATAGACGCTTTCTGACGCCTCTAAAGCAGACGACTTTTGAAAACATTGTGGCAAAAGGAGAAACTGCTCAAAACGAGCAATTTCTCCTTTTGCCACAATGTTTTCAACTTTGTTTAGTAACTAAACCTATATTTATAGAGAGGATTTATTGTTTTGCAAAGACGTGTTAAAGTCGTCTACTGCAGATTTATTGTATGTGGGAAAGGGTTAACAAACGTTACCGAATCAACCAATTAGGCTATATCTTCCGGTTATTAACAGCTATTTGATTCGTAGATTTACTGTCGTTGGCTTGTGTAAAATTTAACTGAACTCATTGCTGATATCATTTTCTATCATTAGGCTTTCAAATGCGAAACACCGATTAGCCTGTGAAAATGGGGACCAACTATTAAAAAACGATTTTTAAAACTTTCTCTGAAGCTATTTTTTTTTAATATTTTGGTACAAAAACATATGTATCAACGAAAATGATTTCCACGTTCGTATTAGGAAATGGAAATGACAGCTGGCAAAGAGCTGTCGACAGTTTGACATATTTGGCGAAAAAAGAAATATGTTCCAGCGTAAACCCGGAGTCGTCGGGAAATCGTCACATCTTTACCTCACATAGACGCATCTGCAGTAGACGACTTTGAAAACCTTGTGGCAAAAGGGAAAACAAATCTGCCACATTATATTTTTCAACTCTAATTAATAAATAAAGTCTCATTTAAAGAGATTTTTTATACGAGTATATGTGCAAAGACGTGTTTTCAGCGTCGTCTGCTGCAGGTCTGTTGTTATGTGTGAAATTGGTTAACCAAGAGAGTGCGGTTTGCATCACTTGGTAAAGGCAGTCCTATGACAAGAGGCAGTAGTCCTAAGGTCAATAAAAACTCCAAAGCGCCACTGCTATTAGTGGTCTGTAGTCTCTCTTGTGTGTGAATAGTTTATGAATAATTGATTGGTTTCCGTATGCTCTCCATTTTTGTTTTCCCCGTCTCGGAAGGCTTATGCCAGTAAAAGTAAGTTACACTTTGGAACTGTCCTATTCGATAAAGGTAACACCCGTCTAACAATTACTATTTTTTGATTCGTAGATTTTTTTTTAGACGAAAGAAGATTCACTCTTCCAGTCTGCGTTAAAAATAATTAAGCTTTTTTTTTTTTCAGTACGGGCATTTTCAACTATCGTCTCATAGAAACCAGCGTTAAGCTTTTCCCAAATATAAACGCTTTCTGACGCCTCTGCAGAAGACTACTTTTGAATACAATGTGACAAAAGTAGAAATTGCTCAAAACGAGGAATTTCTCCTTTTGTCACCATGTTTTCAACTCTCATTTAAAGGGAGCTTTCAATTTTTATCTCGGGTACTTTTTCAAAGTTTTCAAAGTCGTCTGCTGCATATTTGTTGTATGTGGATAAGGGTTAAACTGAGCTATCGCAGATTGTGGGGGGCAAAATGGAGAAATTGTTCATATTGAAAGTACACGGACAAGATTAAACTGAGTGACCTAAATGGTAAGAATGACGACTACATCTTAACCATTTCCCATCATATAGACGCTTTCTGACGCCTCTGCAGCAGACGGCTTTTTTGAAAACATAGTGACAAAAGAAGAAATTGCTCAAAACGAGCAATTTCTTCTTTTGCCACAATGTTTTCCACTTTTAATCACAGGTTTATCCATTCAATTATAGAGATTTTCTATTTTTTGACAAAATATGTTCAAAGTCGTCTGCTGCAGAATTGTCGTATGAGGAAAGGGGTTAATTACATATAGCAACCAGCGTTAAACGATACCAGCATTTAGTTATATCACTTCGTTCCCTATATGTTTATAACTTTTGGAATCCGCCATAACCGAGTGGTAAGCGCCGGAATTTGGAACTGAGCGTTGCCGGTTTCGATCCCCAGTCGTAGCGCAGTGGTAATCGTGGAGTGCCCATGGACAAGGCACATTTCCTAGCCTAGTACTGGTTTGCTAACCATGGGATCATGAATAAGTTAGCTGTCGTCGGACCATATATAACTGAAATAAAGTTGAAATGTTTTTGTTTTTGTTTACCTCCATAGCTTATCAGTGCTACCTTCATATACATCATCTGAATTTGGACTGAAACAGAAGTTGTTCTAGAAATCACAAAATGAGTAATTAATTATTTAGATGGTGTATACTACCTACAGGTTTTACACCGCTGACCTGCGTTTAATTTGGTTGTTTGGCTTTAACCCTTTCCCTCATACGACAATTCTGCAGCAGACGACTTTGAACGTATTTTGTCAAAACATAGAAAAACTCCATAATTGAATGGATAACCTATGACTAAAAAGGGAAAACATTGTGGCAAAAGGAGTAATTGCACGTTTTGTGCAATTTCTTCTTTTGTCACTATGTTTTCAAAAAGCAGTCTGCTGCCTAGGCGTCAGAAAGCGTCTATATGAGGCAAAGGGTTAAACTAGAACTCAGACCACGATCAGATTCGCGGCTGTGTGTACGGACATTAAGGAATAGTGTTTCGCACGCGTCATCTTTATGTATATTCGTACGCTGATAAAGAATTGATCAAATGGTCATTGTGTCAGTTCCCAACGGATTAATTAACTCTTTCTCACGTATAGACGCTTTCTGACGCCTCTGCAGCAGACGGCTTTTTGAAAACATAGTGACAAAAGAAGAAATTGCTCAAAACGAGCAATTTATCCTTTTGCCACAATGTTTTCCACTTTTAGTCATAGGTTATTCAATTTTAGAGATTTTCTTTTTTTTGACAAAATATGTTCAAAGTCGTCTGCTGTAGAATTGTCGTATGAGGGAAAGGGTTAATCAACTCTTTCTCACGTATTTGCAAAAACTTGAAAACGAATGAATTTTAGCTTATTTAAAAGAGTTGAAATCATTGTGGAAAAAATTGAAAAATTGCTCATCATGAGCAATTCCTCCTTTTGGAACAATGTTTTCAAATGTCTTTTGTAGCCACTGATATGCGCCAACAACGCTTCCGTATGTCGGAAAGGGTTGACGTTTATCCATCTGAATTCTTGCAACTTATATCATTGTCTTGTTACCAGTTCTTATTTTAGTTATGGAGTAGGGTTTCCTTTAATATTGATTGATATATGAATGTCGAGCAATGTATACATGTAGATTAGACCGCATAAATGCACAGACTCATCTTGGTCTACATTGTTGGCAAATGGTGTCTAAAGTCGTAACAAACCGTGATAAGCAATTGTTGTTTAACCCTTTCCCTCATAAACACGCTTTCTGACGCATCTGCAGCAGACGGCTTTTTTGAAAACATAGTTACAAAAGAAGAAATTGCTCAAAACGAGCAATTTCTCCTTTCGCAACAATTCTTTTTTACTTTTAGTCATAGGTTATCCATTCAATTATAGAGATTTTCTATTTTTTGACAAAATATGTTCAAAGGCGTCTGCTGCAGAATTGTCGTATGAGGAAAAGGGTTAATTACATAGCAACCAGCGTTAAACGATACCAGCATTTAGTTATATCACTTCGTTCCCTATATGTTTATAACTTTTGGAATCCGCCATAACCGAGTGGTAAGCGCCGGAATTTGGAACTGAGCGTTGCCGGTTTCGATCCCCAGTCGTAGCGCAGTGGTAATCGTGGAGTGCCCATGGACAAGGCACATTTCCTAGCCTAGTACTGGTTTGCTAACCATGGGATCATGAATAAGTTAGCTGTCGTCGGACCATATATAACTGAAATAAAGTTGAAATGTTTTTGTTTTTGTTTACCTCCATAGCTTATCAGTGCTACCTTCATATACATCATCTGAATTTGGACTGAAACAGAAGTTGTTCTAGAAATCACAAAGACATGATATCCCATGAGTAATTAATTATTTAGATGGTGTATACTACCTACAGGTTTTACACCGCTGACCTGCGTTTAATTTGGTTGTTTGGCTTTAACCCTTTCCCTCATACGACAATTCTGCAGCAGACGACTTTGAACGTATTTTGTCAAAACATAGAAAATCTCCATAATTGAATGGATAACCTATGACTAAAAAGGGAAAACATTGTGGCAAAAGGAGTAATTGCCCGTTTTGTGCAATTTCTTCTTTTGTCACTATGTTTTCAAAAACCGTCTGCTGCAGAGGCGTCAGAAAGCGTCTATATGAGGCAAAGGGTTAAACGAGAACTCAGACCACGATCAGATTCGCGGCTGTGTGTACGGACATTAAGGAATAATGTTTCGCAGGCGTCATCTTTATGTATATTCATACGCTGATAAAGAATTGATCAAATGGTCATTGTGTCAGTTCCCAACGGATTAATTAACCCTTTCTCACGTATAGACGCTTTCTGACGCCTCTGCAGCAGACGGCTTTTTGAAAACATAGTGGCAAAAGAAGAAATTGCTCAAAACGAGCAATTTATCCTTTTGCCACAATGTTTTCCACTTTTAGTCATAGGTTATTCAATTTTAGAGATTTTCTTTTTTTTTGACAAAATATGTTCAAAGTCGTCTGCTGTAGAATTGTCGTATGAGGGAAAGGGTTAATCAACTCTTTCTCACATATTTGCAAAAACTTGAAAACGAATGAATATTAACTTATTTAAAACAGTTGAAATCATTGTGGAAACAATTGAAAAATTGCTCACTATGAGCAATTCCTCCTTTTGGAACAATGTTTTCAAATGTCTTTTGTAGCCGCTGATATGCGCCAACAACGCTTATGTATGTCGGAAAGGGTTGACGTTTATCCATCTGAATTCTTGCAACTTATATCATTGTCTTGTTACCAGTTCTTATTTTATTTATGGAGTAGGGTTTCCTTTAATATTGATTGATATATGAATGTCGAGCAATGTATACATGTAGATTAGACCGCATAAATGCACAGACTCATCTTGGTCTACATTGTTGGCAAATGGTGTCTAAAGTCGCAACAAACCGTGATAAGCAATTGTTGTTTAACCCGTTCCTTCATAAACACGCTTTCTGACGCCTTTGCAGCAGACGGCTTTTTGAAAACATAGTTTCAAAAGAAGAAATTGCTCAAGACGAGCAATTTCTCCTTTCGCAACAATTCTTTTTTACTTTTAGTCATAGGTTATCCATTCAATTATAGAGATTTTCTATTTTTTGACAAAATATGTTCAAAGGCGTCTGCTGCAGAATTTTCGTATGAGGAAAAGGGTTAATTACATAGCAACCAGCGTTAAACGATACCAGCATTTAGTTATATCACTTCGTTCCCTATATGTTTATAACTTTTGGAATCCGCCATAACCGAGTGGTAAGCGCCGGAATTTGGAACTGAGCGTTGCCGGTTTCGATCCCCAGTCGTAGCGCAGTGGTAATCGTGGAGTGCCCATGGACAAGGCACATTTCCTAGCCTAGTACTGGTTTGCTAACCATGGGATCATGAATAAGTTAGCTGTCGTCGGACCATATATAACTGAAATAAAGTTGAAATGTTTTTGTTTTTGTTTACCTCCATAGCTTATCAGTGCTACCTTCATATACATCATCTGAATTTGGACTGAAACAGAAGTTGTTCTAGAAATCACAAAGACATGATATCCCAAGAGTAATTAATTATTTAGATGGTGTATACTACCTACAGGTTTTACACCGCTGACCTGCGTTTAATTTGGTTGTTTGGCTTTAACCCTTTCCCTCATACGACAATTCTGCAGCAGACGACTTTGAACGTATTTTGTCAAAACATAGAAAATCTCCATAATTGAATGGATAACCTATGACTAAAAAGGGAAAACATTGTGGCAAAAGGAGTAATTGCCCGTTTTGTGCAATTTCTTCTTTTGTCACTATGTTTTCAAAAACCGTCTGCTGCAGAGGCGTCAGAAAGCGTCTATATGAGGCAAAGGGTTAAACGAGAACTCAGACCACGATCAGATTCGCGGCTGTGTGTACGGACATTAAGGAATAATGTTTCGCAGGCGTCATCTTTATGTATATTCATACGCTGATAAAGAATTGATCAAATGGTCATTGTGTCAGTTCCCAACGGATTAATTAACCCTTTCTCACGTATAGACGCTTTCTGACGCCTCTGCAGCAGACGGCTTTTTGAAAACATAGTGGCAAAAGAAGAAATTGCTCAAAACGAGCAATTTATCCTTTTGCCACAATGTTTTCCACTTTTAGTCATAGGTTATTCAATTTTAGAGATTTTCTTTTTTTTTGACAAAATATGTTCAAAGTCGTCTGCTGTAGAATTGTCGTATGAGGGAAAGGGTTAATCAACTCTTTCTCACATATTTGCAAAAACTTGAAAACGAATGAATATTAACTTATTTAAAACAGTTGAAATCATTGTGGAAACAATTGAAAAATTGCTCATTATGAGCAATTCCTCCTTTTGGAACAATGTTTTCAAATGTCTTTTGTAGCCGCTGATATGCGCCAACAACGCTTATGTATGTCGGAAAGGGTTGACGTTTATCCATCTGAATTCTTGCAACTTATATCATTGTCTTGTTACCAGTTCTTATTTTATTTATGGAGTAGGGTTTCCTTTAATATTGATTGATATATGAATGTCGAGTAATGTATACATGTAGATTAGACCGCATAAATGCACAGACTCATCTTGGTCTACATTGTTGGCAAATGGTGTCTAAAGTCGCAACAAACCGTGATAAGCAATTGTTGTTTAACCCTTTCCTTCATAAACACGCTTTATGACGCCTTTGCAGCAGACGGCTTTTTGAAAACATAGTTTCAAAAGAAGAAATTGCTCAAGACGAGCGATTTCTCCTTTTGCAACAATGTTTTTCCACTTTAAGTCATAGGTTATCCATTCAATTATAGAGACTTTCTATTTTTTGACAAAATATGTTCAAAGGCGTCTGCTGCAAAATTGTTGTATGAGGGAAAGGGTTAACGTGGAATTCAACGGGATAAGGCTTGATATGAATAACATCATCAAGAAAACGAACATTATTCAAGTTACACCAATCAATTACCTGGCAACCGATGATAGGTTTGTCTATTTTACAGTTGGAAAATATCGCTAATTCGCGACATTATATACGCCTAGAATGGCGGGATAGGCCGTGTCTCGGAGGTCGTTGTAGAAATTCACGAATTCTGGGTGTGTTTTCTAAGGTACTTTTACGTGTCTCACAAGGAGACATGTATTTCATAAATACCATATTCTTTGATACCAATGTTTTGTTGTAATAGTTTGTATGTTTCACAGTTGTATGTTATACTTACCACATGAGTCTATGACATTCTGGTGAAAACTGAATAAACTTGAACACTCAGCTAAATGTCAATTACTGGTCCTTTACAGGAAAAAGTACTTCGCCTGTATCGGCGCTATTCACTGAGCAAGTTAACGAACCAATGGATCTTTCCGGAAAGAGCTAGGGTATCGCACTAAGACTACCTTGTATCCAACTCTGTCCCTTGTATTTATCTACACCTGTCAGATGCTGTGCGTAGTGTTGACACTATTGGAAGAAAAAGGAGAAGAACAAGAGCTGTCGGAGCATGCTCGACTATTCCACCGCTTATTTGATTACTGAGATAATGGACTCTAATGTAGTTCCATGCTAAACATTAACCTTAATGTCTTAAAGGGTGATAATTTGCATTATATGCAGGATAGAGTTATTTAACTTGATTATTTTTATAGGTGTGATGGTTGGGAAGGGTTCTATAACGTTTCAATGGAATGCATCAAGTAGTTACTAAGATATGGACTGTTAATGTAGTTGCATGCAAACCTTTAACCATAGGGCAATAATTTGCACCATATGCAACTAGTCAAAGTTATTGCAAAAAATAGTGTGTTTTTTTCGTTAAAGGTCAAAGTGACCTTGACCTTTGACTTATGATCCCATGACCTGTTTCAGTCAAGTACTGATCATGACCATTACCCAAACTAAGTTTCAGGGTCATAGGCCTAAGCAATCAGTAGTTTTAAAGCAAGGAATGTTCTGTATTGAAGGTCACAGTGAACTTGACCTTTGACCTATTAACTCCAAACTCTCTAGGCATCACCAACTTGCTATGATGTATGTCCATATGCAACTAGTTTAAACTTATTGCAACAAATAGTGTTTTTTTCGTTAAAGGTCAAAGTGACCTTGACCTTTGACCGTATGATCCCATGACCTGTTTCAGTCAAGTGCTGATCATGACCATTACCTAAACTAAGTTTCAGTGTCATAGGCCTAAGCAATCAGTAATTTTAAAGCAAGAAATGTTTCTGTATTGAAGGTCACAGTGAACTTGACCTTTGACCTATTGAATCCAAACTTCTAGGCATCACCAACTTGCTATGATGTATGTCCATATGCAACTAGTTCAAAGTTATTGCAAAAAATAGTGGTTTTTTCGTTAAAGATCAAAGTGACCTTGACCTTATGATCCCATGACCTGTTTCAGTCAAGTGCTGATCATGACCATTACCCAAACTAAGTTTCAGGGGCATAGGCTTAAGCAATCAGTAGTTTTAAAGCAATGATTGTTTCTGTATTGAAGGTCACAGTGAACTTGACCTTTAATCTATTGACTCCCAACTCTCTAGGCATCACCAACATGCTATGATGTATGTCCATACCAAGTTTGAAGATCATAGGCCTAGGCGTATGTAAGTTATAAGGGTAAATGCTAGCTTTCACAAAAACTTTAACCATTAACTGTTTCTTTACAGAAAGGTCACAGTGACCTTGAACTTTGACCTACTGACTCCAAAGTTTATAGGCATCACCAACTTTCTATGAAGAATGTCCATACAAAGTTTAAAGACCATAGGCCAAGGCGTATGTTAGTTATAAGGGTAAATGCTAGCTTGCACAAACACTTTAACCATGAACTGTTTTTATATAGAAAGTTACAGTGACCTTGACCTTTGACCTACTGACTCCAAACTGTGTAGGCATCACCAACTTGCTATGAAGTTGTAAGTATGTAAGTTATAAGGGTAAATGCTAGCTTGCACAAACACTTTAACCAACGCCGACGCTGACGCCGACGCCGGGGTGACTACAATAGCTCCCCTTATTCTTCGAATAGTCGAGCTAAAAATGTATAAAACCTACAACGATATCGTCGACATTCCACAGGGATGTGCTCCTCTAAATATAAATATAACCCTACGCATAAATATCAACTGATATTTGAGCCGTCCCGCCTCTGCGTAATGTATTGACCCAGATCAGCCTGCGCAGACTGATCCGGGCCGACACATTCCGTCTCAGGGGGATAAAGGTATCGAGTAATAATTTTTGAAACAGAAAATCCACAGGAGGCGAACAAAGTATATCCGGGTAAGCCTGCGCAGCATGCTTAGGCTGATCCGGGTCGATACTTTACGCAGAGTCCACAATGTTGCCTTTTTCTAGCGGGACGGCTCATTTATGCATACGGTCATATTAAGTTGTAGAGCATCACGTCTCTGTGGACATTCTAGTATCAGATGCTGCTTAAATGTTTTTCTCCCTTATCCTGCTTATTTTCTACAACTGGAAGCACCGATCTCGACTTTAACCAAGATCGTGTACATCGTTTGAAAACACTTTGCTAAGATTTGACGAGTAGACTAAGATTAGACGTGTATGCTGATCTTGGACTTCACTGGTCGAAAATACTGATGCAATACAATTTTCTTTTAATTTTAATGGTGTTATATGGCAAAATTCAACAGCTTTTTAAGTTACATAACGACATTTCGTGTGTGAGTTACCAGTACTACCGGTCCATTTATTCTGATACCAGCTGGTCAGTCGTGTTAACCCCAACCCCAATCCTAAGAGCCAAGGAAGAAAAGCCATTTCTAAAATATTTGATGTGAACCAACCGGGGTTCGAAACCGCGTCTCCCGCCCGACGTGGACACTACACCATCGAGTCGGTGTTGTGAGATGAATTTAGTATGATAACAAAATATTGTTTAAAATATCGCACAGCGGGATAAGGGTCTAAACGTATATACATATTGCGCACATGCGATAAATAGTAAGAAGAACCAGAGCCATCATAGAATAACATGCCCGACTTTTTTGAAATGATTGTCACATATCTGGCGGCATATAGCACTATGTCTAGTTGAATTGATTAACTTGTCAAGTTTGATCTGCAGTTTCAGATACATGAATACCATAGCTACAACTCCAAATATAACTTAAACCTCATAACAGAACAGCATGTCTATGATCTACAGTGGCATTTATCTGGATGGTTTGGGAAGTTATCAAATAAATAGAATCGCAATAGAAATCTCGAAACAATTATGAAAAGGTAAGTCAACATCGGAACAAAAGTTGTCGATATCTCAAGTAACAATGAAATACGGCTTACAAGCTAGTTTTACCCCCAAACAACCTAAGTGACTGTTTATGACCGTTCGTGACATTGACATTGATAGTTTTGAGTCTATGACTGTGTCCTATATTGCGGTCTATCATAATGCCAAGTTTCATCAAGATTGGGGCTTTAGTTGAAACGATATTTATAACAACAATGTCCAAAGAAACACATGTCCCATCTGAGAATATGTAGGTAAACGAAAGCGTGACGGACAGTCGGTGTAGAAAGGACCACTAAGTGTCTACATATTAAAACAGAGGACGCAAACATTAAACACAATAAGTAATATATTTTAATCCTTCAAATAGCCTAAGCTTTTGACCGAAAGTGATCTTGATTTTAGAGTTACTTGGTGACTGTCTTACTTACATATAAGTGGTTCTCTGCGAACGCCAACTTAAAGGCAGTCGCATTAGCGCAGCCTGATCTGGACCTGCACTGTACGCTCATTAATATAGAAGGTTTCAAGAAACGGCTGAGGAACAGTATCCATGTGTATTCTTCGGACGCCCTACGTTTCACCCCTAAGGTCATACATCCATTGATTTCCAAACAAAGAATGAACACTTTTAAAAGACACATTAAAAGTGGTTACGGAATAAATCGTATGCTTTCTTTTGGCTAAGGTCACTCCTCTTACTACATAAAGCCGGATCACTTTCAAAGGTCATTTTTCCACAAATCATAATCATAATCCATAATCACGTTAACCCTTTCCCACATACAACAAATCTGCAGTAGACGACTTACAACACATCTTATTAAAAACACGAAACATCACTATATATGAAGGTAAACTTACTGACAAAAGTTGAAAACATGGTGGCGAAAGGAGAAATTGCTCGTTTTTTTCCAGAATGATTTCAAAAGAAGTCGTCTGCTGCATAGGCGTCTGAAAGCGTCTGTAAGTAGAAGAGGGTTAAGGTAAGTTTTCTATGAGCCCCGATCGAATATTCTCCGTCGAGACCCGGTAGCTCAGGCGGTAGCGACGCACGCGGGCTGTCAATCAAGGGGCTGTGAGTTCGAACCCCAGCTCGGCCTACATTCATTCCGACAAATGACACAAGTTGAAAAGCAGCCAGTTGCTTGGAAAGTATGTAGTATGGAGTACTGGTGTATGAAGGCCATGACACACATGAGTTGATGAACTAGTCGCAGTAAGATGACTTTTTGTGTCACCTGCGTAGCATGGTAGGCACTTAGGGATTACTTTTTTTTTGTCCGGCGTCTCTCTGTCTGTCTGTCTGTCTGTCTGTCCATCCGTCTGTCTGTCTGTCGTCACACTTTTTCGTCACGTTTTCAAATAACTTTTTTTTCTACTCAAAGGATTACATTGAAACGTATGACAAATGTTTAAATCAATGTGTGTGATTGGTTCACAAAAGGGGGATATTCCAAATAATTTTATATCAGAGTTATTGCCCCTTTTCTATAAAAAAAATAAATTTTCAAATTACTTTTTCAAATTACTTTTTTTTCTACTCAAAGGATTGGATTGAAACTTCTGACAAATGTTTATATCAATCTTTGTGATGGGTTCACAAAAGGGGGATAATCCAAATATGTTTTATATCAGAGTTATTGCCCCTTTTCTGTCAAAAATTAAATTTTTCTGACAAGGCCCCGGCAGGTGACACACGTGCTCCGGGGGAGCACTCCATTCTAGTTTTTGCAAACAGCGTTAAACTCAACTCAATCAAAAAGTTTCCCTATACGGGGGTGTATCGGAATTCGAGGTGTTGTCAAGAATGGTGTTGTAGTTGAAAAGTGTATGCCCAGTGACCTTGACCTTGAAGCTACCGGGTCTCCTATGATTGTATGACATCCGATATGATGACTGGTCTTTAGGTTAATTTTCACAAATTTTGGAGCCGTAGTTTGAAACAAAAAATAGCACTAAATCAAACCCAGACTCCTGGCCATTCACTCTTAGCGATGATTGGCAAAAATACATTGAGTGTAGCGTCATTTGTCTGCCAATAAACTAAAGGTCTTGGGAGGTAACCAGTGTCAATGAGAGAACGTTGTATGAGCCGTCCCACGAGAAAACCAACAGTGTGGACTCTGCGTAAAAGTATCGACCCGGATCAGCCTAAGCATGCCGCGCAGGCTTACCCGGTCAGACACTTTTCGCCTCCTGTCGATTTTCTGTTTCAGGAATCATTATTCTATACCTCTATCCCCGTGAGACGGAATGTGTCGGCCAGGATTAGCATGCACGGACTGCGCATGCGGATCTGGCTCGATACATTACGCATGGTCCATACTGTTGAATTGCTCGTGGAACGGCTCATATGCCAGAAAACACTGTACGGTGAACTTGTCGCTGTGATGTAAACTAAAATACTATTGAAAACGGCGTTAAACTCCAATCAATCAATAATCTCTCTCAATGTCATAAACATATAGGGAACGTCGTGATATAACTAAATGCTGGTATCGTTTAACGCTGGCTTCTATGAAATTAACCCTTTCCCTCATACGACAATTTTGCAGCAGACGACTTTAAACATATTTTGTCAAAACATAGAAAATCTCTATAATTGAATGGATAACCTATGACTAAAAGTAGAAAACAACTATGTTTTCAAAAAGCCGTCTGCTGCAGAGGCGTCAGAAAACGTCTATATGAGGGAAAGGCTTAAATATATAGTTGTCATTCTTACTCCAGCATTTAGGACACAAGCGGTGCAAACATCGGCGTTTATTGACCCTTTCCCTAGTACAACACTTCTCCAGCGGACGACTTTGAAAGGGTCTATGCTAAACTGTTGAATATTTCTGTGAATTAAGGGAAATTATTGAATGAAGCTGAAAACATTAATTAGTAGCAACTTTTCTGCTTTCGTTTTTTTGTTTTCAAATTTTGTTTACAACAGATACTCTGAAATATATCAGTAAGGGGGAAAGAGTTAACATTTGAACAATTCAGTTAAACTTCCTGAATTAGGTATATATATGTATACGGTCGGACCGTCCTATCACTGTATTCAAAATACATGTACAGCATGGAGGTTTGGAAATATCATACATGTCTGTGTTACTGATGTCCCTGCGTTGTTTTAGTATAGGTAGGCTATAGGTTTGTCAGTGTGTGTAACGTTTTATTTTTAAATTCTACTTCTTACAACTCGGTCATTATGTACATTTCCAAACCCCCCGACTACCGTTCTGTGTTTACGTTGTTTTAAGTACGGTATCACAAGACTTTATACAGGATATATACATAGCAAATAGAAACGGATATTTCATTGTCAGCTATTTAACTTAAATAAGTATTATTTCCTGGTCCTCTGTACAAAAAGGACTTCAGACGTTTCGTGACTTTTCAATGGTTGCCTTCCAATTACATTAAATATTCATGATCTATATGAATATTTAGATGTCAGAATCTCTGCAAAATATATGTCACTGACCTGTGAGTGACTAATCTTTGAAAATATGTTTACATATGAGCCATTTCGCGAGAAACCCAACATTCTGGACTATGCGTAATGTATCGACCCAGATCAGCATGCCGCGCAGACTAACCCGGACAGACTCCGTGGATTTTCTGTTTCAGAGATAATTACTCTATACATCTATCCCTCTGAGACGGAATGTGTCGGCCCGGATTAGCCTGCGCGGACTGCTCAGGTTGATCTGGGTCGATACATTACGCAGAGTCCATAATATAGGTTTTGCTCATATTAAGATGCTATTTTTCTGAAGATTCCTAACTCAGATGTTTACGTTGTAGATCAAGATTAGTCTGCACATTTGATAACAGTGGCGACAACAATACCTGAACGATAAGTTAACCCTTTCCAACATACATCAAATCTGCAGCAGACGACTTTGAAAACATCTTTGAAAATATCACAACAATATGGAAAATCTCACTAAATGAAGACATACTTATTGAATAGAGTTGAAAACTGTGTGTCAAAAGGAGAAATTGCTCGTTTTGAGCAATTTCTTCTTTTGTCACAATGTTTTCAAAAAGTCGTCTGCTGTAGCGGCGTCAGAAAGCGTCTATATGAGGGAAAGGGTTAAATAAAAGCAATCTGATAACAATTAACTCTAAACATCAGAAGGTCGATTGTCGTATGACGTGGCTCATAAAAACCTCCCTCTCCCATATACAACAAATCTGCTGCAGACGTATTCGAACATTGCAGATCTATTGACAAAATCTATAAATGAAAGCGTAATCAAAGAATAGAATGGAAAACAGGTGGCAAAGGGAGAAAAGATTGCTCATTACTAGCAAGTTCTGCTTTTGCTTCAATGTTTTCAGAAGTCTTCTGCTGCAGAGGATGTATATTGGAAAGGGTTAATAATTTCACCACTTCCAAAATACAACAAATCTGTTGCAGCCGACTTTGAAATCATTTGGGCAAATACAATGATAATTATCCATGAATTAAAGTATTGTTATCGAATATTATTGAAAACATCGAGACAAAAGGTGAAATAACTGAATGTGAGCAATTGTTCCTTTTGCGGCAATGTTTTCATAAATCGTTTGCATGCTGGGAATGGTTAACTAATAAGGACGGTTTTTATGTAGTTTTACTCGTTTCGTAATATGCACTGTCGTTCGTGTATCAGATAATAAAACATATAACCCTTTTCCTCATATAGGCGCTTTCTGACGCCTCTGCAGCAGACGGCTTTTTGAAAACATAGTGACAAAAGAAGAAATTGCACAAAACGTGCAATTTCTCCTTTTGCCACAAGGTTTTCCACTTTTTGTCATAGGTTATCCATTAAATTATGGAGATGTTCTATGTTTTGCCAAAATACGTTCAAAAAGTCGTCTGCTGCAGAATTGTCGTATGAGGGAAAGGGATAAAGAAACAGACCCAATAGATCAATACCTCCACGGTGTCCTTAAATCAAGTGCGTCTGATCAATATGCTATTTTTAGACTCTTCCAAATTCAAAACATTTGTAGAAGTGAATAAAGTAAAGAATTATTTCAAGTAGATATAAGAAAACATTGTGTGAAAATGAGATATAGCTGTGTAAGTATTGCTACCACCATAATGGTTTTTGGGATAGGGGCGTTTCGCGCCTATCCCATACTCATGCTGATTTCGAAAAGTCGGATTAAAGCTGCAACCACAGTCCACATGTGTATACCTACACCAAAATCGAGTTTTGATTGGTTATTATCTGCCTTTTCAACGATTTCATTGGTTCGACCGAGTCACGAAAAACCATCCGCTTGCATTTATTAATCATCAGATACAAAATAGTTCAAACGAGGGAAACACACTCTGAACTATGATTGACCTTGATGTCAGTGGTGTAAGGTAACGTCGACCGTGCTGTGACCCCATTAGTTTACAACAGTCGACTTACATAGAGAAATGTGCAAATCACTGTAAATAAAATTATTGAAAGGAGTTGAAACCATTGTGGCAAAAGTAGAAATTGCCTACGATAAGCAATTTCTCCTTTTGTCACAATGTTTCCGATTGTCGTCTGCTGCACATGCGTCTGTAAGCGGGAAATGGTTACATTCTCCCCATGGAAGCGGAACCCTTTCCGTCATAATATAACAGTTCGAAAATTGAAATATTGTTGAAAACGGAGCTATTGCTGACAATGAACAATTTCTCCTTTTCACACAATGCTTTCCAACACGTTTCAAATTAATTCTTTTCATATTTAAACGTTTTACTGTGGACATTCTTTTACTCAATCTCCTTTCCGGACACCTTTTGAATTACATGCTAGAGATTAATGATAACGAGCAATATCGCCTTACATCAAAAGGAAAAATATATAGTTTATACATAGCTTTGTGGAAAAAGAGGAAATGGGTCACGAATAACCATTCTGCAGCCGTCTGCTGCACATGCGTCAAAAAGCGACTTTAAACAGGAAAGGATTGAACCGTTTCCGTTATAGCAACTTAGTTACATACGAATGTTGAAAGTATATTTGCCTACGGAGCAAATGCTGACAATGAGCAATTCCTCCTTTCCAAACAATGCTTTGAAACATGAATCAATTTTTTTCTATAACCTAGATAACGAAAATATTTGTCTACAGTTATTATTTTAACCTTTGCCCCTTTAAGACACATTTGACTAACCTTAACAGATAAATGATAATCAGCAAGTTTGTCTTTTTCCACAATGTTTTAATTACTATTCAACATAATACTTTCAGGCTTAGTTAAATGTTGTTTGCTGTATATTTAGTCTACGTGGTTAAGGGTAAGGAGTTGTTATTACATAATCCGTCCAAAGAGAGAGGTATACATGCCATGAAAGAATGGTACTAACGGTCTCACCGCTACTGGAGAATTGTTGGTAAAACAGGTCGCGTGTTGTGTTGAATATTCTCACGTGTCGCTGTATGTCGACCCAACTAGGACATAGGAATTAAATCTACAAATTAGAGATAAGATTTCAACACTGATTGATTGTGGTTTAACGCCGTTTTTAACATTTTCTACGTTATATCACGGCGGCCAGTTCATCTACAAATATGTTTCCTGCTTTTCTCACACCAGTACTCCACACAACAATCTTCCCAACCATTTGGGTTCTTTTTCACATAGACTTAGCCCATTTGTGAAAGACGAATGACGCATGTCGCATTGACTATTGTCAAACGTCGGAAAGAAAGTTGGCCGAAAATGTCAACAAACACACGAGTTATAACCGCAAGGTCATTATTTATTTTATAATTGAGGCGCTTCTACCGATTTTGGGACTAAAATTATAATGTATATGCATTTGCGCTAATTGAAGATTCAACGTTCGTCAACGTGTAATCTAGTCCTAGACGTATCTGTTGACAAATAAACTAGAAGTATAGTCTAAATAGGTTTTTGTAAATTAACCTTGTACGGTCCCATTTCGGAGATACAATTAATTTGCAAATACTTTACAAATACCATAACCTAAGCTTTCCTAAGCACAGACGTGTTTTGAAGCTTGGAGGTATAATCCGGTGTCCGGCCGGCTGTCTGCCTGAATGTGCATTCGTCCGTCCGTCATGGATTGCATGTATTGGTCAAAACGTTGTTTCTGTATGGCAGATTTATTTGAAAGTGGTCACACTTATACCGTGTGATCAGGAGAACGGCAAAATACTAGGTACATAACTCTGGTCTGCTTATCTTAGTTATCTTCATTTTTCCTTATTTAGTTCAGCGATTGTCTCAATTAATTTCCATTGTATCCATTTCCAAACTTGGTTTGTAGGTAACTTATGACCTACACATTTGCAGTGCACCATTACCATAACTTTAGCATGCTGCGTTTGGAGTGTGTATATTTTTGTCTTTTCATGTTATCACTTATTATATGACTTTCGCATGAAAAACACATGCCCTTGTTTCGTTAATGAGTGTTTCCCAATCGTTGTACTTTGTCCAGAGCGACTGACTGTCTGTCCGTCTTTGTGTTCATCCATCCGTCCGTCTGTCCGTTACGGTTTGCATTAATGGGTCAAAACTTTGTTTCTGTTTCGCGGATCCATTTCAAAGTCGTCACACGTATACATTGGGATTAAGAGATCGATACAATATTTTGAACACAAATCTGATCTAGTTTTTTTTAGGTGTAAAACTCATTTTTCATTTCTTCGGTTATTGTCTCAATAGATGTCCAATGTATCAATTTAAGACTTGTTGTATAGGAAACTCAGAGCTACAGATGTGCAGTGCAAAAGAAACATAACTCTAGCATGCTTTCGATTGTCTTTCATTTATCAGCATGATTATAATATACATTGTTATTCTTTAGTGATTTCTGAAATGGAAATATTTTAATTAAGGGTCGCTGCTCTGTTTTTTGTCAATCTTTTTATTTTGCTTATACAAGAAAAGGGTGAAACTTTGATAAATTAGGTATTTGTATTGTATAGGCAGGCAATATGTGTGCTTCGCACATTTTTGGTTTGGTTTGTTTAAAGGTCATTGTTTCAACAATGTTTGTCTATATTATCTATGCCATATATTTTCAACTTACATATGCCCCTATACCACCAGCGCTTTCAGCGCTTTGATTTTTAAAGTCGCCCTGCCGAAGATGAAATAAAAAGCTATTCTGTCGGAGGAAACAGTTAAAATCAATTATGCCATATCATGTATAATCCATCGTTAAGTACACACGTACCGGATCAACCCTTTGCCAGGATGAGCAATTGCTCCTTTTGTCACAATGTTTCAACTCTATTCAATGATGACCGTTTCATTCTATAGAGTCGTCTGCTGCGAAATAGCTCTTCATATCTCTTTTTTCGACACAATATTTTTTCCCCAATTACACTGACCTATTTATTGTATTTTTCTATTTATATATTTTCCACAAATCGAAAAAAAGATATTATACCAGGTACATGTTAGAGTTGACCCAGTCGACTCGTATTGGAATGTGAACTAGAGAATATCGATAAAACCGTATGTCAATTCACCGATTCCCTATATATAATCCATTTCCCCTTTCAACAGACCACAGATTCGAGTTTGAACGTTCAAGGCAATATTATGGACACTCTCTTCAAACGAGAGTTAAGTTATTGCGAAGAGCAACTTAGCCTTTTTGGCACAATGTTGTCCAAAGTCTTCTGCTGCAATTGAATCGGAGTGTGTCTTTAACCCTTTCCTACTTGTAGACACATTTCGACGCATCTGCAGCAGACGACTTTTGAAAAAGATTGTGACAAAAGAAGAAATTGCTCAAAACGAGCAATTTCTCCTTTTGTCACAACGTTTTCAACTTTATTTTTCAGTAATTATACCTACAATTATAGAGATTTTCCGTATGTTTGAGAAGACATTTTTTTCAAAGTCGTCGAATGCAGATTTGTCATATGTGGGAAAGGGTTAAATGGGAATGGGTCAAATTTGGAATGGTTTTGACACCAATAATGAGCACATCGGGCAAAAGGGCGCCATTGGTTATCTGCATTCAGGTGCTCATCGAGAGCGGGTGGTCGCGTGTTCAAGCTCAGACCGATCATACATAGAACTTAAAATTAACCCTTTCCCGCATACGACAATTCTGCAGCAGACGACTTTCAACATTTTTTGTCAAAACATAGAAAATCTCTATAATTGAATGGATAACCTATGACTAAAAGTTGAAAACATTTGTGACAAAAGGAGAAATTGCACGTTTTGTGCAATTTCTTCTTTTGTTACTTTGTTTTCAAAAAGCCGTCTGCTGCAGAGGCGTCAGAAAGCGTCTATATGAGGGAAAAAGGGTTAAAAAGAAGTACACCCCGTTTTGCTCAGGTTTGATGTAAGCATAATAGCCGGTGGTCTCGGCAAAGTGTTTATTTACCCTGTTTAAACCCACCTTCCCCACTTACAACAAATCTGCAGCAGACGTCTTTGAAAACATCTTGGCAAAAACAAGATACATTAATGTAGGTATAATTACTTAAAAAGAGTTGAAAACATTGTGACATAAGGAGAAATTGCTCGTCATGAGAAATTTCTTCTTTTGTCACAATGTTTTCAAAAACCGTTTGCTGCAGAGGCGTCAGAAAGCGTCTATATGGGGGAAAGGGTTGAAACACGTTACGCTTGTCGTTGACGGAGAAGAACCCCTTTGTTACTGCAGCAGACGACAGTTGAAAACAAGGTGATAAAAAGTGAATCGGAAAGCTAGAACCTATTCATCACGTGATTCGATCCCGGGACCTTTAGTTCGAAAGGCCGACGCTCTACCACCTACCGGGATAGGATGGTGTAGGGACCTTGCTGCTTTACAGACTAGTTTGTTTATTTTCATATATTTTCCCTTTCCCTCATACAACACATCTGCAGCTTACGACTTTTAATTTAAGCTCAGACATTTCGAACAATTCATTGGAGGGAACACAAGCGTTGTTATAAAGCTGCAGACGCAGAAAAGAGTAATTGTCGAATTCTATTGACTACCGTGTATTATTAAAGCAGGGACGTAGATAAGAGGGATACGTAACGAAGTTGTATACTAAAATACCACCCGTCCAAACATTTGTAGCAAGTAAACCTACAAAACTATTGAAGATATGAAAATAACAAAGATATTTTCTAGAAGTTTAAACATTCTTCTATTGCAATAGATACAAATATTTCAAAACACTTAACGTTTTGATAACATTTTATCCTTATGAATAATGGGAAAAAAATAAGAAAATTTATAAATCACAATACCTGTGTCTTTTAAACCAGTCATTTTTCAAAATTCAAAGAAATTCAAGTTGTTCAACGAATTTCTAACTTAAGTCGAAATGTTAAGCTTTCAGAATATGTATGTTTTGTTCATGTGGCAAATGTGACTATAAAGTTTTATTTGCTACAAAATGTGAACATTTGGACAATTTTTTTTCTCCATGTGATATTTTAACCAGATACGGTTGCGTATCCCTCTTATCTACGTCCCTGATTAAAGTTAAAAGAGAGAAAAGCGCAATAAAAAATATCGTATCTTTTTTGTATTCTTTGATTATTTATTATTCTATGCATATTTCGATTAAAACAAGGGCACCGCAAAGCGTATGCATCCCCTCGGTATTCAATCATCACATCGAGTTATCTTCTTATCGAAAATAATAGAACTACTATTTTGCCATACATGGCAAGTTTGGTTATGATCTGCCAAGAGATGATCAGTGTAGAGTGGTCACAAGGTTGTTGATATGGAATAGCGAGTCAAATTTTGACCTTGATCTTTAACCTATGACCTTTAGAAAAATAGGCTTCTATACCTAGCCATGTACTAACTGTATACCAAGTTTGGTTAAGATCGGTCGAAGGATGTTCAGTGTATAGTGGTCACAAGGTTGTTACGAAAGGACGCACGGACGAACAAACAAATGGACAGTCCGGTTAATATATCCCCATCGCAAACTTCGTTAGCTGAGGGGATAATACAACTACGAACAACCTACGTTAGCAGTTTTAGTCCCAGTCGCAAAGTTCAACTAAAAGATTACCTTGAAAGACCTCAATATATTAGGGTTTGACACTGCTTTCAACACTATTTTAATTACATCATGGCGGAAGAAAACCTATTCCTAATCCCTCGGTAAACAAACAATAACTAGGCAAGTAATTTTATTTTCTTTAAGTTGCCATGGAAACCAAAAATCTGCATGGGTAGAAAAAATTGAAGTTATTTTGGTGTAGGCATCGAGAGGATGCTTTCTGTAAAGTATCATCCCAATTGACTCACTGGCTTTTGAGGAGAAGATGTTGACGGCCGGATGCCGGACGATGGACGGCAGATGCTGGCCAAAGGGCGATCACAATAACTCACTTTCAGCACTTCATGCTCAGGTGAGCTATTAAGAGACACAAGAGGGCCAGTTTCGCTCCACTTCTATAAGACAAAAATGTAATCACTACAGCCATATTGGCAATCATAATTTGTTTACCAAACAACATGTCTTGTAGGATCACCAACGGAAAATTTCTACAAAATTATTTGGAAATCAGACAGATACTTTTTGAGAAGAAGATTCCTAGCAACCATGATTTTCAACAAATTAATATTGCTCAAATAATCCTTGTATAAGATCATGTGGAAAAGAGACCATTTTACCAAGTTGTCATAAAGTTAGACCAGTAGATTCAAAGGAGAAGAATTTTAAAGTTTTGACAGTTTGCCCATTCTTCTGGTGCCACCTGAGAGCCATGTTTTTAACCAATTAAAGTTTGGTATAGGGTCACCTAAGTGACATTTCAAAGTCAAATTTTCTAGCAATCAGATGAGCAGAGAAATCGTTTGTAGTCTTGGCATCTCTTTTCTTTTCTGACGTCGCGACAAGCATATTCCTACATGGAATTAAAACCTTTGAAAGAGAATCACCAAATGAGCATTCCTGTGAAGTTAGGGTAATTATTAATGGTTTATGAGATGATGTCTTTTGAAGCTAAAAGTAAACAACGGCCAGAGAGTGATCAGCATATATATCACCTTGAACCTTCGGCTCAGGCAATGTAAACATCACTTTTCTGTGGAAATACTCTTCCATACGGTTATTTTGATACCCGATAATAATGTCTACAAGGTTGTTTTAACACCGGACATTTATGACAGGTAAATACATTGTATTGTGAAATTAAATGAATCGAGGAATCAAATTATATCATTCGGTCATCCTCACTCGAAGAATAAGAGGGACATGATGGCCCTGGGTAGCTCACCGTAGTCATGTAAGGATGACTGGTAATGTGTGATTTATCATGCCAACCTCAATCATCAACATGGCTTGAAGGAATATGATAGAGGGTCACCTAAAAAACAGTTCAACAAAACAATTTGAAAATTGGCTAAATATTTTCGGAGGAGAAAAGGTTTTCATTATAGTCATATACGGCACAACAGCACTGCCCCAGGCGGCCACGTTTTTCGACAAATCAACATGGCTTGAAGGAATATGATAGAGGGTCACCTAAGAAACAGTTCATCAAAACAATTTGGAAATTGGCTAAATATTTTCGTCGGAGAATAGGTTTTCATTATAGTCATATACGGCAGGACGGCAGCCACGTTTTTTGATAAATCAACATGGTTTGGAGGAATTTGGTAGGTCACATTTCTACAAAGTGATCAGGAAATCGGCTAGATACTTACGGCGAAGAAGATTTTTTAAAGTTTTCACCATAGCCATACAAGACGAATGTTTGACGCAAAGCGTCAAAGAGAAGCCGTAATTTTTCGTTGTACATGTAGAAATAAGAAAAAAGAACATTTAAATCCACAAACATTAGAACAACTTAAACTGTAGACGGTAATATGCCGATATATTTATCCTTTTGAATACTGTTGTATACTTCAAATTACCTCCCTTTAAGCAATACCAGGATTTTTACCTTGTGATTCGTATGAATAAGATTGACAAACATTGTAATTATATGAATGAAAACTATTATTTAAATTAGTAACAACATCAAAATTAAATTTAAGCCAAGATAAATGTGTACACATTTCATTAATTGTTTATAGATACCCTAATGTATAGGTAAGACTATAAAATTTATATCACGGCAAAATTAATCTTGAAACAGATATTTCTGTGGTTTATATATGTTCATGTTTTCACTTTGCGATGACAATTGTGAATGAAAATCTATAGTGGTAAACGGTTAGCTGTTGAACATGTATTTAAATGTTTAACTCTGTCAAATATTTGTATTCCCTTTAAATTGTTTATTTAAATCGTCATACATGTGTATTTTTAGACAAAGGTGTCAGACCAAATGGGAAAAATATTTGCGGCACTTAATTAAATTGTGCGTATACTTCAAATTACCTCCCTTTAAGAACTACAGGATTTTTTTTCTTGTGATTCGTATGAATAAGTTTGATACACATTAACATTTCAACTAGACAACAACATTTGTCTTGAAACAGATATTTCTGTGGTTTATATAATTATGTTCATGTCTGCACTTCTTCATCTAATTACTGCGTAATACGTGTGAAAGCTTGAGCCGAAGGCTCGAGCGAAGCACGCCTATAGGTTATACGTACGAACACATCATACGAGATCAAAACAACGAGAATTCAGTACAATCTTACTGTTTTTCACATATCAAATCTCAACCCCATAGCACTTTTTTTCGGCCATTTTGCTTCCGGTCTTACTGGTGAATGTAGAGCGCCTATGTAATAGAGAGTGAGAGCGCCTATGTAATAGAGATTGCCAAATGTGACGTCATTGCAACGAAAAGTAACGTAATTGTAAGGCAAGTAATAAATAAATAACAAAAGGAAAACGACAGGAATGGTAGGAAAAGATAGTTTGACTCGTCACAAATGGATTTCATTCACTGGAAGGACTTTATGAAGGCTAAGTCGACTATTCTTTTGTACCTGTCATCATTATTTCATGGATTTTATATCTTTGCAATATAGAGAAGCAATAAACACTTGAAAATGATTGTAAATAATTTCAACGGAAGTTATCGTTCGTGACACTGGCCTCGGATATTATTTTAACTGAAAAGGACGAACAATTCTGTTTCTGTATCGGCATAGCTTCATTTCAAGGTAAGCTATTTATTATATCAATAATTTGCTTAAAAATATAACTTCATTTCTAAATTATTTGTTATATCTGTTGCACAGGTGTTTGTATCGGTCGATATTATTCATAGATAACGTCACTATATTACTATCCTTAAGGATACACTATATAGGGGCAAATTTATCAACCGATACAAATACCTGTGATCTGTTGGGAACGATCCACGATGCTTTCGTCACATCGCGTGACGTCACATGGTGTGTATCGTTTATGACTGTATCTGTCATTTGAAGCCGAAGCCGTCTTGTCAAATGTTGACTCCACTCAAGAAAATAGCTATTAAAACTATCATATCTTCGACTGTCTAGTTGTATTGACTTTAAGACGTTTATCTATTTATTGCAGTAAATGTAGCAAACAAAGAAAACTACAGTCAATTTCAAATTATTTGCCTTCAATTTACATTATTTTTTTACATTGTACAGTTTAACAGTTTATGTCTATGACCTAGTCTTTGTCAAATCATGAAAGTATGACACATTACTTGTCTTTCAACAGGCTGCATTTCTAGTAGATTCATCTTTTTTTTAACCAAAATGTGTTTATTGATCAAACTCAAATGAGTCATGATTGTTTAAAAGAAATGATGTCATATGGGGGCTATCAGTAAAACACTTTACTTTTCTTTCAACAGGCTGAATTTCTAGTAGTTTCCTTCTTTTTTTTTTTATCCAAAATGTGTTTATTGATCAGATTGGACTAAGAATTTAAACATTATTTTCACTAGGTTATTTAAAATACTCTGCATGTATGTATTCAAACAATATTTGAAAAAGATTCAACATCTATTGACAGCACTATTTTCATACTTGGGAGCACAACAACCAATGATGTCATAGAACTCTTCAAATTGAAGAGCAAATGCAAAATAAAAGCCTTTTACGGTCACCGATTTAGGTCCGTCTATGAAACAGGGCAATGTACACTAACTATATCAAACTCAAATAAGGTAAAAACAAACTGAGCATTGAAATCTGTAGATAAAGAGGATCAATCTCTTTTTAAATTCAACAAACACTCAAAATACTTTTTATTCAAATAAATTTGTATAAACATTTTGGTCGAACAATAAAGAAAACGTAATCTGTTTTTCAACAGAAAAAGGCTATAAGGCAGTTCATAATTAATGTCAGTTATGTTAGTCACCCAGTGACCTCACATAAGTGTTCTGTCCTCTGATATAACTGAAATACCACAGAAATGTATCTGTTTTCTATGTAATTTATTGTGAAATCCATTTTTCTGTGTGAAATTGTATAATCTATACAATAGAAATGGTAAAATTTAAATTGGTATACATTCATTGTAACAAAAAAATTCTTATACTTTACTGGTAATAAAAGTACACATATTTTCATGAACTGCTGCTCAAAATAAAAACCTATACTGTAGTTTAATGGTAAAACACCTGGTCTAACAAGAGTTTCTAAGATCAAATCTCAGCAGGTACATGTTTCGAAAGAGGCAACTAAACTTAACAATGTATACATGAAACAATTATGTTGTGGGGAGTTGTCTTACTTAAACACTTATTACATTTTTATCCAGGCTTCTAGTGAAAATAGTTTACTCCCTGTACCCTTTTCAAAAGCTTTTATAATTGAGCAATAACAATTAAAAAAAGGAATGGTTATCAACATTGATAACTCTGAGAATCTGTACATGTTCAAGGATTGATCCAGCTTTGATAACCGTTCTAATATCAAAGTTTTAACGAAATTTATACATCATATTTTTATAATAGAGCAATTTTAACATGATCACTAACAATGTTAAATTATTGCAAATTCTTCTGGAAAATCCATTTCTCTGTTTGTACTTTTTATAATTTCTTTATTTGCTATAAACATACTGTTTATTGTTTTATGCAATAAAATGTATATTGAATATATTGATCAGATCTTATATTATCCATTTTTTTTTCAAACAACATATTTCAGATACATGTATATATATTCAGTAACTGTTGTTGACACTAAGTCTGGTACTTATTAACAAATAATCTGATGCTGTTTTCATGTTTTACAAATTAAAAACCAGAAAAGGAGATAGGTGTTCAAAGTGAAAATGTTGTTGAATAGGAACATATTGTTCATTTTGGATATGTTCATTTTGGATCAATTACACCATTTCGACAATGTATTCGGATTAGTCACAGAAATCAAGTAATTTACATCAGACAAGGCCGGCTAAACTTTAACCTTTCCAACATACATCATTATAAATGGGACTTTTGAAAATATTTGTCAAAAATTACATTTTTCTCAGTCATCTTAAATTGTCTCAAGATTATACATTCAGCCAGATCATGCAAAGTTAGCCATCTGCCTTGTAAGATTGTTGTGTGGAGTAATGTTAAGCGCAAGTCATTCAATCAACCATGGTAAGAGTCAGTTTTCAATTATATGTATTACTAGTTTACAAATAACTGGCATTTGTAAAAATAAATCAGAACATTCTTCAATGCCTTTTAGTGTTGTTTTCCATCAACATCCTTGGAAATCTTACAGTCTATTACAATCCTGACCTAATAAAAAATAAAACAGATATATGTACAAATTAAACTTAAATGCATGCTAAGTTTCGTTTTTTTCAATATGTTTTTCAAATTCTGTTTTTGTAACTTAAATTTCTACAATTTGCCTATTAATTTGTTTCTTGTTGGGGGACAGACAGTGCTTAATTAATTGTTCTTTCTTTCACACGACCTAGGCTTTGCCTATTAACATATTATATGATAGCATGTAAGGAACCAGATTACATTTACCGCTAGCCTCTTGTTTATGGTTCCCGGTTTGACATACTATCGAACTAATACGAAAAAAACCCATGCTTATAGTTAACGGGCGTGAGATTTTTTTTTTTTTTTTTTTTTTTCAATAACCCATGAAGCTTTCTGAAATGAAACTGAACAAAATCCATGGGGGCCGCCATTTTGGATATGTATAAAAAGCAGACGTGAAACACAGATTGAAAATTATTGTCGGCTTTTTAATCATTTTTTTTAAAATCGGTATTTTGGGTATGTATAAAATGAGCAGAAAAACACGGATTGAAAATTATTGTCGTCTTTTTAATCAATTTTTTTAAAATCGATATTTAAGATCATAAAAGTGCTGGAATTAACATTTGTACGAAAAGTTAAAAATAAATGGAAATCTATAAGAAATATGTCAAAAAACGACAGCATTAGCCTTCTACGCCCGAAACTAAATTTTGACTGTATCGTAGCCAAAGAAGGACGTGACGTCATTTCCGTTACACTTCATCTTGGCGTAACGTCAATGGAGCGACGTCGTTTCCCGCAAAAAAGTGGTACATGAAGACCCCAGATTCCTATACATGAGCTATTGACTCAATCATTCAAAGTATAATTATTTATCAAACATTGTGGCAAAAGGATAACTTTCTCATAAGGAGCAATTGTTCTTGTTGCGACAATCTTTTCCTAAATCATAGGCCTCAGAAACCGTCTCTAATAGGGAAAGAGTTTAGCAGAAATGTGACCCCTTACATAATTTGTTCCAGTCATATTGACTGCTTGAAAAAGACAGTCGCCAGGTGGCATCAGAAAAGGGCTGATCTATTTGCTTCTTTAATGTAGGTGATCGATTAAGGATCATCTTGGCCCTCATGTTTTAGCCTCGTTCATTATAAATGTATTCCTTGATTTTCTGAAAGTCTTTACTTTATTATTTTCTGTTCGTAATAATAGACGACAGCAATACGAATTGCAAATATGTTTTGATAATGCAAGACACATGCCATTAACATTATTATTGTCTAGTCAATTACTTATAAATCCTTATTTATGGCCAAAATATGCTCTTAAATTTTTGTTTATAATTATCTTGCGTTTTTTTCGTAAATAGGTAGCACCTATAGATATATTATGTCTGAGGCAGCTAACCAGTTCAGTTTTTAATGTTTAGACTAGATACAGTATGAATTTCGCTTAAATAAAAATGTACATGCGTTCATTTAATATACTGGCCTTTGTCTTTTGTTTTTAATTTGTAAAACTTACACACATATATAGAGTGTAAAAGGGATGTTTTAAAAGTCATTACCTTAAATTAATGTACTTAGTAAGGACAAAGAGAAATCAAGATATGTGGTCACGCTGGCAGGTCTAAATGGCGGCTTCCAATAATGCTTAACATCATGACTGGAAGTAATCTGATAAGGGTCACCAAAGAAACAATCCTATTTTTTTAGTTTTATCTTTCGGTTAACATGGAAACTGGAATTCTGCATTACTCCAAACAAATTGAAGTTTCATCCCAATTGACCCACTGGTTACAGAGTAGTTGATGATGAGGTATGGACGACAGACAAGGGGCGATCACATTGTTGTGTGTGTTGTTTAGAGCGGTTGACCAAACTATGTATTACGGGTCCTCAGATAATTATATTTTCCAACGGTCGGATAGCTGTCAATTATTACACCTGTCCTTCATGATGCTGTGTTTTAACATCCTATATTTTATGTGTAATACGTCATCATTTAATCAACTATGGTGTAAAGGATCGATTCCAGATTTAATCAGGAATTTCTCCTTTTGCCACTCTTTTCAATAATTCAACTGTCCTTAATAGAGTTTACATATTTTTGATGTTTTCAAGCTTTTCTGCAGCATATGTGTTGCAGGGGCATACCTTTGCAATACTCAATGTGTAGGCCGTCTCGTGAGAAAATCAACATTCTGGACTCTGCGTAAAGTATCGACCCGGATCAGCCTAAGCATGCCACACAGGCCTACCCGGATAGACACTTTTCGCCTCCTGTGGATTTTCTGTTTCAGGAATAACTACTCTATACATCTATCCCCATAAGACGGAATGTGTCAGCTGGATCAGTCTGCGCGGACAGCGCAGGCTGATCTGGTTGATACATTACGCATATGTCTATCGCCGCAGCTGCATTTTGAGAAAAAATGTGTAGGCACGTGCCTTCAGGGAGCTACGCCCCTGTGTTTTATAAGGGAAAGTGTTAAACAAGAGACAGAACAGAAGCTTTCTTAAGGAAAGGTGGAATTGTGGATTGTGACCTATTTCCTCTTTCCTCTAAATCATTTCATACACTGTTTGCATGAAATACATCAAACTGATTCATTCTATCAATATGAGAAGAGTTCAATGAGTTGACCCTGCAATTATTTCTCCTAACTGAAACAAGGCAGACACACGGGCTAGTTTTAAAAAAGTGTTTAATCAAAAACAAGTAAAATACATGTACATCATTCATAGATACAGATAACAAAAATCAAAGTGCATACTAGATTGACAAAGACATAGATAATTATATCTCTATATAAAAACGTCACAATTTTTCCACTCGCATAAACTGTAACATATCTCATGCACTTTATCCAACGTTTACAAAGCACATGTGTTCCTATCAATAGCAAATGGAAAGTAATTGGAAGCAGTAACACGAACACTGACCTAACATGGGATTCATGTAAATATGGTAACATGATGACTGACCTTACATGGGATTCATGTAAAGATGGTTTCATGAACACTGGCCTTACATGGGATTAATGTTAAGATGATTACATCAACACTGACCGTATATGGGATTCATTTAAAGATGATTACATCAACACTAACCTTACATGGGATTCATATAAATATGGTTACATGACCACTGACTTTACACAGGATTCATGTAAAGATGGTTACATGAACACTGGCCTTATATGGGAATCATGTAAAAATGGTTTCATGAACACTGGCCTTACATGGGATTAATGTAAAGATGATGGTTTCATGAACACTGACCTTACACGGGAATCATTTAAAGATGATAACATGAACACCGACCTTACATGGGATTCGTGTTATAATGGTCACATGAAAACTGACCTTTCATTGGATTCATGAAAAGATGGTTACATGAACACTGGTATTACATGAGATTCATGTACAGATGATCACATGAACACTAACCTTTAACCCTTTCCCTCATACGACAATTCTTCAGCAGACGACTTTGAACGTATTTTGTCAAAACATAGAAAATCTTCATAATTGAATGGATAACCTATGACAAAAAGTTGAAAACATTGTGGCAAAAGGAGAAATTGCACGTTTTGTGCAATTTCTTCTTTTGTCACTACGTTTTCAAAACGCCGTCTGCTGAAGAGGCGTCAGAAAGCGTCTATATGAGGGAAAGGGTTAATGGAATTCATGTAAAGATGGTTACATGAATACTGGCCTTACATGGGATTTATGCAAACATGATAACATGAACACCTACCTTACATTGGATTCATGTAAGGATGGTTACATGAATACTGGCCTTACATGGGATTCATGTAAAGAGTAGGATGCCACTACAACCATTTTTGCATGAAGGTTTTTGATTTAGGTTAGACAACAAATGCCTAGATATCCATTTCCCACATGCAGATGCATTTTGATGCAATTGCAGGAGACAGCTTCTGAAAACATTATTGCAATAGTTGAAATTGCTTATAATGAGCAATATCTCTCTTTCTCATATTTTCAATTCTTTAAAAAAATGATACTTTCATTTGTCAACATTTTCTATGTTTCTGACTATAAGTTTTCAAAGTTGTGTGCCGCAGATTTACTGTATGTTGTAAAGAGTATAGGGGTGAACAGGCCTTTGTAACACACATTTGAGCTGTTCCAAGAGAAAAAACCAACATTGTGGACTCTACATAAAGTATCGACCTGGATCAGCCTAAGCATGCCACGCAGGCTTAAACGGACAGACATTTTAAGCCTCCTGTGTTTCATGAATACTTACTCTACACCTCTATCACCCTGAGAATGTGTCAGCCCAGATTATCCTGTGTGAGTCCATAATGTTGGTTTTCTGGTGGAATGGCTCATCTCTCTTACTCTTTATTGCGGGTTCTCACTACAAAGGGTATGAACGTTTATTTAAGATTTCAGAAGGTTTTAAATACATATACATACATTTTGATGCATCTGCAGCAATACCATTTCAAACATTATGGCAAAAGATAGAGCAATTTCTCCTTTTGCCACATATGCTTCCAACTCATATTATTATTTTTGCAAATATTTTTCTTTTTTAAAGTTGTCTGCTGCAAATTTGTTGTACATGGGATAGTGTAAAATTTATGATTCAGGTCTGAAAACACTCATGCAAAATATATTTGAAATCCAAGTTTATATCTTGAAAGTTTCATAAGGACATGGCACTTTGTTACTTAAAGCACTTTTAAACATTACTACAGACTTCACTATACAATAAAATTGACATTTTAATAACCATGTAGAGCATTTTAGAACCAATTTGGAGTAAAGTATAAATAGCTAAAAAACTAAATTCTTATATTTATTCATTCATTATATATTTTTTGTTTTCAATAAGGATAGGTTCAAAGAAAACAACCCATTCCGCCTACTAAGCACAAATATTGAAGAAAAAAAAAAGATAGAACATCTCAGAGACATATAAATACATACATGTTTTTGAACTTCTGTATCATAAGTATTATAATTGAACAGTTTAATTTTTATTGAGCTAACAGGGATTTTTTTTCATATTCCCATAATGTTTTCAGAAGTCAAATTAAGTCGCTTTTACAGCAAACTTCTTTTGGAAACATTGTCGGAAAACAATAAATGGCAATAAATTTTCGCACGTTTTCAATACTGTATCATAATTTCAGATGTAACAGATGTTATGTCCTTTTTGCCCCAGATGTTTTCAAAGCAGACAGCAATGACCCTTTCCCACATACAGGTACTTTCTGACATCACTGCAGCAGATGACTTGTGAGAACATTGTGTCAATAGTAGAAAATGCTCATAACCAATAATATAGGTTATTGACCCTGCACTGTGAAATCATCGTTGGACCGAGTTCTTTGGTTGACGTTGCCGAGCTTGCGAGGCTACGTTCGCCAAAGATCGAGGTCCAACGATGATTTCACAGTACAGGGTCAATAACCTTTTTATTGCATACTTTCATATTGTAAACTATTTGCTTTACGTTGTGGAGGTTATTTTTATTATCTAGAATTGATAAATCTGCTTCCGAATTAAAAACAAACTGTTTGTTTATATAAGTAGTAATTTTTGTGCAAATGCCGTTTGAATTATAACGGTGACGTAATTTTTTTTAATGACGTCATGCACGTGCATAACCAACATTTTAGACGCGCGTTTTAGACTGTTTTCATGTCAAAAACGTACTGTTAGCATGAGACAGTAAGAAATTGTCCATGATCAATATATGAGAATTTAACATTACAAAGTCCCGTGAGGTTTAACAATGATATTTAGTTCAGCTATGTTTGTTTACATAACAAAAGTAGTCCCTAGCATGTTAATTATGCAGAATTTTCGCACGTCCTTATCTACGGTCATGATCACTCCTTGACAGCGGTCATGATCGAAAAATCATGACCACTTTCTTCAATGCAAAGTGAACGGGACAATATCAAAGTATGCAATAATTTCTCATTATGTCACATGATGTGTCAAATTCATTTAATAATTGTTCTTTCATTTATTGTTTCCATAACTTGTACTCGATGGATGTTTTCCAAGTCAGATTTGTTGTATTTTGGAAAGAGTTGAATCTACTATATGCATTGTTGGCTGAATGAAAATTAGACACGTTACCTTCTTAAGACATAACTGAGTTATATAAGTATTACATGTATTATACAAATGATAGATATCCATTCAGATATCATATTTCTTGTTTGTCTTTCAACACATTACACCTCTGCAGCATACAACTTTTGTGAACATTGTGACAAAAAGAGAAACTTTGCTCATACCTTCACAGTAATGAAGTGTATAGATTTTTTTGAGTTTTTAATAAGATGATTTTATAATCGTCTGCTGCAGATTTGTTGTACGTGGGAAAGGGTTATGACTATGCACCAGCTGTCCCCACATGTAGATGAATTGGATTCTTTCATGTATTTTTCTGTTATCCCGATCATAAATATGTAGTAATTATAACTATTTCCCTTAAGCCTTTCCCACATATAGCAAATCTGCAGCAGACGACTTTGAAAACATACAAAAATGTGAAAAATCGTTTTGAGCAATTTCTACTTTTGTCGCAATGTTTTCAATATTCGTCTGCTGCAGATGCATCTAAACGTGGAAATGGTATATACATGGATAACGGAATTGGCAGCAGACGACTGTGAAAACGTCAATTCAAAAGTAGGGAAAATCTCCCCCCAAATTAACAATAAACAAATAAAAAAATCACAACAATGAACTCTGGTAAGTCTGTGTCTAATCAGGGACACTATATTATATAGTGTCCCTGGTCTAATCTAAGATTCCAAAACAAGGGGGGAATTTTATCCGAAAATGGATTCTATGAACAAATTTAAGCATTTTCCTTCTTTGAATTTGTAAAATAATCCTCGCTTCATTACCAATTTGAAGAATATTAAAAACAGTGTGTGAAATAGCAGACCCCACCTCCCCTCCCCCCGCACCTCCTAGATTGGACACTGGTTAGGATAGTTAGGTGTTGTGATGGTTCAAAATGTCAGCAAAGATTCTGAACAAGTTGATGACTGTCGACTACGTCAGCAAATTATGAGCTTCATTGCAAACAGTTGTAACTACATTACGTTACAAGGCGTAGTTACAACCATTTCTCATGAAGCGATCAAAATATAATATTTGTTGTGAGCATTCCCATGGCATCCTGTTATCCCTTTCCCTTATACGACAATTATGCTGCAGACGACTTTGAAAACATCAGGGAAAAATAATTGTTAATCTCTATATAAGAGTGTTATATTATTGATGAGTTGAAAACATTGTGGCAAATGGAGAAACTGTTTATTATGAGCAATTTCTCCTTTTTCCACAATGTTTTCAAATATTGTCTGCTGCAGATGCATCAGAAAGCATCTGTTTGTGGGAAAGGGTTAACATATTTCTTATAACCCAATAAAACCCTTATTTGTATTCATTAACCCTTTCCCTCATACAACAATTCTGCAGCAGATGACTTTGAACGTATTTTGACAAAACATAGAAAATCTCCATAATTGAATGGATAACCTATGACAAAAAGTGGAAAACATTGTGGCAAAAGGAGAAATTGCATGTTTTGTGCAATTTCTTCTTTTGCACTATGTTTTCAAAAAGCCGTCTGCTGCAGAGGCGTCAGAAAGCGTCTATATGAGGGAAAGGGTTAATGCGTTATTATTGTATTGATAAAACATTTGGGTGTAATTAAATACATAAGTTCATATTGAACATGACATTGTATGCACTATTGAAGCTATTTTATTTTCAAACATATACTAATGAAACTGTATGCATATTATATGATTTATTTTAAATTGTTTTAAAATATGTTTTGTTGTTAAAGGAAGGTCCAACATTAAGACATATAAACTAGTCAAGGTTGACTTTTGACCATATTATTTTTTAATGCGATTTGTTTACACATAATATGAGCATAAAAAAATGTCAAATTTAAAAATTTTTGAAAACATAGTGCAAAAGAAGAAATTGCACAAAACATGCAATTTCTCCTTTTGCCACAATGTTTTCCACTTTTTGTCATAGGTTATCCATTCAATTATGGAGATTTTCTATGTTTTGACAAAATACGTTCAAAGTCGTCTACTGCAGAATTGTTGTATGAGGGAAAGGGTTAAAACACTGATATGAACAGAAGTGACTAACATGTCCATATACTAAAACATAGTCTGATCATTCAGTTAGAGTTCAATTACCACACTTGGCATGTCAAGGTCATATTTTCCACTTTTCCTCTTTGGCACTATCTAAATTTGACCTTGGGAGTTGCTAGGGTCAACAATCTACCTCTAATCAATTTGTGGATTATACAGAAAAATGAAAAAAAAAATGAAAATAATTGTTATCCAATTTCACTGCTATGAATATGGCATAATACCAAATTGAATTAATATTTCAAAAATAAATCCAACAACTTTAAGCTCTATTGTTTTTTAAAAAGTTGCAAACATTGTGAAAAGATAAATATTCTCCAATTTAAACTCCCCCCCTGATGTATTTTCATGTTTACATCATAATCATCAACAATCAATAAGTTATTGATCATCAATTCTAAGTGACTTGATTGACTGATTGATTTGGGTTTAACACCATTTTCAACAATTTTTCAGTCATATCCCATCAGCCAGTGTACCTATCCATGTGCTTCCTGGCTTTCTCACTACAGTACTCCACTCAACAGGCTGCTTTTCCACATAGACTGTTAGGTTACCCCCATTGGTGGAAGTCGCATGACACTAGTCACATCAAATCTTAATGAAATACAGGTACATCATGTTCCAGTCCTCTTTTAAAAGGGTGTAGATAACTAATTAATTAAGAGTTCATAATGTTGCAAAAGTATGCATCATTCAATAGCTATGCAAACACTTTATCTTTGGTAATTTCATTATCAAATACTAAATAATTTTGGTCTTTAACCCTTTTCCACATATGGACGCTTTTTGATGCCTCTGCTGTAGACAACTTGAAAACACGGACAAAAGGAGAAATTGCTCAATATGAGCAATTTCTCCTGTAGCCACTAGGTTTTCCACTCATATAATTATAAAACCCTTATTTATGAAGATTTTTCGTGTTTTTGTCAATGTTTTCGAGATTGTCTGATGCAGATTTGTTGTATTGTGGGAAAGAGATAAACACTAATAAATGATTCAGATTTACTTTATATTTGAATGATGCAAAACATTCAGGAATCACCCTACAACCCCTCCTTCACACACACAACAGACAAACCTCCACATCAATAATTTGATGACTCCCTGGAAAATGTTAGTAGCTTCATTTTGTGTATAACCCTTTACCACATACAACAATTCTGTAGTGTAGCAGACGACTTTGAAATCATCTTGCGGAAAAAATATAATAAATCTTAATAAATGAAAGTATAATAATTCAATATAGATGAAAACCTTGTGATTAAGGGAGAAAAATACTCAATATGAGCAATTTCTCATTTTGCAACAATGTTTTCAAAAGCTGTCTGCTGCAGAGGAATCAAAAAGCCTCTGTATGTGGGAAAAGGTTAAAATGAGAAAGATATCGTGCAAAGATCAGTCTTCTTCACCATCTTAACTACCGGTAGACATCTAAATGTTGGTGTGAATGCTGAATGCTTCCTCATACCCGAGAGTAATGTTCCTGAACCATGTCTATTATGGGTACAGAAGTCCACATAAGGAGGCCTATATAACTCCTTTCCTCACAATATCTCTCTTATCAACCAATGAGACGATTCTTTTGAGTACCCACAACATAGGGTTATAAGTCAAATAAGGATTTTAGAACATGCCCCATTTTTAGAGCTCTGTAGGTATAACCCTTTCCTACATTTTAATGTATGAGGGACAGGGATAATGTAATTTGAATTTGATATGGAAATATAAGTCTCAATCTTTAGTTTGTACTAAAATGTATACCTATATACTGCCTTTGTTGTAAATTAAAATCTATCGTGTGAGAATTTTTTTTCTGTCTGTGAAGATCAAGATATGGTTCACAGAACTTAAACCTCATAAAAAGATCTGATGACTGCCTCATTGATTGACCTTTGTGTCAGCCAATCAAATTGTCCCTTACCAAATCGTAAGGCATGAAACTGGTTTAATAATGATTTAAATTAACCCTTTCCCTCATATAGACGCTTTCTGACGCCTCTGCAGTAGAAGGCTTTTTTAAAAACATAGTGACAAAAGAAGAAATTGCTTTTGATGGAGTTACCAGGTGGTTTACCAAACAGTATCTCTCTTATAACCCAATCAAACCCTAATTTGTATTCATTAACCCTTTCCCTCATACGGCAATTCTGCAGCAGACGACTTTGAACGTATTTTGTCAAACAATAGAAAATCTCCATAATTGAATGGATAACCTATGACAAAAAGTGGAAAACATTGTGGCAAAAGGAGAAATTGCATGTTTTGTGCAATTTCTTCTTTTGTCACTATGTTTTGAAAAAGCTGTCTGCTGCAGAGGCGTTAGAAAGCGTCTATATGAGGAAAAGGGTTAAATAAACAATACAGAGAAGTGGCAATTGTCCAGTACTCTGATTGTACAGCATGGGCAATTGTGGTATCGTGCATCTTCATTGGACATAAAAACCGAGCATATCAAGATGACCCTTTCTAAGTAGTAGTCAGATCCATTCTGCGTATAGCAAAGTTTTTCAGTCTGATTTTAAAGAGATTTGATGTACTTTTGAGACAAAGTGAAACCCCAGAGATATTAATTTTTTTTTGCAATGAACAAGATATTTCAATTGGCTGTTTACTGGAGGATGCAGTTGGTCAAGTGACAAATTGTAATATCTCGAAAATTAATGAAAGAATTTTGTTTCCGGTAGCTTTCATAAGTTGTCTACTGCAGAGGCATCGTAAGTCATCTGTAACTTGACAATAATACAAGATCATTTTCATCTTGTTTCAAATTTTGTGTTGAACCCTTTCCTACATATAGCAGCAGATAGATCACCAAAATGTTTTCAATTCTATTCAATAATAATAGATCTACTTCGTCTTTAGAGATTTACCCATATAGACAATTGTCTGCTGCAGATGTGTTGTATGTGGGAAAGGGTCAAGCCCTGTTATCAATATACGAGTAATCGGTGTTTTGCAATAATCTTCGACCTGGATAAGGGCAAGTCAACTGACCTTTGCCCGACACCCACACTTAAACCCTATGTAGTGGGTACTCAAAATAATTTTTGCATTGATTCAATTCTTTTGAGTACCCACAGCATAGGGATTGGACATGAAATGTTTGTTTTTTAGACCAAAAAACATGCCCCTTATCTGGAATTCTGATCAGGTTATCACTTTACCACCTACACACACAGATGCTTTCTGACGCCTCTGAAGCAGACAACTTATGAAAACAATATGCCACAATGTTTTCCAGTAATCATATCTTCATTTATGGGGGGATTTTCCATGTTTTTACCTAGATTCTTTCAAAGTCGTTATGCTGCAGATTTGTTGTATGTGGGAAAGGGTTATCAAATAGATGGGAACAACAATAAACAGAATATACCGCAGCCAGTGTTCATACAAGAGAGTCTGCTAATTTTGATGTTGTTTCTTCACAAACTGTTAGGTTATAGCCTGGAATAAACCCAATGGCAAAATCAATATTCAAGGATGAAAAAAAAATCAATCCTACACTCAACAGTCAAACCACCTACTCATAGACAATGCATTGTATCGACTGCAAATGTGTCACAAACTGTTTCAACGTGTTGTCCCTTTTCTGCAATGCTTTGAAACTCGGCACTTGACTTAAGTTAAATTATTGAAAAGAGTTAAAAACAAAGTGGCTTAAATAATCTAAGGTTACCCATACTGCTGTAGTGCTTGCAGACAGCTTTTTGAAAACATCGTGACCAAAGAAGAAATTGCTCAAAACAAGCAATTTCTACTTTTGTCACCATGTTTTCAACTCGATTCAATTATGTACTTTCGTATAAAGTGAGTTCTGTTTTCAGGTATGTTTTCAAAGTCATCTGCTGCAGGGTCGTGGTAAAAGGGAAAGGGTTTAAAGTGTACACTATAGTATGAACAAAATAAGGTCACAGTTATGTACTCACTGAAAATTATAAGTTCAAGACCCTTCTCCATATAGAAAATGGACCACAGTCTTAATCAACCCTTCCATAATCCAACACATCTGCAGCAGAAGACTTTGAAGTTATTTACTAAAAACTATTGAAAACATTGTTACTAAAGGAGAAATTGCTTTTTTTTTTAGCAATTTCTCCTTTTGCCACAATGTTTTCAAAAGTAATCTGCAGCAGATGCGTCAACATGCTTCTATAGATGGAAAGGGTTAATACAGTCCGAGGCTTTATGGATTAACACACTTTTGAGACAAACATTTCCAAATCTGGCTATTTCTTAATAACCTGTGTAAATATTGAATCTATGTCAAAATGACCAGTTCCACTTTAATATCTTTTAAAATCTCCAGTAACCATATTTCTTTACATTTGTAAGGGCTTAGATAAAGAACAAATTATCCCTTACTGATATACATCAAATATACAACAGACAGCTTCGAACATAACATGGCAAAATATGAAAATTCTCTATAAATGCAGGTATAATTATTGAATAAAGTTGAAAATGTTGCGGTAATTGTTCATTTTGAGCAAATTTCCCCCTTTGTCATAATGTCTCCGAAGGACATCATTCTGCTGAAGATGCTTCAAAATGTGCCTGCATGTGGGAAAGGGTCAACTTAAAATCCATTTCCTAATGAAATAGCAATAGCGGAAATTATAACCTGTACACGTAGTACTCATAGGTAATTGTAAACCATTTTACACATGAAACAAATCTACAGCCTGTTTTCAAAAGCCATCTACAGCAGATAAATCAAAATGTGTCTGCAAGGGGGAAAGGGTAAGGTCAAATTGACAGGTATTTGTACTATATTTTAACCCTTTCCCTCATATAGACGCTTTCTGACGCCTCTGCAGCAGACGGCTTTTTGAAAACATAGTGACAAAAGAAGAAATTGCACAAAACGTGCAATTTCTCCTTTTGCCACAATGTTTTCCACTTTTTGTCAAAGGTTATCCATTCAATTATGGAGATTTCCTATGTTTTGACAAAATACGTTAAAGTCGTCTGCTGCAGAATTGTCGTATGAGGGAAAGGGTTAAACCTTCAGATTTCAGAATAAACCTAGTTTCAAAGTAATTTACAAGCAAAATGACATTGTGTAGATAAGAATTACACAGCAAACTTTTGTGGCCTGATCCATGTTCGAAGTTAGCTTCATGAAGATATGTTCTAAACAAGAGGGCCATGAGGGCCATAGATCGCTCACCTGAATTATGCAATGCGATTTCTAATGCAAAACACATCAAGACAATTATTCTGACAAAGATTCAAAATGCAACCTCCAGAGTGTTCACAAGATTTTCCTTCAATTTGGCTAAGTGACCTATTGTTTAAAATTGACATGACCAATATTCGAACTTGGCCTACATATCAAGACAATCATTCTGATAAAGTGTTAACATGCTCAAGTTAAAAATGCAGCATGCAGATTGTTAACAAGATTTTCCTTCGATATGGCCTAGTGACCTAGTTTTTGATTGATTGATTGATTGATGTTTAACGCCGTTTTTAACAATTTCTCAGTTATATCACGGCAGCCAGTTCACCTACTCATGCATTTCCTGGTTTTCTCATACCAGTACTCCACACAACAATCTTCCCAAGCAACTGGCTGCTTTTCCACATAGACTTAGCCCATTGGTGGAAGACGAATGATGCATGTCGCATTGACGTTTGTCAATCGTCGGAAAGAAAGTTGGCCGAGCCGGGATTCAAACTCACAACCCCTGGATAGACAGCCCGCGTCGCTACCGACTGAGCTACCGGGGCTCGGCCCTAGTTTTTGAACAGACATGACTAATATTCTAACTTGGCCTACATATCATCAAGACAAAACATTCTGATAAAGTTTCAAGATGTTTAAGTTAAAAATGCAGCATCCAGATTGTTAACAAGATTTTATTCAATTTGACATACTGACTTTTTGACCCGTATTCAAACTTGACCTATCTTGACATCAAGACAATTATTCTGACAAAGTGCAACCTCCAGAGTGTTCACAAGATTTTCCTTCAATTTGGCCGAGTGACCTATTTTTTAAATAGACATGACCAATATTCGAACTTGGCCTACATATCATCAAGACAATCATTCTGATAAAGTTTTAACATGCTCAAGTTAAAAATGCAGCATCCAGATTGTTAACAAGATTTTCTTCACTTTGACCTAGTGACCAACTTTTTGACCCATATTCAAACTTGCCCTACATATCATTAAGACAAATATTCTGATAAAATTTAAACATGCTCAAGTTAACAAGAGCACCGCGTACAGCACAGACGCTCGACTGATAGAAAACAGAAAAAAAGCTGAGCTGAACAAAAAACCTTAACCCTTTCCCTCATATAGACGCTTTCTGACACCTCTGCAGCAGACAGCTTTTTGAAAACATAGTGACAAAAGAAGAAATTGCTCAAAACGAGTAATTTCTCCTTTTGACACAACATTTTCCACTTTTAGTCATAGGTTATCCATTATAATTATAGAGATTTTTTATTTTTTTGTCAAAATATGTTCAAAGTCGTCTGCTGCAGAATTGACATATGAGGGAAAGGGTTAACAAGGCAATTGTTGAAGACACACCACGCAAACAGGCCGGACGACAGACAAAATGTGATCACAATAGCTCACCTTGAGCACCTTGTACACAGGCAAGTTAAAAACTCATCTGAGCAAGGAATTTAAGATACTTGATAGATTATATTCTACCACATTTAGATGCTTTCTCACGCCTCTGCAGCACACGACTTTTGAAAACATTGTTGCAACAGGAGAAATTGCTAATAAAACAAGCAATTTCTCCATTTGCCACAATGTTTTCAACTTTTTGCAGTAATTATACCTTCATTTATAGAGATTTTCCAAGTTTTACCAATATGCTCTCAAAGTTATTATTGGTTGACTCGATGACCTCAGGCTTTCATGGGTCAGTGGTAAGCATGACATATTTAGACAGGTATGAACTTAACCCTTTCCCTCATACGACAATTCTGCAGCAGACGACTTTGAACGTAATTTGTCAAAACATAGAAAATCTCCATAATTGAATGGATAACCTATGACAAAAAGTGGAAAACATTGTGGCAAAAGGAGAAATTGCACGTTTTGTGCAATTTCTCTTTTTGTCACTATGTTTTCAAAAAGCTGTCTGCTGCATAGGCGTCCGAAAGCGTCTATATGAGGGAAAGGGTTAATATATTACACAAGAAACCAACATTTAATCTAAGCTTTTCGTTATTCTGAAGCCTATTTTGTTTTAATAATAATGAGCAACTTCAACTTTATTAAAAATTATGCTTTCTTTTAAAGAGATTTGTGGGACAGGGTTAAAAATGAATATCAGGTTAGAATGTTAGAAGTTTTTGTAAACCGCCAGCATGCAGTAACATGTTGTAACATTTTTTACAGCTTTTTGTCTCAAAGCCACAAGCAGGTTAACGTGATAACCCTTTGCATTCTAGGAATTTTGAGAGAAGCAAAAAGAATGGTTAACTCTTTACAACACATAGATGCCTTCTGATGCCTCTGCAGCAGACACTTTTGAAAACATCTTTTCAGTAATTATTAGTCGCCGGGCAGGACATTTATAGAGGTTTTCTGTGTTATTGCTTAGATAATTTCAAAGTCGTCTGCTGCAGATTTGTTGTAGGTGGATAAGGATTAACACATAAGTCTAATGGGCTCTTTGAAAGCCTCTTAGAGAAGTAAAGGTTCACCAAAATTAATGAATGTTATAGTGAGAGAGACTTGGAACTACTCAACATAGGCAGGTCGGCCAGGGGTGTAAACTCGTTACCCCTGGATAGATAGCCCTTTATGACTATTAACCCTTTCCCACATATTCATGATGCCTCTGCAACAGACAGCTTTTTGAAAACATGGGGACAAATAAGAAATCGCTCACCCACATATTCATGATGCCTCTGCAACAGACGGCTTTTTGAAAACATGGGGACAAATAAGAAATCGCTCAAAGCGAGTAATTTCTCCTTTTGTCACCATGTTTACAACTCTATTCAATTATTGTACCTTCATTTAAAGAGAGTTTCCATTTTCTTTCCAGGTATGTTTTCAAAGTTGTCTGCAGATTATTTGTATGTAGGAAAGAGTTAAACTGAGCTATCGCAGATTGTGGGGGGCAAATGGAGAAATTGTTCAAAATGAAAGTCCATGAACAAGATTAAATTTCCTGACCTAAAGGCTGGAGTAAGAATGGCAACTATATCTCAACCCTTTCAAACTGATTATCAACACCAGGCTAGGAAGGTCAACCATTTCCTACAAGCAGACGCATTTTGACTCCGACGTAAGTTTGAAAAACATTGTGACAATAGGTGATTTTACCCATTTGCTACAATGTTTTCAACTCTATTTGATAATACTTTCATTTATAGATTTTTAATATTTTTGGCTTGATGCTTTCAAAGTCGTCTGCTGCAGATTTGTTGTACGAGGGTAAGGGTTAAGATTACACATTCTTTCCATCATGGTAACAGACCTTCATGTATATTTCCCATACAGTTACATAGACACACTGCACACTCAAACATTATGTACAGATACATGTATCAGCACTTCTAAAACAAAGTTTTCTCATATTTAAGATTTTAATTTGTCAAGTCTCAAACAAACCAAAAGCTTTCCATTTACTTTCTTCAGTTAGTACATGTAAGTTTATCTCTTGATTATACTTAACATAAGTTATTGAGCAAAACCCTAAGTTTGATGTTTGTATGAACGACAACGTAACCATTGGACTATTTATTTATTGGGGTTTTACGCCGCTTTCAACATTATTTCAGTTATATCACGGCGATAGTTCACTTATTCATGATCCCTGGGTAAACAAACCAGTACTAGGCTGGAAAATGTGCCCAAGGGCATTCCACCATGACCGTAGTGCCGCGACTGGGGATCGAACCCGGGACATCCAGTTTCGAAATCTCCGACGCTAACCACAGCGGATTCCTGACCATTGGACTAACCTCGTACCGAAAGTATTCAACTCTTAAATCGCTTTTCATACTCTGAAATGAACTCTGTGCTCAAATCAAGACTTCTGATTGGACAATTTCGAGAAAGAATTTGCTTCTGACCAATCAGATCCTTGAGCACAGACTGAGCACAGCTTGTTGTTTAAAAGATTTGAAGCCAGTTATCAAATGGTTGATCCTTTCCAACTTACAGACATTTTCAGAAGCCTCTGCAGCAGACGACTTTTGAAAACAATGTGGCAAAAGGAGAAATAGAATAACCCAATTCAATAATTATGATTTCCTTTTGAGAACTTCCATATCTTTGCAAAGATGTTTTCGAAGTTGTCTGCTGCAGATTTGTTGTATTTGGGAAATGGTAAATCATTGCCATTAACCCTTTACCTCATATAAACGCTTTCTGACGCCTCTGCAGCAGACAGCTTTTTGAAAACAGTGACAAAAGAAGAAATTGCTCAAATCGAGCAATTTCTCCTTTTGCCAATGTTTTCCACTTTTAGTCATAGGTCATCCATTCAATTATAGAGATTTTCTATTTTTTGACAAAATATGTTTAAAGTCGTCTGCTGCAGACTTGTCTTATGTGGGAAAGGGTTAATTAAACAACAGACAACTAGGAAAACTTCAGTATCATTTATATACTCTTATCAATCCAAACGTAAAAGCTAAAAAAAATAACAGTATCAGGGGCGTAGCTTTGCTATAATCAATGTGTAGGCCTTCTCGTGAGAAAAATCAATATTGTGGACTGCGTTAAGTATCGATCCGGATCAGCCTAAGCATGCCACACAGGCCTACCCGGATAGACACCTTTCGCCTCCTGTAGATTTTCTGTTTCAGGAATAACTACTCTATACATCTATCCCCCTAAGACGGAATGTGTCGGCCGGATCAGTCTGTGCGGACAGCGCAGGCTGATCCGGTCGATACATTACGCAGATGTCTATCGCCGCAGCTGCATTTTTAGAAAAAATGTGTAGGCACGTGCCTTCAGTGCCTAAAGGGAGTTACGCCCCTGAGTATTCTGCAAACGTCATCATCGAGAAAGAGAAAACATGAGCTTTCTGGACACAGTTCTGTTGAATTAAAATCAGTACCACGAAAGGGAAATAGTGATCACATAAAAGATACATACAAACTTACACAATATACAGAAATATATTATATAATTATATACTAAACTAACACAATAAAAATTCAAATTTTGCATTGTTAAGTATGGTAGTTTACCTATGAATAGAAAAAGTCATGAATACTACACTGGTCAAAGTCAAATATGGGCAAGTTAACCCTTTCCCACATCCAAATACACATATACAGAAGACCACTTTTTAAATCATTGTGACAATTGGAGAAATTGCTAATGATAATTAATTTTTACTTTTGCCACAATATTTTTTAACTTTATGCAATAATTATATCTTCATTTTTATAGATTTTCCATTTGGTTTTTGTCTTCAAAGTCATAATTATATGCTGCTCATTTGATGTAAATGTTAAAGGGTAATTGATATAAGATATTAATCTATACATGGTTCCATTTCTGTTTTCAGCCAGCAAATATGTATTTTAGTATTGATCTCAAATTTGTGCTGCTCATTTTAACCCTTTCTCACATACAACAAATCTCCAGCAGACGACTTTGAAAACACCTAGCACGAAATATGAAATAAAAGTTATAATTTATTAAATACAGTTGAAAATGTTATGTCAAAAGAAGAAATTGCTCATTATGAGCACTTCCTCCTTTTCCAACAATCTTTTCAAAAGTTACCTGCTGCAAATAGTTAAAATGCGACTGCAGCTTGAAAGGGTTTCAACTTATTATTGCCCATACATTTTTATAAGAATAATTAAACTGATCAAACATGGTAAGGTCCGAGTCAGTCTTACAAAAGGTCAGAAGTAAGGACCCTATTAGTATTACAAATATAAAGTACCAAAATGTGAGAACACAATTAAAGCATGGTGCTCAATGTTATATATTGACTTTGGTTCATCTTCTGAATTAGGAGTGTAAAGGAAGAATACATTATAAAATACTTTAATCAAAACAAATACATTATAAAATACCCTTTCACACATGACGAGCAATTTGTCCTTTTGACACATTGTTGTTACTCTCACATATATAAAAAGTTTCCATATTTTGTCAGGATATTTTTATAGTGTTCTAGTACAGATTTTCTGTATGTGGGATAGGGTTAATTGTCCTGCGCTAGATACAAAATATCTCTTGTTACCCAGTTGACCCATTCTCGCAGACACCTTCTGAAGCCTCAGCAGCAGACTATTTTGAAAACATTGTGGTTAAACCCTTTACCTCATACGACAATTCTGCAGCAGACGACATTTAACATATTTTGTCAAATAATAGAAAATCTCTATAATTGCATGGATAACCTATGACTAAAAGTGGAAAACATTGTGGCAAAAGGAGAAATTGTTCAGTTTAAGCAATGTGTTCGTTTGTCACTTTGTTTTCAAAAAGTGTCTATATGAAGGAAAGGCTTTTTCAAAATAGAAGTTACTCAGTGAGCAATTTCACATTTTGCTAAAATCATGAATGCTTTCACCCCAAGTGAATAATTACACTTTTGCTTAGTTGCATTTGTCTGCTGCAAATTTTTGAAGTATGAGTGAAAGGGTTAAATCCCATGTTCTGGTACTTAAAAGATGAGTACCCACAACATAATAATAATAATAATACTTTATTTAAAGAGGGTGCAAACTCATTTAGTTATTATAACTAATCTCCCATGAGGCCCTCTATTTTGAAGTACTGACATAAGAAATACATATTATAAGGATAATCATAGGGGAAAAACATTATATATGTTATGAAGTCATTTCGAGTTTTGAGCTCCATTGAACAGCACTCTACTAAAAAACAACTGTTATGCATTTGCGACCAGTAAAGGTTCAGATCAGCTAGCACATCCCCACTGTCTATTCTGGTTATGCAACGTTTACTCCCTTTTCCTCATAGAAGATTTCAAGAAACAACAGTAAAGCAGTATCAATTTGGATCCTAAGAACGGATGCACAGTAGGTCTTTTCCACAAATGAAATAATTGAGATTGTTTTTTTGGGGAACACTGCCTTTATATTCATACATGTAGCACTAGATAGCCTTGGCTGTGTATTTTACAAATAAAAAAATCCTCCTATGTCCCTCAAAACCAATCTTGTGGGTACTCAAAATATAGGGTTTAGTTATTAACAATGTAAGAAATATTGTTTGAAAAAGACTAGTTTACTCCTCTTTATCAGATCCTCTGAAGAACGTTGACATATTTTCTACAACAATACAGCAAAGCATAAGATTGGCAAGTAGTAAGAAAAAATGATTTTATTGTGAAATCATATATCCGACATTCATTTTTTAAAATTTTCCCTGATTTAGCCATATTTGAATATACATGCAATGGCAGCTGACAATGAAAACATATCCATATTAAAGGCAATTTTCGTGTCTCTGTTACAAAAAGCTTTTGAAAATATTGCGGAAAAGGATTACTTTACTTATAATGAGCAATTTCTCCTTTTCTCACAATGTTTTCCACTGTGTTTTAAAATGAAATATCACAATTTAAGGAAATCCTAAATAAAAGGACAATCCCTTTTCCCCATAGAGCTGCTCACAACATGCGCTAGCCTGCATCTTCTGAACGCAATGCTTCTTTATGTTTTACCTTTCCAAGTTTGGGCGAAGTATTGACAAGAAAAGGTTAACCCTTTCCCTTTTCCCGGCAGCAGACGGCTTTTTGAAAACATAGTGACAAAAGAAGAAATTGCTCAAAACAAGCAATTTCTCCTTTTGCCACAATATTTTCCACTTTAAGTCATAGGTTATCCATTCAATTAGAGATTTTCTATTTTTTGACAAAATATGTTCAAAGTCGTCTGCTGCAGAATTGTCATATGAGGGAAATCATTAACCCTTTCAAGCATACAACAAATCTGCAGCAGAAACATCAAAGCATACAGGAAATGGTCATACAAAACATTTATTTACTATGGTCCTAAAGAAATAAATATAATACTATAAATCAATTTGGAGCATAGAGTTAGGACTGCACTATAAGCTAGCACTATAATGCATATATAACATGTACATGTAGTTATAATTAGAAAATTCTGTTAAAACTTTTTTCCACATACCTGTACAACAAATCTGCAGCAGACATTTACAACTTTGTAAATATCTAGACAAAAATATAAAACAACTATTAATTGTTTAATTGATGAATAAATTTGTCACGTTTTGAAAAGAAGTCTGCTGCAATAATCAAACGAAAGCTTCTGTATGTAGAAACGGGTTAAGTTATGCATACATGTCAAGAGGGTTCAGATTAAGGACTTTCAGTCCTATATCCTATGTTGTTTGTACACATTACTGAGTACCTACAGAGTTTGGTAATCAAAATATGCATGTGAAGTAGATGATACAAACAAACTAAATTAACCCAGGGTTCCTTATCTAGGTTCTGCATTTTTTTCACCCTTTCCAACATACAAAAAAAATCTGTAGCAGACGACTTTAAATACATCTATGCAAAATGTACAGAACATTTAGAACTGTAAATGATAGATTAATTAGTGAATATAAATGTAGTTAAAAACATTGTTTAAAACAGAGAAATTACTCATGAGCAATTTCCCTCATTTACCACAATGTTATCAAATGTCGTCTGCTGCAGGTGTCAGAAATTGTTATCTTTGTCGATAAATCAATATTTGTGCTGTGCTGCAGAAAAAAACATATCTTAGCCTATCCTGTTACCACATCATGTATATTTAGACTTTGCATTTTGACGCATAAGCTGCAGGCGACTTTTGAAAACATTGAAGCGAAAGGAAAAATTGCACATTATGAGCAATTTCTCCTTTGTCCACAATGTTTTCAGCTTTCATTTGTTTTTAGAGTGTTGTCATACTTTTGTCTTTTATATCATTATGATTTCAAAGTCTTACACTGCAGATATGTTGTAAATGGGAAAGGGCTATTTCTGACCAGTATATTTTAAGAAGGATTAAGATAAGACCATGCTTCCATTCAATCTGTGTGTCAAAATATTTCTTGAAACCTTCTAAAACAATTGGAAAACAGTGTAGAGCAAGATCAAGGAGCACACATGTGCAGATTTATCTGGATTAGATAACCCTTTCCCAGATATAGATGATTTTTGTACGTCTCTACAGCAGAAGACTATTGAAAACATTGTGGTAAAAGGAGAAATTGCTCAAAACAAGCAATTTCTCCATTTACCAAAATATTTTCAACTGTTTTCAATAACTTTCCTTTAATTTATAAAGAGTTTGCATTACATTTCACTTAATGTTTCAAAGTCCTCTAATACAGATTTGTTGTATGTGGGAAAGGGTTTTAAAAGACTGCTGCAAACTCCTAAAGCAGTAAAGGTTGACTTTCTTAATTAAAGCACAACTTATAGATGAAGTTATGCTTTAAACTAAAACAATGATTTTGTTAATTGTGGCTACACCATGTTATTGAACATTATTGATTGAATCTCTATAAATAAATAAATATACCATGAACTATTCAACAATGTAAATAAGGTTATTCCGGTTAACCGGCCGAAGCTATGAGCAATTTTATTTGACTTATCAATGAAATTAACCCTTTCCCATTTGCAGGCGCATCTACAGCAGAAAACTTATGAAAACATTGTGACAAAAAGAAAAAAATGCTCAATGATTTAAACTATATTCAATAGTTATACTTCCATTCATAGAATGTTTCCACATTTCGGCCTAGATGTTTTCCAAGTCGTCTGCTGCTGATTCCTTCTATGTGGGAAAGGGTTAAGCAGTATGAGGATCTACTTGGACCAATTTAACCCTTTCCCTCATATAGACACTTTCTGATGCCTCTGCAGCCGACAGCTTTTTGAAAACAGTGACAAAAGAAGAAATTGCTCAACATGAGCAATTTCTCCTTTTACCACAATGTTTTCCACTTTTAGTCATAGGTTATCCATTCAATTATAGAGATTTTCTATTTTTTGACAAAATATGTTCTTAGTCGTCTGCTGCAGAATTGTAGTATGAGGGAAAGCGTTCATAAGTTCTTTTGGAAAAAGAGACAAATAAAATACTTGAACTGAAAATGTTTTTCTTTTTCTTATAACACTCTATAAGAAATTAAACTTCATGTCCATATTTTCCTGCAGATGTTTTCAATTTGAAATAGTTAAAAGCAGACGTATAATCATCTTCCTGTCTATGTTCTTTCAATGGAGACACAGAGGACTAAGACTTAATGTCACTCTGTATACAATAAAATATTAATCCAATAACAATGTAAAGTTCTTAAAAATGTTGAACTGAAAATTCCTATGATGAACATGAATTATCCAATATCATTCATGATATTTATGATTTTCAGATTGTTTGCATATCAGTGTATATAACAGAAATTGGCTGTGTTATTTCTTCCTGTCCGAATATGATCCGGACAAAAGTAAGCAGCTGTAAGAATTAGGTGAAGTAAATCCAGTCACAATATGGTATACATGTATACTAGCAGAATGATATGTACAGTCTCTAGACTCTACATCTCCACAAAATCGCAATCCCATCTTATTGCAAACTTAATTGATAACCACCCCTCTGAAGAGTTCCAAGTCCAAACGAAACTGGCCAGTGATGTCATGTTGATTTAGAAGAATAAGCTCTCTGGCTATTTCAAGGAATTGTTCTTGTTTTCATATCAATGTCTGCAAGTGAACTTGTATTAATAGTCAAGTGATCTAATTACTAAATTGGTCCTATAACTTTTGTGTCATAATTGTACGTTTCTTTTAAAATTGTAGATTCCAAGTCATTTTGTGTCATTGTTTAAAACCACAGGTCTTTCGAACGATCGAATGGTATCACTTTATTAAATGTTCCTATATTTAAACTCAGATTAATCAGTTTTCTTTGCATGAATTGGTTTCTTTGCTACATATGATGAATAGAAAAAGTTCAAAAAGAGAACAAGGTAGCTGAAGTACATTGCCAGACTGTAACGAATATTTCGATAATCTTGTGAACATTCCCTCCCTGCTTCCAATACCATATAAGAAACTACATTCACCACAATTCCAAAAATCATCTGTACTAACTGTAGTGAAGTGATGAAGATGTTTACCCATTTTGGAAACCTGTATCGCATTGCCCGTAATGCAAAATACGAGTACATGAAGGAATGTACGGAGTAGTTCATAACCATGAACCAGCGCCCAGACCCGATATGGTATGGATAGGTAACCCACACATAACACAGTACAGTGACATGGTGGTACCAATGTAGAAAGATCAACTGCTGTTTTCGCAATACTATAAACATTGTATCTCCAAGTTCGAACAACTTTGACCACACAAATAACAAGGTCCAAAAACTTGAAACTTTCCCCTTTTCCACGTACGATGGTATACAACAAGAATACTCAAATCCATAGTCTCTCAATGAAATTATCATCTCTGGAATGGTTCTGTAGGCACCGATGATGCTGAAGATCGCCAGCACTCCGCTCCATGTTGCGAGGTAAGGCCTCAGCTCGAACCTCTCTCGGGTATTCATATACGACTGGCCGAAGAATATAAGAACCAAATACACAGCAGCGTAAACCAGACAATCCGCCCAGTGATCTTTCATAAAATTACTGAAAGCCGGTTCATCGTACGTTTTTTCCAGGTTGAACAGGTAAGTTTGGTTGCATTGATCGACGACAGCAGTCGTCATCCTATCATCGGAGAAAAACATTTTGAAAAATCTTTTACTTTACCGAAATTTCGAGATAAACTGACATCTAGATGGCCATGTCCCCCTCTTAAACATGTGCCGGTTGTCAAAACGGATTCGTACAAACGATTACTATGATTGGATATTACTATGAACTGATCCTAACAACCAATCAAATTGACTGTAAGAAAGATAGATGCAGGAATTCCAAAATGGCGACGAACATGGCAAAATATTGTAGGTTTTTTTCATTCTATGTGGTTCATTTCGTCTTGCTGTTAAGGTTTTAAACTCTTACTGCATTTAAACAATGTTGTTAAAATATCAGGAATTGAGGAAATGAATAAGTGGAACCACTGTTGCAATGTAACAAAATGGGATTGAATGAAGAGAATAAGAAAAACATTACGTCGTAAGGAAAGCAGAGTTGCCTCCCTTAATTATTTATTTGACAGTTCCTTCAGTCTCATGTTCTACATCTTCTTCCCCCTGGGGTCATGTCACACGTAAACTGATCAGCTGACCTAAGCGAAGGGCAGTCAAATCAGAAACTTAACTGTCTGTTCACTAGGTGTGAGTTCATATCCCGAAAAGTTGGTTTTTATGTGACATAGGCACTCGGCATGTTATTAACCCGTTGCAGACACATCTGCTTCAGTCCACAATTGAAAACATTGTGGCAATATTGGAAATTGCTCATTATGAGCAATTTGCCACTATGGTTTCAACTCTGTTGAATAATTATACAATAATTCATAGATATTTTCTATATACTTTTGCTTCTTTGTTTTTTAAGTTGTCAGGTGTACATGTATTTGATGTATATGGGAAAGGGATGATTGATAACTCATTTAGTAAAACTTACACTCAAAATGATGAATGCAATTTAAGGTTATCTGTCAAATATTATTTCATTTGAATAATGTCTAACTTGCATGCTAATGGAGCAGAAGATTTCATGTAATATTTTGCTTTGCTTTGAAAATTATGTGTACAGAAGAAAACATATTTGCAATTACATCTGCTGTATCATGTGTATGGCAAACTAGCATTTCAATTTTGTTACAAAATTGTTAATACTATTCAGAGTTTTCATAAAGAAATTGAGTTGAAGGCCAAATTGTAAAAGTAACAGGCAGACCATTTAGACAAAGTGCTGATAAAACACAGTTTATGCTCTCTTTAACCCTTTCCCTCATATAGATGCTTTCTGACGCCTCTGCAGCAGACGGCTATTTGAAAACGTAGTGACAAAAGAAGAAATGGCACAAAATGGGCCATTTCTCCTTTTGCCACAATGTTTTCCACTTTTTGTCATAGGTTATCCATTCAATTATGGAGATTTTCTATGTTTTGACAAAATACGTTCAAAGTCGTCTGCTGCAGAATTGTCGTATGAGGGAAAGGGTTAATAAGTTTAGTCATTTTTGTCACAGCAATTATTCCAATATGGACTGTTTTGAGCTGACAAGAGATTTGTTTGAGATGGTCATTTTGGCCGCATGCTTTATGAAAACCCTGCTAGATTGGAAAACGATAAATTCATTCCTCGAACACTGTATCCCTTTCCAAAGCAGTTATCAAAGCTAAAAGGCTCTACTGCAAAGGCATCACATGATGTCTATATCAGGTAATGTGTTAATGATTATATGTCACATAGATTCACTTTCCTGTAGCGTTCAAACTGTTCAACTTTGTTAACCCTTTCCCTCATACAACAATTCTGCAGCGGACAACTTTGAACATATTTTGTCAAAAAATAGAACATTTCTATAATTGAATGGATAACCCATGACTAAAAGTGGAAAACATTGTGGCAATAGGAGAAATTGCTCGTTTTCAAAAAGCTGTATGCTGCAGAGGCGTCAGAGAGCGTCTATATGAGGGAAAGGGTTAAGTCAACACGATATACAAATTGCATTAACCTATTTCAATGATATAAGTTTTAACTGGATTTCAGGAATTATCTAATGAAGTAGCAGCATACATGATGTATATATACCATGTAGTTTTCCATTTTCATTTATCAGAATATCTACTGCTCTATACAAAGGGCGACTTTTATCTCGCCCATGGATGTGGAATGAGACATAGCATTCTCTTCGGCGACTGCCAATTTTTCAATGAAATATTTCTCAGCAATCTGTGCTTGAATTTATTAAACCACTACAGTGATGTAGTGGTAGAGTGTCTGCCTTGGCTGCAGGAGTTAAACAAATGGTAGTAATGGTTAACGTCATTTGTGCTCAGGGTTGTAGGGTTAACATTACGACTGACTGGCTGGTGGCAGGATAAATAGACCAGTTGTAATGGTAACTTACATTGGAAACCCTGTGATAAAACTGAAAAATTGTTGAAAGCAGCGTTAAAGACCAAACAATTGAATTTCTAAAACTTTGGCAGATGTTGTTTTGAGTCATGGGTCATACAACAGCAATATTACTAAGGTCAAGGTCATAGTTTGCCAGAACTTAACCTTGGTACTGTAATGTAAACTTGGTTACCCTAACTTAGGTTTCTTGACCTTGGTTAACAATAACACTAACCAATGAGTCTTCACTTTTGTCGCCATCAAATCTCAAATTATAACATGTTAACATCAATGGATTGATCTTGACTTACTTTTTACCTTTCATTGACTTTGTTTTCCTTTTTGCATATTGCTTCCAATAAATATTCAGTTTTCCTTGATGGGAGAGACACCCTAACTTGAGGTCTTGACCGTCTTGTTAACATCAAGGAGCAATATTGGCCCCCATTTCTACCAATGTTCAAAGATTTTTTATTGATGCCATCGATTTTCATCGATGAAAATTTAATATAGAATTAAATAGTAAGACTTGAAAAAAAGTCAACTTTTTTAAAAAAGAAAATATTAAAAATTTCTATCCTAAATTGTATCAAACTCAAATGAACTTTTCAGAACATTGAAGCACAAAGGGCTGGGTGTGCTTTTGTGAACATTCACTGTCAGTCCATTGTCATCCAATTGCCTGTCTGTTCATAATTATATTCCTACTAACAAATTCTTCTAAACCTATGGACCAATTTCAATATAATATCACAGGAATGTTCCTTGGGTGATATAGGCTTTCAAAATTGTTCAAATAATTGAATGCCATTGGAAACTCTGATTGCCATGGCAACAGAATAAAAAGCATTGAAAATCTGCTTGTCCAGACCAAATGTCCCTTACTTTTGTGTCAACAAAAGTTACTCAAATTATTCTGATCTGTTGAAAAAAACCATGCACTTGTGGATATAGTAACCAGGCTGTCTGTTTGTTTGTTGGTTCTTACATGCGTCCTTCCGTAACAACCTTGTGACCTCTCTACACATCCTTCGACCGATCTTAACCAAACTTGGTATACAGTTAGTAAAAAGCAAGGTCTAGAAGCCTATTTATTTTCAAGATCATAGGTAAAAGGTCAAGGTCAAAATTTGACTTTGACTATTCCATATGAACAACCTTGTGACCTCTACACTGAATATCCTTTGAACGATCTTAACCAATCTTGGTATACAATTAGCATACGGCAAGGTCTAGAAGCCTATTTATTTTCAAGGTCATAGGTTAAAGGTCAAGTTCAAAATTGGACTTACTATTTTCCCATATCAACAACCTTGTGACCATTCTACACTGAACATCCTTTGACCCTATTTATTTTCAAGGTCATAGGTTAAATGTCAAGGGCAAAATTGGACTGACTACTTTCCCATATCAACAACCTTGTGACCACTCTACACTGAACATCCTTAGACAGATCTTGACAAATTTTGTTTTGATCAAGGAAACTATTTTTAAGGCAAAATAGTACTATTCTAATTTCTATTATTTTCGATCACAAGAGAACTCGATGTGATGATTGAATACTGAGGGGATGCATCCACTTCGCGATGCCCTTGTTTTCCTTGTAATTGTACATGTATAGAGTAGATCCATTGAAAGCCTTCTTGTACACAAGTACTGGCCAAATTTGAGATAATTGGGTACATGTACACTTTTTTGGGGGTGACCCTCTACCAACATCATTAAAATGATTGTTTATTACAGTTATTGGATTACATTTTTGATCATGATAATTATCTCATAATAATGCAGGGTTTTCAAATTAACCGATTGCTGTTTAAAATCTTCTGTTAAAATCACTTTTTGATCTTTTAGTTTTGCTCCCCTGGGCCCCTTTCCAGGAATTTGCCCTTCATCTGATCCCAAGTCTGATCGGTTACTTTTCTCATTTGATCTGTTATAACAAAATAATTTGGACAACCCTGAATATATGTTAAATAATCTTTGACACCAGAATACATTTTTGGAGATCTGTAGAAATTTGGGCTGATTTAGCCATTTAGTAATTATTGTTCTTTTATTTGATGAAGTCCTGTGTTCATAAACTTGTAATTAATGACTTTCTTATATTTTAAGGTTTCTTTGTGTTACTGGTCATCATTTACCTTTGTGGAACCTCAGCAGATGTTGATCCTGCAACAAGTGATAAAGATATGTACCCTAAAGACACTGTTGAAGAACTCGTTAAAAACAAAGATATTTGTAGCGATGGTACTGATTGTAGTGTATCAAAAGAAAATACTTTGTCCGTTGAAAGTATGGTTGAAGAGGAGCCTTATCAGAAAACTATTTTAACAGAAGAGAATGAGATTCCTCTTTCAGAGCAGCATGGCGATAAAGTTGAATTAAATAATGGAGCTGACTTACCAGCTTCTAGAAGTAAAAGTGCAATAGAGGATTATAATGATGCAGAGTCAAAAGATATAGTTAAAGACGAAACAGAAACAAATGAAAATCTTAATGATAATTTAGCATCAACATTAAATGAGGAAGAATCGGTTGGTATTGACAAAGTGATTGAAATACTAGACAATGATGATAAAACTGAAAAATCAAAATCATCAAATAGTTCGGTGATGTATGAATGGTTTAAATATTTTGCAGACTCATTTTTAGAGGAATTTAAGGATGGGGCAATACAAAAACAATCGGAGAAGGAAAATAAAACAAATGCAAGTGATACAAGCATAGCTTTAAATGAAACATTGGCATTAAATATTAGCAATGCTAGTTTTGCTACTACTTTGAATGAAATAACTGTTATAAATGAAACAAGTATACAAAATGTTACAGAAACAGGTAAAAAGATAAAATTTGAGTGCAATGGAAGAAATGTAACAGACAATGTGAATTCAACAGTGAAAATAATAACCAGTGCAAAGCTCTTACAGTTACTGAGTTTTGATAAGAATGACACGGAGAATACCACTGACTGTATAGTGGTCATGTTTTATGCCCCTTGGTGCAAGTTTTGTGCCAAGACAGCACCCCATTATAATGCTTTAGCTAGGGCATTCCCACAACTCGACTTTGTAGCTGTTGATACTGCACAGTTTAGCAAGTAAGTATAAGTTTTAGGCCGCAGAACTTGACCCCTTTCCAACATTCAATAAATCTGCAGCATATGGAAACACCTAGTCAAAGACGGGGACTACTTTTGATTAATGAAAGTGTAATTATAGAATAAAGTTGAAAACATTGTGGCAAAAGGAGATATTTCCTTATAACAAATCTGCAGCAACTATCTTTGAAAATATCTGGATGGAAATATGGAATATCTTAAACTCTTTTCAATAAAAGTGTAATTATTGAAAAGATGTGAAAACATTTTGGCAAAACTGAAGTAGAAATTACTTGTTATTTGCAATTTCTCCTTTTACCATGTTTTCAAAAGTCGTCTGCTGCATCCGAAAGCATCTGAATGTTTGAAAGGCTTAAGAGCACAACGTTTTGGTTGTGTTCAATACTATTGTTGTGCAAGTTCAACTCTCCATATTATATTTTCTTTACCTTAACCCTTTCCCTCATACGACAATTCTGCACTTTGGACATATTTTTAAAAAAAATAGAAAATCTCTATAATTGAATGGATAACCTATGACTAAAAGTGGAAAACATTGTGTCAAAAGGAGAAATTGCTCGTTTTGAGCAATTTCTTCTTTTGTCACTATGTTTTCAAAAAGCTGTCTGCTGCAGAGGCGTCAGAGAGCGTCTTTATGAGGGAAAGGGTTATATGACAATTTTAACTGAACTAATTGGGACAGAGCCTTTAACCCTTTTAGTTCCAACATGCAAGAAATCTGCAGCAGACAACCTGCAAACATATAGGTAAAAAATTGAAAATCTCTATAAATGATTGTTTAACCCATTCCCTCATATAGATGCTTTCTGATGCCTCTGCAGCAGACAGCTTTTTGAAAACATAGTGACAAAAGAAGAAATTGCTCAAAACGAGCAATTTCTCCTTTTGCCACAATGTTTTCCACTTTTAGTCATTGTAGTCATTGGTTATCCATTCATTTATAGGGATTTTCTATTTTTGACAAAATATGTTCAAAGTCGTCTGCTGCAGAAGTGTCGTATGAGAGAAAAGGGTTTATTATTGAATAAAGCTGAAAACATTGTCACAATGTTTCCAAAAAAAGTGTGTTGCAGAAGCGTCAGAAAGAATCTGTATGTGGGAGTTCTTTACCCTTTCCTACATATATATAGATGCTTTCTGACGCCTTTGCAGCAGAGAACTTTTGAAAACATTGAGACAAAAGAAGAAATTGCTCAAAACAAGCAATTTCTCCTTTTGCCACAATGTTTTCCACTTTTAGTCATTGTAGACATTGGTTATCCATTTATTTATAGGGATTTTCTATTTTTGATAAAATATGTTCAAAGTCGTCTGCTGCAGAAGTGTCGTATGAGAGAAAGGGTTTATTATTGAATAAAGCTGAAACATTGTCACAATGTTTTCAAAAAAGTGTCTGTTGCAGAAGCGTCAGAAAGAATCTGTATGTGGGAGTTCTTTACCCTTTCCTACATATATATAGATGCTTTCTGACGCCTTTGCAGCAGAGAACTTTTGAAAACATTGAGACAAAAGAAAAAATTGCTCAAAACGAGCAATTTCTCCTTTTGCCACAATGTTTTCCACTTTTAGTCATTGTAGACATTGGTTATTCATTTATTTATAGGGATTTTCTATTTTTGATAAAATATGTTCAAAGTCGTCTGCTGCAGAAGTGTCATATGAGAGAAAGGGTTTATTATTGAATAAAGCTGAAACATTTTCACAATGTTTTCAAAAAAGTGTCTGTTGCAGAAGCGTCAGAAAGAATCTGTATGTGGGAGTTCTTTACCCTTTCCTACATATATATAGATGCTTTCTGACGCCTTTGCAGCAGAGAACTTTTGAAAACATTGAGACAAAAGAAAAAATTGCTCAAAACAAGCAATTTCTCCCTTTGCCACAATGTTTTCAACTTTATTTAGTGATTATACCTTCAGTTATAGATATTTTTCATGTTTTTATACGCCGCCGGAGGCGGTCGTTTATTGGCTTCATCTTCTCCGTCTGTCCGTCCATTTCTTGTGAACACAACTCCTCCTACGTTTCTGACCGTATCTTTTCAAAACTTGGTCAATGTCATAACTATAATGTGTAGATGTGCCTGAAGCGGCGATTTTCCGGTTCATTGATATTATCATTCTAAATTGGGGTGATTAAAATGTACAATGAAAGGTGATAAGTTGCACAGTCTTCGAAGTGTATTACACATACTCAAGGATTAACCGATAAGGCGATGACCCGTGGCCATCAATCTTGTAATTAACACCGGGGTATGACACTTGAGATAAACAAGGTCGTTCACGCTTCATTGACACGTGTTTTCAAGCTCTCACACGCGATTAGCAGACGATTTTTTTTATCCAGTTGAATAATCGCCATTTTCCGTCGCCAAATTAACAAAATAATCGCCTTTTGGCGATAATGGCGACCTACAGCGCGAGCCCTGTATTTGCAAGATTTATGTCCCTTGTAACTTAGTCTCTGTAGCTGATTGATATTGCAGCCTTGTGAATGCAACTCCTCCTATGTTTCTGACTGAATCTTTTCAAAACTTGGTCAATATTATTACTATAATGGGTAGATGTGCATGAAGCAGGGATTTTCCGGTTCAGCAATTTTTGCAATAGTTATGCCTTTCGAAACTTGGTCTCTATAGCATATTCACTTGAGAACGCAACTCAAGTTTCCAAACAGGTAGAAGTGCATAAAGCAGGGATTATCCGGTAGAGTGATTTTTGCAAGAGTTATGCTCAGAAGGAAAAAAGGATACATATCGACACTGCCATTTGACCTACTTTCATATCGGAAGCCTTTATAGGGTTCTATCTCTGTTTATATGTATCCTATTTTCTTTAGTTAATACCAAAGTCAGCTAGGCTGGTAAGCAGAGTAAGACTTTCAACTCTGAACAAGTGTGGATAAACTGTTTTGCTCAAGGAAACACCCGGTTGCCCCTGCAGGGATCGAACCTACTACCCAGGCAACCATGATCTCAGGTCCCTGTCTCTTCCAGCTAAGCTAACTGGTCTCACAGACTTCATTTTGAGCTTATGTATACAGACATGTTAAAAGCAATAATTAAAAGGACCAGTCTTGATCTTTATATTTTGTGGTGGCGTATATTGCAGCGGCACTCGCACTCTTGTTGACTAAATGTTTTCAAAGTCGTCTGCTGCAGATTTGTTGTATGTGGGAAAAGGTTAAATCCTAACATGTTTGCTCAAAAATATAACATAAGCCAGAGTTTGTTTGGGTATTGAAGGGATAATAATAAAAGATTTATGATGTTGTAAAATAGCTGTTTACCCTTCTTTATCTAGAACTCTGTCTCTGTGTTAGTTCTTCATAATTGTTAATCTTTTTCAGTATACTAGCTAGATTTGGGACAGTGTCAGTACCCAATGTGTTGGTGTTTCATCAATCCAGATCAACTGTCAAATTTAACCAGACAGAAAGAAGGTACCAGAACTTGGTTTCCTTTTTGCAAAATGCTACAGGTAAGTGTTTTCACAATAACATTACATAGTCAGGGCTGTACAAATCCCATAGCCCGACGCCCGGGACAAGTCATAAATCACATCGGGCAAGTCGCCAATTGCAACAGCTCAGTCCCGGACAAGTGGCATTTTCCAAAAATCCACGTCCCATTATATCAACCCATTTACGTAACAGTGAATGTAAATTACTGTGTCTGGTAGCCCGGCTTAATTACTAACACACATGTCTGTCGTGTATAAATTTGACTGTATGTTACATGGGAAAAACCACTCGCGCGTGACCATAACAAATCAATAACAGTAGGCGGAGTTACCCACCTGACATATCGAGTGATTTCAGCCAACCGAATCGCGTCAGTAATAGTGGATTAACGTGGTATATATATCCAATAAGGCGGTCCAATCATAAGTGACAATTGTTCCTTGGGGCTGTGTTATTTCATAAAAGCTAGGGAATTACCTATGGATCGGTCTCATTAAAATATTCCCTTAAATGTATTTTGATCCATATTTCTACTTTCGCTATGCGATGTTTGCAAACTGGTGCAAACCGGTTCAGAAAGACTTGCAAGAAATTTTCGCCATGCAGAAGTTAATAAAATAAATTCGATCTAAATTAAAGACAATACGACAACTGCTCAAAATTATCTTGCCGTTTATCAATTTGAAATACCTTCAAGATCAACATAATATTCGTAATATCAGGTACACAAAGAAAATTGTTTTGAATGAAATATATAAATGATTCCCCCGAGTATGATAATTGCCCAATCACGGCTTTGTTTACCAAAATTAATTAGCATAAAATTAATGGCGGGGAAAAAAATCATATGACTTAATAGTTGCTATTTCATTGGGTGAATGACATTCACGACCTGATGCGCCCGATGTTTACATTCAACGCTGTTTACCGATTTCTAATTCTCAAAGTAGGGAACCATGATTAACATGGCGCAATCATCAAAATGGCTGCTATGCTGCGAATAATACCGCAACACCAATCTGACTAAATGTAAATGCGTAGCGTTAATAGGAGATGATTAGATTGATATTTCAAATAACCTAGTGAAAAATAATCTCTTTTCCAAATTTCATTTTTTTTAACTGAATGCTGCACTACAGGTCTTTTGCAATAATGTTATTTGAATTGGTCACTACCCTTAAATCATGTACAGTGTGTGCTCTTAATGTTATCTTTATACAGAACTAGAAAATAACCCACTAAAAAACAAATAAAACACTCAAGAAACCGCGATCCGGGCTACCACACAATTCTTAAATTTGTCGCATGTTAAACTTGGTTTGCAGAAAAGTGGGACAAGTGAGAATCTTAGCAGGACAAGTGGCATTCTGAAAGTCACTTGTCCTGGACAAGTGGCTGAATTTTTTTTTTGTACAGCCCTGATAGTGCTCACTTGTTCGACAGGTCATACTGGACAATAGAAGCATTCCTTTCTCACGTACATTACCATATTGATAATTCTGCAGCAGATGACTTGAAAGCCCTTGAAGGCAAGTTTATGTTTATAATAAATCAATAAAATCATGGTCTTAATTGATAAATATCATTATGTAGAACATTTCTATGACAGATCAGTTAAAGGAAGTGACCTTTTAATACTAGTTTAAGCATAAATTGTAATTTATTGTGCAGAGATGCTCAATATCTTTCCCTTATACAGACAGGACCTTTGTTTAGCCTGCCTTGATAAGGAGACCTTTAAGGATCTCAACACTGTATGTCTGTCCATCTCACTTTCATTATTGACAATTTTCCATGTGAAAACATTAAGAGAGAATGAGCAATTTCTCCTGGTTCCAAAATGATTTTATTTTGTTTTCAAGATTGTATTCACCAATCTTTCAAATTTTAAAATCACAAAGTAACACAATTTCTGATTGGTTAAACCATATGATTGAGAAAAAAAGAAATTGTGATACTTTAAAATTTAGATTATCCTACAAAGATAGAGTTAGAATGAATCAAAATGGTTGGTGAATACGGACCAAAGGTCCATTGACAATTGTTTGTATAATTTCAGGTTTAGAACCAAACATCAGTGTGACATTAATCGAGGAAGATTACAATGGGCCGGTCCCGAGTGTCCCGACGGAGGATCCAGACTACCTCTTACTGCTATCCTGGGTGTTTGTTATCTTCTGTAGTTCATGTATGTTTATCAAGTCAACGAAAGGTCAGCAGTGTATAACACGGGTCCGAGTGCTGTGGCAGGAACATCAGCATATAGACTGATCATACCCGTTTTATTTTACCAAAGTTGTTGTAAGTTCTGCATATCAAAATGTATTAATATGAGCCTGAGGAAATCATGCAATGATGATTTTTAGAGCTCATGCCGTGGTGTGGTGTCCGTCGTAAACAATTGCTTGTGAACGCGATAGTCTTCAGTTTTGATTGTATCTCAATCAAACTTATACAGTAGTTAAATATCCATGAGAGCTCGGTTCCTTTCGCAAACCAGCCAGATCCACCCATGCAAGACTGGATTATGGCCCTTGGAATTGTCAAAATTGCTATAATAGAGCTTGTGAACACAATAGTGGCTCCATTTACTATCTGATCTTCACCAAACTTACACAGTAGTTAGGTATCCATGAGAGCTTGGTTCCTTTTGCAAACCAGCCAGATCCGCCCATGCTAGACTGGATTATGGCCCTTGAAATTGTCAAAATTGCTATAATTGAGCTTGTGGACACAATAGAGGCTCCATTTACTGACTAATCTTCACCAAACTCAGATAGTAGTTAAATATTGATAAGAGCTCGGTTCCTTTTGAAAACCAGCCAGATGTGCCCTTGCATGACTGGATTATGGCCCTTGAAATTGTCTATAATACAGCTTGTGAACACAATAGAGCCTCCATTTACTATCTGATCTCCACCAAACTTAGATAGTAGTTAAATATTGATCTGAGCTTGGTTCCTTTTGAAAACCAGACAGATGTGCCCTTGCATGACTGAATTATGGCCCTTGAAATTGTCAAAATTGCTATAATACAGCTTGTGAACACAATAAGAGCCTCGATTTACTACCTGATCTTCACCAAACTTAGATAGTACAACGTTGAATATTGATGAGAGCTCGGTTCCTTTCGCAAACCAGCCAGATCCGCCAATGCAAGACTGGATTATGGCCCATTAAATTGTCAAAATTGCTATAATACAGCTTGTGAATACATAAGAGCCTCCATTTACTATCCGATCTTCACCATACATACATGCTCTGGATTGAAAATGACCAAAGAACCATACCAGTAGAGCATAGGCCCTCATGGGCCTCTTGTTTAAAAGGTGTTTGCTAATTCTTTTTTGAACATTTTCTGCTTTTCTTTATCTTCAAATGCCTCAAAATGTGTTCGCATGTGGGAACGGGTTAATTTCACAACATCTTTAGGTCTTTTTTCCCCTTTATCACATACATTAAATATGCAGCAGCATCTTATAAAATGTTGGTGGAAAAATATGGATACTCTATAAATGAAAGTACATGTATAATTATTGAATTCAGTTGAACAATGCTGCAAATTATGAGTTATCTTACCCTATTGCCACAAAGTTGTCAATAATTGTCTGCTGTTATGCGTCAATATGAATATGGGAAAGAAAAGGAAAAGAAAACACTGTTCAGATAAAAAACGTGAAGAAAACTGGAAAAAAGAGGAAATCCTGGGCGTAAGCCAAAACTGTTTGAACTACATCTTGTTACGATCATTTTGCATTAAGCTATTGTAATAGCTTGTTTTGAATTTCTACGTTGTCTGTTATTATTTCAATTATCATCTAATGCATGTAAGGTTTTACAATATTTGCTGCACCAAAGGCGTTAATATTGTTTCTATCAGGGAAAAGTTTTAAAAGTATCTTTGTAGTCTGAATAAGTGTTGTAACACGGGATTTGTATTAATAGTAAAAGTTAATGGAAGTTTCACACAATTATCCTTTTGAATTATTAACATTTGAAAACATTGTGGCAATATAAGAAATTGCTCAAGATGAACAATTTCTCCTTTTGCCACAATCTTTTCAACTCTATTTAACCCTTTCCCTCATACGACAATTCTGCAGTAGACGACTTTGAACGTATTTTGTCAAAACATAGAAAATATCCATAATTGAACGGATAAACCATGACAAAAAGTGGAAAACATTGTGGCAAAAGGAGAAATTGCATGTTTTGTGCAATTTCTTTTTTTGTCACTATGTTTTCAAAAAGGCATCTGCTGCAGAGGCATCAGAAAGCGTCTATATGAGGGAAAGGGTTAATATTATAATTCTCAAATATGGAGATTTTTCACATTTTGTTCAATATGTTTTCAAAGTCGTCTGCTGCAGAATCGTTGTATGAAAGAACGGGTTATAATAGCTTAATCATAAGACGCTTACCTGATGCCAGATGGTATTTTCAAAACCATCTTACCCATTTCCTACCAGCAGACACTTTATGGGCAATTTCTCCTTTTGCCACAATGTTTTCAACTCTTCTGAATAATAATTATTTCTATTTTATTTTAGAGATTATTGATATTTTACCACAGATGTATTAAAAGTTATTAACTCTCAATAACTGCAGAATTATCTATATTGTTAAAGGTCAAGAAAAAGATGGCTATACCTAAAAATGGTCAAAATTTGATACAAGATTGATTTCGAGTTATTTCTTCAATTTTTATTAGCTCCACTGGCTGAAAGCCAGTCAAGCTTTTGTCATGGTGAATTGTACGTTGTGCGTACATGCGTTAATTTTTTGTTTCAAACAACTTCTCCTCCCTAACCACTTGGCCAATTCGGATGAAACTTCATAGGAAGCATCCTCTCAATGTCCTCTCCTAAATTCCTTCATTTTTTGGGGGATCCATGCAAAATTCTGTGTAAATAATAGTGTAAACTTCAAAAATCTTCTCCTCCTTTGAAAGGGTTACTGTTGAAAGGTTCGTTATTGTAAATATGGTTTATATTTATAAATTGTTGTTATGTTATTGTTTTCCATCATTGAACTAAAGCTTTGTTGATTTCTGTATAAGTGAATTTTTTACCTGATATGTACAACTGTTTGCGCTTCTCCGGTAGAAAAGTATTAAAAGTATTTTATGGAAAAAATACTTATAAATGGAATAAAATTGCTACTTACTGAATATTTTAACTTGCCCCTTTCAAACATACAACAAAGCTGTAGCAGACGACTTTGAATGCATCTTGGCAAAAATATGGAAAATCTTTATAAATAAATGTAGAACTGAATAGAGTTGAAAACATTTGGGTACGAGTTGTCTACTGTGGCTTTAACCCTTTCGCACATACAGCAAATCTGCAGCAGACTACTTTAGATTTAGTGACAAAAACCGGAAAATTTGGCCTCAATGTTTTCAAAGGTGTCTGCAAATGGGAAAGGGTTAACAGTTATAAAATCATGAGCAACTTAACCTTTGTCACAATGTTTTCAAAAATCTTCTGCTGCATATGTTTTTTTAGCTCTACTGGCCAAAGGCCAGAAGGGCTTATGTCGTGGCGATTCGTCTATCGTGCGTGCGTGCGTCCGTAAACAATTTCTTGTTAACACGATACAGTCTTCACTTTTGATTGTATCTCAACCAAACTTATACAGTAGTTAGATATCCATGAGAGCTCGGTTCCTTTCAAAAATCAGCCAGATCCGCCCATGCATGACTGGATTATGGCCCTTGAAATGGTCAAAATTGCTATAAAAGAGCTTGTTAACACGATACAGTCTTCACTTTTGATTGTATCTCAACCAAACTTATACAGTAGTTAGATATCCATGAGAGCTCGGTTCCTTTAGAAAACCAGCCAGATCCGCTCATGCATGACTGGATTATGGCCCTTGAAATGATCAAAATTGCTATAAAAGAGCTTGTTAACACGATACAGTCTTCACTTTTGATTGTATCTCAACCAAACTTATACAGTAGTTAGATATCCATGAGAGCTCGTTTCCTTTTGTAAACCAGCCAGATCCGCCCATGCAAGACTGGATTATGGCCCTTGAAATTGTTCAAATTGCTATAATTGAGCATGTGAACACAATAGAGGCTCAATTTACTATCTAATCTTCACCTAACTTAGATAGTAGTTAAATATTGATGAGAGCTTGGTTCCTTTTGAAAACCAGCCAGATCCGGCAAGACTGGATTATGGCCCATGAAATTGTAAAAATTGCTATAATACAGCTTGTGAACACAAAAGAGCCTCCATTTACTATCCAATCTTCACCATACATACATGCTCTGGATTGAAAATGACCAAAGAACCATACCAGTAGAGCATAGGCCCTCATGGGCCTCTTGTTTAACCTATATTTTCTTTTCTTCACTTAACTCTTTCCCTCATACAATCGCTTAATGATGCTTCTGTAGCAAGCGATTTTTGGAAAAGTTCTACTCTTGCCGTGCCCTGTGGCTTGTGGACACTCAATGAGAATCTGACCGTAAGAGCCGGCTAAATATGTCTGAATGATTGGAGTGGATGCGACTCTTGAGCTCCTGCAGAAGGGGTGGTATCGGTTTCATACCTTATTATACCCCCGACAAACGAAGTATATTGGAGTCACCCTGTGGTCAGTTGGTCCGTTGCAATTTTCCTTGTCCGGAGCATAACTTTAAAACTACTGGATGTATTTGATAAAACTTCATATGATGATACAACACAGTGAGAGGAAGTGCAGTGAACAGTAACGATACTGTAGTTTACCTAATTATTGTCCTTTGTTTACTTTTTCTTGTCCGGAGAATAACTTAATAACTACTAGATGCAATCTAATAAAACTTCATACAATGGCAGAGAACAATGATTAATACATGTAATCGAGCAAAGGAGGTGTTTTCTCTATTGCTCTTTTGTTTATTTCTATTTATTCGGACCCTCAGCATAAATCAAATACTTAAATTTGTTATTGATTGCCATTAAAGCTTGTGCACTGCACAACAATTAAAAAAGATCAATCAAAAAATGAACAAAACAAAAATAACCCGATCCATAACATTGTCATTTTAAGTAGGGTATTAATCACATTCAGTGATAGTGATAGTTTATTTCTTTCTCGAATTAAATTTGAGTAGGGCGACAAATATCATCTTTTCTGTCCGCTACATTTTGACCATAACTGTTGAAAGCAGAGTAAAACCCCAAAACATACAAGCAAAGCTACTCATACCACATTGTTTTTGAACTCCATTCAATTTAACTCTTTCCCATCTGCAGATGCAATAGCAGCAGACGACTTGAAAACATTGTGGCCAAATGTGAAATTGCTCATCATGATGAACAATTTCTCCTTTGGCCACAATGTTTTCAACTTGATTTAACAATTAAGCTATCTTTTTAGGGAGATTTTTCAGGTTTTTAGCTCCACTGGCTGAAAGCCAGTCGAGCTTATGTCATGGCGAATTGTCCGTTGTGCGTGCGTCTGCGTGCGTTCAACTTTTTCCTTTAAACCACTTCTTCTCCCTAACCACTTGGCCAATTTGGTTGAAACTTCATAGGAAGCATCCTCTCAATGTCCTCTCTTAAATTCCTTCAATTTTTTTGATCCATCCATAATTCTGGTTTCCATGGCAACCAAAAGAAAAAAATAGTGAAAACTTAAAAAATCTTCTTCTCCGAAAGTGTCAGGCCGATTTTCAAATAATTTTGTAGAAATGTTCCTTGGGTGACCCTTTATTAGATTTCTTCAAGAAATGTTGATTGGGCGAAAAACATGGCCGCCAGGTGGCGGGGCTATTTTGCCTTATATAGCTATAGTGAAAACTTAAAAAATCTTCTTCTCCAAATGTGTTCAGCAGATTTTCAAATAATTTTGTAGAAATGTTCCATGGGTGACCCTCTATCAGATTCCTTCAAGCCATGTTGATTGGTAAAAAAACATGGCCGTCACAGGGCGGGGCTATTTTGCCTATATGGCTAAAGAGAAAACTTAAAAAATCTTCTCCTCCGAAAGTGTTTGGCTGATATTCAAATAATTTTATAGAAATGTTCCTAGGCTTACCCTCTATCTGATTCCTTCAAGCCATGTTGATTGGTTGAAAAATATGGCTGCCAGGGGGTGGGGCTATTTTGCCTTATATGGCTATAGTGAAAACTTAAAATATCCTCTCCTCTGAAAGTGTCAGGCCGATTTTCAAATAATTTTGCAGAAACATTCCTTGGGTGACACTCTACAAGATTCCTTTAAGCCATGGTAGTTGGTAAAAAAAATAGCCACCAGAGGGCAGGGCTGTTTGGAGATTTTATTTTTGCCTTATGGCCGTGGAGTGATTCTGGCCCTCTTGGGCCTCTTGTTCTAACTATGTTTTTAAAAGTCATCTGCTGCAGATTTCTTGTATGTGGGAAAGGATCAACACTTTCAAAACATACGATAAATTTGAAAGTGTTGACCCTTTCCCACATACAAGAAATCTGCAGCAGACGACTTTGAATGTATTTGTCAAAACAGAAAATCTCCATAATTGAATGGATAACATATTACAAAAAGTGGAAAACATTGTGGCAAAAGGAGAAATTGCACGTTTTGTAAACTATGTTTTCAAAAAGCCGTCTGCTGCAGAGGCGTCAGAAATAGGATGTTTCCTCCAATATATAGGAAATATTTAGTCATTTCTGGTAATGGGTTGAAAGATCATGGCCATTTATATGGTATAAAAATTGTGTAACAGTTTGATGCTTCAAGTCTTTTTCTGTGTGGCGACCATAACAAATCATTAACCATTCACCAGATATAATTTGCCTGTTGCATCAGTTGAAAAATAAAAAGTACCCGAGGATATATAATAGAGCATCTGTATGTTAGAAATGTACCAGTAGTTTTAAACCCTTTCCCTCATATGACTATTCTGCAGCAGACGACTTTGTACGTATTTTGTCAAAAAATAGAAAATCTCTATAATTGAATGGACAAAAAGTGGAATTTCTTCTTTTGTCACTATGTTTTCAAAAAGCTGTCTGCTGCAGAGGCGTCAGAAAGCGTATATATGAGGGAAAGGGTTAATATGGAGAAATAAATATTGGGGTGAAAGAGAAATTGCTTGTTATCCCTTTTCCACATACAGACACTCTCGGACGCCTTTGCAGCAGACCACTTTCAAAAACATTCTGCCCGGCGACTAATAATGAGCACTTTTTCCTATGACCACAATGATTTCAACTCTATTCATTGATTAAAGTTTCATTTATAAAGGCTTACCATATTTTTTACCAGATGATTTTGAAGTCGTCTACTGCAGATATGTTGTATGTGGAGGGTTAAAAGGTATTTATTCTTTCCAAGTGTTTTTCAAGAGTTGTTTTTATGAGGGAAAGGGTTTATTCTGTCTTAAATGGAACTGAATGTCGATGATCTTCAGTAAATGTTTTGTTTATTATATTGAGAAACGGGTACAATTCATGTTTACATGGTGGTGAAGCATAAGTGAAAATATTCTCATGTTGAAATCTAACAAATAGAATTTTTATTCAACCCTTTCCCACATATGACAAATTTGCAGCAAAATTTATGACTTTGAAAACATTTATTCAAAAATATAAAAACGATAGGTGAAAGAACAATTATTGAAGTTGATAAGATAGTAGCTCAAGCAGAAATTTCTCATTATGAGTAATTTCTCCTTTTGCCACAATATTTTCAATAGTTATCACAGAGGAGTCAGGATTGAGGAAGGGTATGGAGGAAAGAGTTAAACAACATCTCTAAAACCACTGTGCCCTTTTCAACCAAAACTTCAAAGGAATGTTTCTTTGGTGGTTCTCTTTTTACATTATATTCTATTTTATACTGATTGCTGAAGCATTTGTCAAAACATTTGAAATTGTTTTCATCCGAAACTGCTGGCCTGATTTCAAATCAATTTGGCTGAATTAATCTTTAAGTGACCCTCTATAAATAAGAGGGCCATGATGGCCCTGGATCGCTCACCTGATTTTTTTTTTCTTCAATTTAACTATATAAGCCCCGCCCCCTGGCGGCCATAGTTTCCGACCAATCAACTTGGAGGAGAAGATTTTTTAAGTTTTCACTATAGCCATAAAAGGCAAAATAGCCCTGTCCATTGGCGGCCATGTTTTTCGACCAATCAACATGACTTGAAGGAATCTGATAGAGGGTCATCCAAGGAACATTTCTACAAAATTATTTGAAAATCAGCCTGACACTTTTGGAGGAGAAGATTTTTTAAGTTTTCACTATAGCCATATAATGCAAAATATCCCCGCCCCCCTGGCATTCATGTTTTTTGACCAATCAACATGGCTTGAAGGTCATCCAAGGAACATTTCTACAAAATTATTTGAAAATCGGCCCGACAAATTCGGAGGAGAAGATTTTTTAAGTTTTCACTATAGCCATATAAGGCAAAATAGCCCTGGCGGCCATGTTTTTTGACCAATCAACATGGCTTTAAGGAATCTGATAGAGGGTCATCCAAGGAACATTTCTACATAATTATTTGAAAATCTGCCAACCAGTTTGGGAGAAGAAGAATTTTGAAGTTTTTTTCATTTTGTTGCCATGGAAACCAGAATTCTGCATGGATCCCAAAAATTTGGTGAGGTCATTGAGAGGATGCTTTCTGTGAAGTTTGATCCCAATTGACCCACTGGTTACTGAGGAGAAGAAGTTGACGCACGACGGACGCCTGACAAAAGGCGATCACAATAACTCACCTTGAGCAAAGCTCAGGTGAGCTAAAAAAAACCTGTTCAAGACATATTGATTGGGTTAAAACATGGCTGCCAGGTGAAATCAGAAAAAGAGGTAAAATATCAAAGCTTTAACCCTTTCCCTCATACGACAATTATGCAGCAGACGACTTTGAACATATTTTGTCAAAAAATTGAAAATCTCTATAATTGAATGGAAAACATTGTGGCAAAAGGAGAAATTGCTCGTTTTGAGCAATTTCTTCTTTTGTCACTATGTTTTCAAAAAGCCGTAAGCTGTCTGCTGTAGAGGTCAGAAAGCGTCTATATGAGGGAAAGGGTTAAAACTTAATCTTATCTAAAAGAGATACCTCTCTTTATAATTTGAAATAATTTATGATATTTTTTTTTTATAATAAATGATTGATTGAAAAACGGCACAGATAATATATAGTTTTATCTCATTGATATTCCTCACATTTCACATATCGAGGGCTTGGCGTGAAACGGTTGTAACTAAAATCTGTCATTTTCTACCAAGGTTAATCCATTTATAAGCATTAAATAATTTTCTTGGTAAACAATGGAAATTTAAGTGCCATTGCTCGTTCTGAGCAATGGCATCTAAATTTGCATTGTTTACAAAGGGGTCAAAATTGCGCCTAAATCAGGGTTTTCAAAATAGGTTTTTAGTTACAACCGTTTCACGCCAAGCCCTCGATATGTGAAATGTGAGGAATATCAATGAGATAAAACTATATATTATCTGTGCCGTTTTTCAATCAATCATCAACCAAGCCCTCGATATGACATGAAATAATTGTTTTATTTACCCGTATCTCACACAAATTATAGTCTAATTCATCTTCTTTGCATCCGTTAATGACCTACTCTTCTTCATGTATGCATTAACCCTTTCCCTCATACGACAATTCTGCAATTTCTTCTTTTGTCACTATGTTTTTAAAAAGCCGTCTGCTGCAGAGGCGTCAGAAATTTTAGTCTAATTTAGCTTCTTTGTATCTGTTAATGACCTACGTTTCTTCATGTATGCATTAACATAAAAGTTGGAAAACAAAACCGTCATTGCAATAGAGTAAAAAATTCCATAAATACAATACCCATGGTAAAAATAACCAACGGTTGCATGCACAAAGTCTATCAAAAACTGTAAAATCTGGAATTGTGTTAACATTTTCTTCCATTCTGGGGGATTTCCTGGGTTAAGAGCTGCTAATGCATAGTATAAATACAACCAAACATGTACAAATGAATTCAGACTAAGGTATGATACTATGGCAATATAAGGGTAATGATTGTATGTAATGTCGCTAAGTAGTAACATGCTACCATGATGAAAGACATGCAAAAATGAAATCTGGCGCTGCTTGTGGCGTAAAATCATGAAAACTGTGTCTAGAAGCTCGAATATCTTTGCAAGCCAGTAAACTTTGTAAATGAGTTTTAGTCCATCGAACGGTTGAACAAGAAAAGAGGACTCTGCCAGGATGAAGACTCTTGTAAAGCTGTATGCTGTGTACAGATTGATGGCACTTGCTGTGAAATTATACACCACCAATATCTGGAATGATCAAATAGTAGGATTATAAAACAGTGTACTTTACCCGTATGACACTTTTCCAACATACAACAAATCTGCAGCAGATGTATATGAGAATGTTTAGTCAAAAATATGTAAACCAAGTATACATGTATATAAGAGAACAACTTTTTGAATAAAGTAGAAAATATTGGACAAATTGCTCATTATCAGCAATTTCTCCTTTTGCCACAATGTTTTCAAAGGTCATCGGAAGCAGAGTAAACTGTCTATTTGTGGGAAAGAGTCAACAAATCTGCAGCAGACTACTTTAAAACATTGAAGCGAAAATCTGGAACATCTGATGTTGAAAACTTTGTGGCAAAGGGAGTTATATATTCATGTGAAACAAGCTTCCAGCTTATATGTCTGCTTCCTGGAGACTTTACCAGTGCTCACACAGTTAGTGTGAAAAAATAAACAAAGGCAAAACCCGCTCATCGCAGGATTTGAACCCGGGACCTTTGGTTTGAGAGGCTGACGCTCTTCCACAGCATCACTGTCTTCCACTAGTTGACATAGTGTGATTTAACTTTAACCCTTTCCCACATTTAACAAATCTTCTGCAGACAACTTGGATAATATCTGCATAAAAATATAGAAAATCTCAATCAATGGAAGTCTAATTATAAAATAGAGTTGAAAACATTGTGGCAAAAGGGGAAAAATCATTATGAGCAAGTTCTCCTTTTGCCACTTTGTTTTCAAAAAATGTTTGCTGCAGATGAGCCAACATGTGCTTCAAGTTAAACTAGATGTAATGCAGAAAAATTTCAAACTCTACAAGTGTTGCCCTAATAGTATCATACCTAAGCACCGTTAATCCTTTGACTGCCGGACCGGATTTTAAGAAGCCTAGGCCATCATTATAGAGTTTGCGCAGCAAGCACATTCACACCCCAACCCCCTCTGACCAGCCTCTATACAACTGGCTGCTCAACTCAACATTTATCTTGATTTTCCTAGAATTGTCTATAGGCATTGAAAAGGTTAAGTTATACTGTGTCAGAGATTAATCCCATTTATCTGGATGAGGCTTTATGATGGTTTTCTGCTTTATTGTACATTTTTATAGAAATTTCCAACTGGTGTTAAGTAATTTTCTATTTGGATTTCTCCTATTAAAGCATGTAAAAGAAAAATAAGAACACTTTGTCCAATAAGTGATAAGAATAAGTATGGACTTTTCTACAGATATAAGAATCTAATTGGAAGTTCATCTTAACCCTTTCCCACAATCAACAAATCTGCAGCAGACAACTTTGAAACCCTCCTCGCAAAAATCTTGAAAAACTCTTATGAATCAAAGTATAAATTATTGAATTCATAATGAGCAATTTTTTCCATTTGCCTCAATGTTAACAAACTTTACCTGCTGCATATTGGTCTCCAAGTTGGCAAGGATTAACTCTTTATAGACGCCTCTGCAGCAGACGACTGAGCAATTCCTCCTTTTGTCACCATGTTTTCAACTCTATTCGATTATTGTTCTTTCATTTAAAGCGTTTTCAAAGTCATCTGCTGCAGATTTGTCGTATGTGGGAAAGGGTTAAACCTACATGTCTCAACTCTAGTGGTGAAGATATTTTCCTCCAGTTTGAAGCCATTACTACCATCAGAATGTAGGCACAGAATATCGGGAATGAATCAAGTTGAGTCAGAAACTTTGCTGTGGCTAACAGCTGGTCTATGGTGGATGCCATGGTTGGTTCCCTGTAAAGAAGAAAGGTTAATTTGCCCCGAGTTTTAGCTAACCTGAGATATAAGTGTTCGTGGTGAGCTTTTAGAATGGATGTTTGTAACATCTCTTTAACCCTTTCCCTCATACGACAATTCTGCAGTAGACGACTGAACATATTTTGTCAAAAAATGGAAATCTCTAATTGAATGGATAACCTATGACTAAAAGTGGAAAACATTGTGGCAAAAGGAGAAATTGCTCGTTCTGAGCAATTTCTTCTTTTGTCACTATGTTTTCAAAAAGCTGTCTGCTGCAGAGGCGTCAGAAAGCGTTTACATGAGGGAAAGGGTTAACTGTTGGACCAATTTCAAAATAATTTTACCTAAATGTACTTTGGGAAAAGTCTTTAACCCTTCCCTCATATAGACGCTTTCTGATGCCCAAGCAGACAGCTTTTTGAGAACATAGTGACAAAAGTAGAAATTGCTCAAAGCACTTTCTCATTTTGCCACAATGTTTTCCACATTAAGTCAAAGTTTATCCATTCAATTATAGAGATTTTCTATTTTTTGACAAAATATTTTCAAAGTCGTCTGCTGCAGAATTGTCGTATGACGGCAAGGGTGATACAACACAAAGTGTTGACGGAAATTCAAAATATTTCACTGAAATGTTCCTTAGATGATCTTCTAGAAAAATTGTTCAAAAAGTTCAGATCCACTAGACAAGATGGCTCATGCTAGAGCTAAAATAGAAAAACCTTCAAACAATTTGCAAACCACTGACCGGTTTTCGAAATAGTTTTACACAAACGCTCCTTTTATGGCCCTCTACCAAAATTGCTCAAACAATTCCACTCTGTTGCACAAGGTGGTTACAAGAACTTAAAAGAAGAAAATCTTTAAACAATCTCCCCCTAAACAGTTGACCAAATTTCATACAAATGCTCCTAGGTTGTTCATGCTCCACTCAAAATAGTTAAAACTTTCCACAACATCTCCTACACTTGAAAACATCCCAACTCCATTAAAAATGCACAAGATGGTAAAAATAATAGGTGAGTGATACAGGGCCTTTATGGCCATTCTTCTCCCCAGATACTTGCAAATGAGAAAAATAAAAAGTTTAACTAGTGTACAGGAAAAGATTTGGAAATGTCTAGAAATGAATTGCATAGGGTTGAGTTCTGTGTATAATATGTTAATATATATACAGTCCCAAGTTTTTGCCCTCCAAACTTATCATTTTGATAAAGGCTATCCTGGGGTCAGTGTTTATTAACACCTCACTGCTAATGATCTAAAGCAAGCCGCAGAGTCATAAATACTGCCTGCCCCTATCAAATTCCCATCACATGTTTCTGAGAACAGATTTTTAGCAACAAATATCATGCTGTACATGTACTTGTATTTACACTTGTCTTTGCCGTTCAGAACCATTTATTTGATTTAGTATACTTGAAATTTCAAGTTGAAGAGTTAATTCTGTTGTATTTCATAATAATTATATTAACAGTTAAGAATGAACTGTTTTTGTGAGATTTATTAAATAATTATAATAACTACAAAGTTTTCTGTGACAATAACATAAACAAATCAGTTGCATTGGTTTATAAACAAAATGAAAATTAACATTACCTTAACCCTTTCCCACCTGCAGACGCATTTTGACACAACTAAGCAGCAGACGACTTTTGAAAACATTGTGGCGAAAGGTGAAATTGCTCATCATGAGCAATTTCACCTTTCGCTGCAATGTTTTCAACTTTATTTAACAATTAAGCTATCCTTTATGGAGATTATTCAGGTTTTTGTCACTATGTTGTTAAAGTCGTCTGCTGCAGATTGGTTGTATGTGGGAAAGGGTTAACACTCATAGCTAATACAGATTTTTGAATTATGTTATGATACTCAGAGTTATGCATATTCCACCCTTAATCAAAAACAAAAAACATAAAGAAAACATTGTGATTTCGTACAATAATCGCAGATCAGGCTGCATAGATGAACAGATTTTGCAAATTGCCAACACATATAATTAAGGACAGGGCGCGAAGATATATGAATCTGGCATAACATCAACTAAGAAAATCAATAAAAAAAAAATTACATTTATCAATTCTAACTTCTTTGAGTAGTTTAAGAAGTTCAGAAAGGTTAGTTTTAGACATATAAAAAAGTAGTAGAAAATCAAAACATTGGATCTTAATTAGCAGCATGATTTCTTGCTTCTGTTGTCAGGAAATGAAGGACAAAACTAACCCCTTCCAACATGATGTTTCTCTTACTTCTGTCAGAAGAGGAATGACAAAATTAACCCCTTCCAACATGATGTTTCTCTTGCTTCTGTCAGGAGAGGAAGGACACAATTTATCTCTTCCAACATGAATGTTTCTCTTGCTTCTGTCAGGATATGAAGGACCAAATTAACTCTTCCAACATGAATATTTCTCTTACTTCTGTCAGAAGAGGAATGACAAAATTAACCCCTTCCAATATGATGTTTCTCTTGCTTCTGTCAGAAGAGGAATAACAAAATTAACCCCTTCCAATCTGATGTTTCTCTTGCTTTTGTCAGGTGATGAAGGACTAAATTAACCCCTTCCAACACGATGTTTCTCTTGCTTCTGTCAGGAGATGAAGGACTAAATTAACCCCTTCCAACATGATGTTTCTCTTGCTTCTGTCAGGAGATGAAGGACTAAATTAACCCCTTCCAACATGATGTTTCTCTTGCTTCTGTCAGGAGTGGAATACAAAATTAACCCCTTCCAACATGATATTTCTCTTGCTTCTGTCAGGAGATGAAGGACTAAATTAACCCCTCTCCAACATGATGTTTCTCTTGCTTCTGTCAGGAGATGAAGGACTAAATTAACCCCTCTCCAACATGATGTTTCTCTTGCTTCTGTCAGGAGATGAAGGACTAAATTAACCCCTTCCAACATGATGTTTCTCTTACTTCTGTCAGGAGTGGAATGACAAAATTAACCCCTTCCAACATGATGTTTCTCTTGCTTCTGTCAGGAGATGAAGGACTAAATTAACCCCTCTCCAGCATGATGTTTCTCTTGCTTATGTCAGGAGATGAAGGACTAAATTAACCCATTCCAACATGATGTTTCTCTTGCTTCTGTCATGAGATGAAGGACAACATTAACCCCTCTCCAATATGATGTTTCTCTTGCTTCTGTCAGGAGATGAAGGACTAAATTAACCCCTTCTTACATGATGTTTCTCTTGCTTCTGTCAGGAGAGGAATGACAACATTAACCCCTTCCAACATGATGTTTCTCTTGCTTCTGTCAGGAGATGAAGGACTAAATTAACCCCTTCCAACATGATGTTTCTCTTGCTTCTGTCAGGAGAGGAATGACAACATTAACCCCTTCCAACATGATGTTTCTCTTACTTCTGTCAGGAGTGAAATGACACAATTAACCCTTCCAGTATGATGTTTATCCAAGCTGTCCGCTTTCTCATTCTGACATACATGTAGTAAACATTCTTTCAACTTTCGACGGATAAAGTCAGCATCCCTCATTTTAAAGCGGAGGGGATTCCCTTCAGCATCAACGTACAAGTTCAGTGTACCGCTTTTGAAAAACAGTACTTCTGCACAGTTTTTTCCATTTTCTTTCTCGATGAACGAACTCAAAGCTATGTTAACATCATCAAAGCAATGTGAATTGTCTGATATTTCAACATATACATGTTAATTTAACTGTGTGATGACAGTCCCTTGAACAATCAACACAAAGGATATGTTCAATGACATATATATCAAAGAAGGACGTCAACAACATCTAGTTCTATTAAAAGTGGACTGTGTCGATTTCTGCCAACTACACAAACCTGATCATCGAAACCTGCCACCTCTTTGCATTTCAGTCTTTTTGTAATTCCATTTTTTGACTGTGTAAGTAGCTCGCCAGCAACATTTTGGGTTCGTTTCAAGTGTTCATAATATAATGGTTTTTTGGCAATTAAGCTTTCATACGCTTCTGTTCCCACATCTATATTATTTGCACGCATGAAGTGATGTTCAAAGAAACACACTTTTGCCCAGTCATCTTCACTAAGCTGTCCCTTATAATGTGTGTTCAGTGTTTCCAAATTGTTTTCATTTATTTCTAAAGTCATTCCTATCAAAAAATAAATCAGATGCCACTTGCTAGTATATCTGCAATACAGTTGTCACTCTGCATTGAGCTTTGCTTGTGATGCATTGATTGTAGAGTTCCTTTGACAATTGTCTACATACTTCAGACTGTGTTGAATTGGCAAAGAAGAAATGCACACAATTTTGAGCTTTAAACGCAGTTTGACCATTTCTTTTACAATGTATTCCTTCCCTTTCAGCCACCGAAAAACATTGGCCTTTACAAAATGTGTCTCGTCAGGAAGAATTTTTTTCTCTAAAAATCTATGAGTTGATGGAAAGCAACATGTTCTATTCCAGTAGCATCAGTTACAATGGAAAGTTCTTTCAAACCTAGAGTTTTAAATTCCACCATTTCGATGTAAAGTTTTACCTGAAATAAATAGGTTTTCAATTATTTTGACAACATAATTGCCTGTTCTTCTCAAATGCTAAAAACAAAGGCAATACACATTGATATTGTATATGTAAATCTTACTTAAGAATTGTCCTTATTACGAATAACATCTAAAACATCTCTTTAAACTGGTGGTTAATATAATAAGTTGTTTTATATAATCATATAACAAATTGTTGACTTCATTTGTGCTTTACTTTTTAACAAAAGAAAAGCACATTCAATTTAAAATACTTAAAGCAAAAATATGTGAGTGTTTTTTTTTTAAAGAAATCATATTCTAACAATAGTATATCATAAATGTGAAATGAACATCAAAGTATCGAAAGATAACATACCTTTTCTGTATTGGTAGATTTTCATTATAAGCCTTAGCACAAGACAAACTCAATTCCAGAATATTCAGCTCACATACTGCATTACTGGTCAGTACAAGAAACATCTGTGATACACACAGTAAATAGCCCAGCAGGATGGCCTGTTAAGTGGTGATTAATTGACTGGTTCAATTTCATGGTGATTTCATGCACTGATAAGCATTTTTCTCAAAATGAAGAGTTTGGGAGGCAACTTCCCTGGACTGTATACCAATGGCATGGCATTTAATAGATCTATATCTATACATTTATGAGTGAAAACCACATGTACATACCTATTGTATATAAAGCCTGGTAAGTGCAAACTCTGTCACTCAATCACAGCCCTAAAAATAGAAAAATTATCAGTAATAATTATTTATAGGTTTAACCTATTAATCGTCTATCTGGTACGACACTTTTGGTTGGCTGCTGAAGATAAAACTGTTACTTATTGCATTTCTGAAACAAAGCAGAACAATTTGAGAGAACATACTGTACTCATTAAGATATGTTTTCTTATCTTTTGTATACAACAATTATTCATCCTTTTCAGCAACTTTCTTTTTTTTCCAACAAAATTTTCAAAAATCTATCTCTTCTGCAAATGAGGACTGTGACTAGGAAAAGGGTTGAAGTTTATAACAGTTATTTTACACGCTCTACAGGTGCAGTTGTTATCGATACAGCCGCAGAACTATCGATCGTTCATACTAAAGGTCATCAATACCTCACCTGAATACATTATACTACCTGAAAGTAGGATTTCCACACACTGGTCCAACATATAAAATACAGTACTGTACATGTATGCGATATCAGGCTAGACCGATGTCACACTCTGAATGGTATTAAACGCACCATGCGTAACACTTCGCATATATATCGAAATATTCTATAACAGTATTTAAGCTACCTTGTAAAATTATACTACGCGCAAAGTCAATTAAACTAGACGAACATTGTTTTGAATTACCAAACGGATACGCGAATAATGTGTGTATATATATAGCTTGATCGCAATTTACATGTACACGACCATGTGTAAATAATATTGAGTTTGAATTGACGTACATGTACAGTACGATGTATAAACTGTATAAAGAATGACACTTTATTTAATTGGATCTTTTATTGGGTGTCTGTGATCACAGGCGCAGTTCACATTCGGAAGGATATATTGAAGGTACGTAATGTTTTGTTATGTAGAAACTAATTAACCTGTCATTAATTTCCATCTTTGTTATATTATAACAGTGTTACTGTATTCATTGCGGATAAGCCTACACACACACACACACACACATATATATATATATATATATATAAAAACGATATTTGTCATATTCAAATTACCCGACGCGTTTTGACGTCTCTGCAGCAGACGATTTTTGAAACATTGTGACAAAACAGGGACTACGTTTGATTAGTCCAAGGACATTTATAAGGAGTTCTCCATTTGCCACAATGTTTGCAATTCTATAATGATGACATGTTTACAAAGATTTTTAATATTTTACTGCAGTTTTTGTGGTATGTGGGAAAGGGAGACAGAACACGTTGGGACAATCCTCCTGAACAAGGCATTGGGATTAAACATTTTCCATGTGCCGAAACATTTTGATTGGTTTGCAGCAGACTATGTTAAAACATAATTTATGAAAAACAGAAATTCATGATGAGCATTTTCTAATTTCCCCATGTTGTATGCTTTATTCTAAAAGTTATACATTCATTCAGAGACATTTTACATGTATACTAATGATATATTTCTGTTGAATAAGAATTGCTTTCTATCAGAGGTCCAGACAAGGTGGGGTTTGCAGCTCTTTTCCCCACAATATATCTCTTATTATCCAACCAAACCCTATGTTGTAGGTACTCAAAAGAATTGCTTAATTAAGACAATTCTTTTGAGTACCCACAACATAGGTTAACGGATAAAATAAGGGTTTAAGAACATGCAAAACGCTCCTAATCTAAAATCTATTCACAATATTGTTACAGGAATGTATGTCTAATAGTGTATAATACTTTTTGTTAACTGAAAGTATTTTTTGGAAAACTACTTATTACTCACTGTAACACTATTTTCTAGGAATATTGACATACCTGGGAAAATGTCTTTAACCCTTACCGTCATACAGCAGATGACTTTGAACATATTTTATCAAAAAAATAGAAAATCTCTATAATTGAATGGATAACCTATGATTTAAAGTGGAAAACATTGTGGCATAAAGGAGAAATTGCTTGTTTGGAACAATTTCTTCTTTTGTCACTACATTTTTCAAAAAGCCGTCTGCTGCAGAGGCATCAGAAAGCATCTATATGAGGGAAAGGGTTAAAGAGAAAAGGGTTGTTTTAAACAATTTCTTCTTTTCTCACTACGTTTTTCAAAACGCCGTCTTCTGCAGAGGCATCAGAAAGCATCTATATGAGGGAAAGGGTTAAAGAGAAAAGGGTTAACCCTTCCCAATTACAACAAATCTGCAGCAGACGACTTTGAAAACATGTAAATCTCAATAAATGAAGGTATAAATACTGAAATAAATTAAAGCATTATGGCAAAAGGAGAAATTGCTTGCTCCATTGTCACAATGTTTGCAAAAGTCGTCTGCTGAAAGGGCATCGAAAGGAGTCTGTCTTTATGTGGGAAATGGTTAAAATGGGCAGTCAATAACTTCCTGATTTAAAAGAACAATTTGTAGAATTCTACAACTCTGTACAATGTACTGATTCTTCACTTGTACAAGTTGTACTGATTCTTTACTTCATTTAGTATTGATTTTCAGTTAACCCTTTCCCTTATAAAGATGCTTTCTGACAGCTTTTTGAAAACATAGTGACAAAAGAAGAAATTGCTCAAAACAAGCAATTTCTCCTTTTGCCACAATTTGTTCCACTTTTAGTCATAGGTTTTCCATTCAATTATAGAGATTTTCCATTTTTTGTCAAGATATGTTTAAAGTCGTCTGCTGCACAATTGTCATATGAGGGAAAGGGTTAATTGAATTTACAAGTCAGCAATTCAGGGATTTACAATTCTTTCATTTTTCTCCTGCTGCAGACATATTTCAGCAAATGACATTTGAAAACATTGTTTGAGCAATTGCTCCTTTTGCCGCTTTATATAATAATTAAACTTTTTATTTATACAGAATTTTTGCCCAGATGTTTTCATAGTCGCCTGCTATAGATGTGTTGTATGTGGGAAAGGATTAAAAACATTCAACAGCTTTTCTTTCATGAACCAAATTTTGCAAACTATGCATTTCAGTAGAGGATTTAAAAAATGATTAATCTTTTCTGTTTCAAATTATACCGCATTTTTTAGCTCACCTATGCACGAAGTGCAAGGTGAGCTATTGGGATCACATTTTGTCCGTCGTGCGTCGTCAACATTTGAGCTTGTTAACACTCTACAGGCTTCATTTGGCATCCAATCTTCATGAAAGTTTATCAGAACGTTCATCTCCATAAAATCTTGGACAAGTTCGAAACTGGGCCATATGAGGTCAAAAACTAGGTCACTAGGTCGAATTGAAGGGAAATCTTGTTAACACTCTTGAGGCCACATTTTCAACTTGAGCATGTTGAAACTTTATCAGAATGTTTGTCTTGATGATATGTAGGTCAAATTCGAACATGGGTCACGTCGGGTCAAAAGGTAGGTCACTAGGTCAAATTGAAGGAAAATCTTGTTAACACTCCAGAGGCCGCAATTTTTGCTTCAGCAGTTTGAAATTTTGTCAGAATGTTTGTCTTAAAAATATCTAGGTCAAGTTCGAATATGGGTTATGCCGGGTCAAAAACTAGGTCACTAGGTCAAATTGAAGGAAAATCTTGTTAACACTTTGGATGCCACATTTGTTGCTTCAGCAGCTTGATATTTGGTCAAAATGTTTTTCTTAAAGATATCTAGGTCTAGTTTAAATATGGGTCATATTGGATCAGAAACTAGGTCACTAGGCCAAATTGAGGAAAAATCTTGTTAACTCTGTAGGAGCCGCACGTTTTGCTTCAGCGGCTTGAAATTTGGTCAGAATGTTGAGCTGAATGATATGTAGGCCAAGTTAGAATATGGGTCATGCCGGGTCAAAAACTAGGTCACTAGGTCAAATTGAAGTAAAATCTTGTTAACACTTTGGATGCCCTATTTTTGCTTCAGCAGCATGAAATTTAGTCAGAATGTTTGTCTGAATGATATCTAGGCCAAGTTCGGATATGGGTCATGCCGGGTTAAAAACTAGGTCACTAGGCCAAATTGAAGGGTAATCTTGTTAACACTCTGGATACTGCATTTTTAATTTCAGCATGATGAAACTTTATCAGAATGTTTTTCTTGATGACATGTAGGCCAAGTTAGAATATGGGTCATGTTGGGTCAAAAACTAGGTCACTAGATCAAATTGTAGAAAAATCTTGTGAATACTTTGGATGCCACATTTTTTGCTTCAGCAGCTTGAATATTGGTCAGAATGTTTGTCTGAATTATATCTAGGTCGAGTTCGAATAGGGGTCATATTGGATCAGAAACTAGGTCAATAAAGGAAAATATTGTTCCAACTCCGGAGGCCGCATTTTTACTTTGAGCAAGTTGAAACTTTGTCAGAATGTTGTCTTGATGATATCTAGTCCATGTTGGAATATGGCTCATATCAGGTAAAAAAAATACAGATCACTAGGCCAAATGAAGGAAAATATTGTTAACACTGTGGAGGTTGCATTCAGAATAATTGTCTTGATGTGTTTTGCATTGCAGTACATTGTATAATTAAGGTAAGCGATCCAGGGCCATCATGGCCCTCTTGTTTTATGCATTAGAATGTCGAAAAAAGTTAAACATCACACAAGGTGAAAACATACCCCAAACAAAATGGAAACTCCCTTTAAATGAAAGTACAACAATTGAATAGAGTTGAAAACATTGTGACAAAAGGAGAAATTGCTTGTTTTGTCGCCATGTTTTCAAAAAGCCGTCTGCTGCAGAGGCGTCAGAAAGCGTCTATATGAGGGAAAGCGTTAAAACAAGTGGAGCTTTCCTTCTTGATTTTTGTGAGAGTTTAAATCAATGGCTGTATAACAAATGTGGTTCACTTAGGCAACCGCTTCAGGATCTTGAGGTGCAAGGTTTGAATCCCAGTGGCAACAGTGGCGTTCATTCTTATATAGCCAGTTCTTGAACCAGCAGAAAGTTGTACCAAATGCCTAACTTCCTGGTGCCCTGCAAAACGGATTCAGTAAGTTAACTCTTCCCCTCAAACATAAGCAATTTCTCCATTTGCTACATTATTATGTTTTCAATTATATTCAATATTCATACTTTTTCCAAAATTTATCCAATATGTTTTTTAATCCTTTCCCACATACAACAAATCTGCAGCAGACGACATTAAAAGCATCTAGACAAAAACACTGAGCATCTATATAAATGAAGGTTCAATTACTGACAAAAGTTAAAAAACTTTGTGGCAAAAGGAAAATTGCTCGTTTTGAGCAATTTCTTCTTTTGTCACTATGTTTTCAAAAAGCCGCCTGCTGCAGAGGCATCAGAAAGTGTCTATATGAGGGAAAAGGTTAAAGTTATCTGTTGAAGATTTGTTGTATGTGGGTAAGGATTTATGTGCTCATTTGTCTAATAAGTCATAAATAACAATAACTGGCACTTTCAATAGGAGTGACACTATAATAAACAAACACTTTACTTGCAGATTGTCGGACAAATCTAGCCTGGGTCTTCATAGTTTGCATGTGAACCAAGGACCTCCTTTCAGCTGACCCGGCCATTTTTTTTTATTTTGCCTCAGGATTTACTTGTAAGTATATTCTCATTTGAATTGTATATGAGCTGTTTCTAGCGATTTGGGGTCTTAATGCATCTGCTTAACCCTTTCCCTCATACGATGATGTTACAGCAGACGACTGTGAACATATTTTGTCAAAAAATAGAATATCTCTATAATTGAATGGATAACCTATGACTTAAGGTGGAAAACATTGTGGCAAAAGGAGAAATTGCTTATTTTGAGCAATTTCTTCTTTTGTCACCATGTTTTCAAAAGGCCGTCTGCTGCAGAGTCGCATCTGAACAATCTCCTCAGTGCCCTTCACTGTTCATCTGCATGTAATTTACGCTTTACCACATATAGACGCTTTCTGACACCTCCGCAGCAGACGACTATTGAAAACATTATGACAAAAGGAGAATTTGCGCAAAATGAAAAATTTCTCCATTTGCCACAATGTTTTCAACTTTTTTCATCAATGATACCTGCAGTTATAGAGATTTTCCAATTTTTTGCCAAGAAGTTTTTAAAGTCGTCTGCTGCACATTTATTGAATGTGGGAAAGGGTTAAAGCTAATTTATTCCGAGATGTATCTTCTGACAAGATACTTAACATGTATAATCAGTTTAACGCCAATCAAACTTAACCTTTATGCAGGCGCATTATACCCAGGCATAAACTCATACACCAATGTGTACCATTTGTCGGAAAAAGGTAAAACAAATGCAATAAATTATTGATAAAAAAGTGAAGGCTGAAAGTGGTTAGGGTTGATTTCGTCCCAAAAAGTCTTTAAATCTGCATGTGGATATAACTAGTTTGTGCTTTTGGAATAACCAAAAAGACTGACCACTTGAGTTCGCCACATCAAATATTTTCCTACATAATATGCCCGTGCGTGTATTCTTGATCTTCACCCAGTTACGCTCCTGTTTTGTGATCCTGTTAGGGAGAGTCAAGATGACCCGAAATCGCCCAATGTGGCACTTATATTTTATGCATTTAACTTGGTTCAGTAAATCTTATAAACTTTATTTTTTATTTTTTTTTCAGTTGCAATGATCATGGTAGTTCAAAGGCAGAATAATGTTAAAATCATATAATAAAAAAGTATGATAGCACTGAAACATGAATTATAACATCCCTTTTTCATATGCAGTTCTACTATCATTTATGGAGGTTTCCCATTTTGTCATTTCAATTGTTTTCAATGTTGTCTGCCCCCATACGATAATTCTGCAGCAAACGACTTTGAACATATTTGTCAAAAAATAGAAAATCTCTATAATTGAATGGATAACCTACGACTAAAGGTGGAAAACATTGTGGCAAAAGGAGAAATTGCTTGTTTTGAGCAATTTCTTCTTTTGTCACTATGTTTTCAAAAAGCTGTGCACCAGAGGCTTCAAAAAGCATCTTTATGAGGAAAAGGGTTAAGGAGTCAGCAGCAGAATCTGAAAGCGATTGTTGGTTAAATTATAAACAGGTTCAGAATGATGAACATGAAATTGTTTTGACAGAATATTCAGAAATTGGAGAGTCGCTTCCCTTGTTCTTGTACATGATAAATCACAAGGAATACACATAGCAGAGACTCTCAGAATGATAATGATAAACTATTATATCAGCTATATTCAGAAGGCAGATGGCAGATGGTTGAAAGAGTCATGCTATATAGAAGTCTATTTATTATAGACAGCAGACAGCTTTTTCGAAAACATAGTGACAAAAGAAGAAATTGCACAAAACGTGCAATTTCTCCTTTTGCTACAATGTTTTCCACTTTTAGTCATAGGTTATCCATTCAATTATGGAGATTTTCTATGTTTTGACAAACTACGTTTAAAGTCGTCTGCTGCAGAATTGTCGTATGAGGGAAAGGGTTAAGGTCCCTTTTTGTCTGGCACAGTTCAACCCATAAAGGTTCTCATATTGACGTTTACCAATAATAATTGTCCTTTGCATTATAAATTTTCAGATAACCCTTTCCCACATAAAACAAATTTGCAGCAGACGACTTTAAAATCATCTTGACAAAAAAGGGAATATTTCTATAATTGAAAGTATAAATTATAATTGTTGAAATAAGTTGAAAACATTGTGGCAATGAGGAGAAATTGCTTGTTTTGAGCAATTTCTCCTTTTGTCACAAAGTTTTCAAAATTAGGCTGCTGCAGAGGCGTCAGAAAGCGTCTGCATATGCTTTTTGTTTGTTTGTTTGTTTGGAGTTTAACGCCGCTTTCAACAGCTTTGGTCATATCACGGCGGTCAGTGCACCTACCCATGTTTTCCTGGCTTTCCCACACCAGTACTTACACAACATTCTTTCGAAGCCACTGACTACTTTCTCACATAGATCAGAGGTGAGAGGCAATGGAAAACATCGCCCGAAAGAATGTTGCCGCAACCGGGTATCGAACCCGTGACTGCATATGCTAAAGGGTTATCCAGATCCTAATAGTGCATAACTTACATAGGAGGAAAACTGGAATGTAATTTTACAGAATGACTTTTCACAGCGGGCAACTTTTCATAAAAATACATTGAAAAGTGTGGAAAAGAGAGAGAACCCTTTCCCACCTTCAACACAATATACAACAGACAACATTGAATACATACATAGGCAAAAAAATAGAAAATATAATCATTGAATAGAAATGAATTTAACCCTTTCTCTCATATAGACACTTTCTGACGCCTCTGCAGCAGACGGCTTTTTGAAAACATAGTGACAAAAGAAGAAATTGCTCAAAACGAGCAATTTCTCCTTTTTCCACAATGTTTTCCATGTTTAGTCATAGGTTATCCATTTAATTATAGAGATTTTCTATTTTTTGACAAAATATGTTCAAAGTCGTCTGCTGCAGAATTGTCATATGAGGGAAAGGGATAAACAAGCAATTTATCATTTATCTACACTATTTTTAACAGCTTTCCGCAGATTAGTCAAGATACTGTATGTTTGCAGGTGGGAAAGCAATACTTCATTTCTCACTATGTTTTCAACTCTGTATCAAAAACTATTGTGGACGTTTTATTTCTTGCTTCAGATGTATTCAATGCAAATGACACTAAAACTGTCATATCAGGAAAACGTTTAAGTAGATAATCTCAAACGTTTTGTGTTTTTTAATGGGACTGAATAAGGAAGTATACCTTAATCCTTTCCCTCATATAGACGTTTTCTGACGCCTCTGCAGCAGACGGGTTTTTGAAAAAATTGCTCAAAACGAGCAATTTCTCCTTTTGCCACAATGTTTTCCACTTTTAGTCATAGGTTATCCATTCAATTAAAGAGATTTTCTATTTTTTGACAAAATATGTTCAATGTCGTCTGCTGCAGAATTGTTGTATGAGGGAAAGGGTTACTCCTTTCCCATTTGCAGGCACATTCTGACCAATATGAAGCAGATGACTTTTGAAATCATTGTGGCAAAATTGCTCATTTTGAGCAATTTCTCTGTTTGTCAAAATGCCTTCCGTTATAACTCTTTTCAATAATTTTAATTTCATTCATATACATTTTTCATATTTTTTTTCTAAATTTCAAAGTTGTGTGCATACAACAAATCAGCAGACGACTTTAAAAATGTCTACTAACAAATATGGAAAATCTCTATAATTGTTACAAAGGAATATTTACTGAAAACATTGTGGCAAAAGGTGAAATTCCTTATTTGAGCAATTTCTCCTTTTTGTTACAGTGTTTTCAAAAGGTGACTGCTGCAGAGGTGTCAGCAAGCGTCTATATGTGGGAAATGGTTAACCCATTGCTGTCTATTCTGCTACTAGATTCTTACAAATGAGAAAGCTCCAAAAATGAAACTCCAAAAAAAATAAAGGTTTAAAAAGTTTCTGAATGTTTTAACCCTTTCCCACATACAACAACTCTGCAGCAGACACATTTTTAAACATCGAGACAAAAACATTGGTATAACAATTGAATAGAGTTGAAAACATTTTGGCAAAAGGAGAAATTGCTAATTATGTACAATTTCTCCTTTTGTCTCAATGCTTACAAGACTTGTCTGAGGTATCAGAATGTGTCTGTATGTGGGAAAGGATTATTTACACTTTTACATATACAGCAAATCTGCAGCAGTCAACTTGAAAGGATGCAGGCATAAATAAGGAAAATAAATCTCTTTAACCCTTTCCCTCATACGACAATTCTGCAGCAGACGACTTTGAACATATTTTGTCAAATAATGGAAAATCTCTATAATTGAATGGATAACCTATGACTAAAAGTGTAAAACATTGTGGCAAAAGGAGAAATTGCACGTTTTGTGAATTTCTTCTTTTTTCACTATGTTTTCAAAAAGCTGTCTGCTGCAGAGGCGTCAGAAAGCGTCTATATGAGGGAAAGGGTGAAAAAACAGTTTTGCAGAAGTAGAAATTGATCTTAATGTGCAATTATTACTTTTCCAAAAATAATGTGTCTGCTAAAGGTGTGTCAAAATGTTTCAGTGTATGGGATGGGTAACATAAGGGGAAGGGTAACATTTATTTGTTATACCTGTTTTTAACCCTTTCCTTCATACAACAAATCTGCAGCACAAGAATTTGAAAACATTGTGACAAAAACCTAAAAAATGTCCATAAAAGATAGCGTAATTGTTAAATAAGTTTGAAGTTGAATATTGTGGCCAAAGGAGAAATTGCTCATCATGAGCAATTTCACCTTTGGCCACAATGTTTTCAAAAGTCGTCTGCTGCTATTTCGTCAAAATGTGTCTGCATGTGGGAAAGGGTTAACTGTGTTTGAAAGATGCTCTTCTTAAAATCATAATAAAAAAGTAAGTTTAACTTTTATGAATTTTCTAGAGCTTTTATTATGTAGTTAGTGCAATATCAATCTAATACTTCAATAATGTAATTAGATGTACATTTGAAGTGTGAGGTAAATTTAGCTGTTTAAGCACATAGAAATTAAGTAAATTAATGTCAGATGCATTTAGTTCCATAATAACTTAAAACTTTAGTAATTTAGTTAACCCTTCCCCCCATACAACAAATCTGTAGCAGACGACTTTGAAAACAGCAATATCAAAATATGGAATATCTCTATAAATGCAAGTATGATTAGTGAACAGAATTGAAAACATTGTGGCAAGAGGGGAAATTGTTCTTCATGATTCCCCTTTTGCCACAGTGTTTTCATAAGCCGTCTGCTGCAGAGGCGTCAGCAAGCATCTATATGTGGGAAAGGGTGAAATGGAATTTAGTATGAGATTAAGTATTATTAAGATTAAGTTACATAGACAATTATGAATATGCCATTGCCTAGTGTTTTCTAAGCATTGAGGATTTGGAACTGGACGTCCAGGTTTCGATCCACATTCGCAGCGATCATGGCGGAGTGCCCTTGAGCAAGGCACATTTCCTGGCTTGGAACTGGTTTGTCTACCCAGGGATCATGAATAAGTGATGTAATTGATATAATGTTTAAAATGGACATTAATAGAGATATTCCATACTTTTGTGTATATGTTCTCAACGTCGTCTGGTGCAGATTTTTTGTATGTGGATAAGGGTTAACAAACAAACATAAACAACTTCTAAGTGCTGTAAATATATAAAAGTGAACTGCGTCAGGTGATGATATGGGATCTTAAGGTTAACCCTTTCCCACATACAGCGAATTAGCAGCAGACGACTTAGAAAACATCTATGCAAAAATATGAAAAGCCTCTATAAGGAAAAGCTTAAATAATTGAAAAGAGTTGAAAACATTGTGGAAAAATGTTGAAATTGCTCATCATGAGCAATATCTCCTTTTGCTGCAACGAATGATTTTAAAGTTGTCTGCTGCAGAGGTGTTAGAAAAACATCCGTAAACGATTAAAGATTAATAGTGAGGCCACACGTCAGCCATCATTGTCCATCTGCAAATGTAATATAGTCATGTATACACAGTTTTTGACTTTTTACTATGTATACATGCATAATGTCCATAAATCACCTTTAACCCTGTCTCATTTGCAGACGCAGTTTGAAGCATTTGCAGCAGACAACTTGAAAACATTGTGGTGAAGTGAGAATTATCATTTTTATTTCATTAACCATTTCCAACATACAGACGCTTTCTGGAAACATCATAACAAAAGGAGAAATTGCTCAAAACAAGCAATTCCTCTATTTGTCACAACGTTTTCTAACTCTTTTCAATAATAAATCTTTCATTTATTGAGATTATGCAAATTTTTGCCCAGATGATTTCAAAATTGTCTGCTGCAGATTTGTTGTGTGTGGGAAAGGGTTAATAGATATATTTAGCCATTCTTACTTGCCGTTTTCGAAGCTGTCTGCTGCTGATTCCTTGTATGTGGGATAGGGTTAAGTGATACTATATGGAAATCCAACCTCAATCAGAGCTCTAGATAATGCGATTTTTTTCATGTTCCAAAATCTTTATTTGACATTCAAACTGTATGTTGTGGGAACTCAAAAGAATTGTCTAAGTAAGACGATTCTTTTGATTACCCACAACATAAAAAATTGGTTTGGTTGAGTGAAAAGAGAGATATTTTGGAGAAAAGACCGGTTCACTCCCCCTAATATAGTCGTCTGCTCAATAACTATTTAGGTGCTACTATTTCTTTAACCCTTTCCCTCATACGACAATTCTGCAGCAGACGACTTTGAATGTATTTTGTCAAAAAATAGAAAATCTTCATATTTGAATGGATATGACAAAAAGTGGAAAAACATTGTGGCAAAAGGAGAAATTGCACGTTTTGTGCAATTTCTTCTTTTGTCACTATGTTTTCAAAAAGCCGTCTGCAGCAGAGGCGTCAGAAAGCGTCTATATGAGGGAAAGGGTTAACACATTTCCAACATACAACAAATCTGCAGCAGACCGCTTTGAAAATGTCTTCTCAAATATATGGAAAATCTCTATAATTATTACTGAAAAAATAAATGCAGCTCAATTATTTGGTGTTACCATTCATATAAATGATTTACATGTATATTCTTTCAGATAACAAAAGCCACAATGGCACTGACAGTTGCCAAAGTGCTGGAAGCCATTTTACAATTGAATTCCATCCCAATGTTCTGTGGTTACTTACTGATGGTGTTCCTATCAAGATACTGGAAAAAAATATGTCCCCCACTGAATCTCAGACCTGTAAGTTAGTCCACCGGCCTACCCCCCCCCCCCCCCCCCCCCCCCCCCCCCCCTCCCCCTTTCCCACATATACAACTTATTTGCAGCAGATGACTTTTAACCCTTTCCCTCATACGACAATTCTACAGCAGATGACTTTGAATGTTTTTTGTCGAAACATAGAAAATCTCCATAATTGAATGGATAACCTATGACAAAAAGTGGAAAACATTGTGGCAAAAGGAGAAATTGCACGTTTTGTGCAATTTCTTCTTTTGTCACTATGTTTTCAAAAAGCTGTCTGCTGCAGAGGCATCAGAAAGCGTCTATATGAGGGAAAGGGTTAAAACATGTAGACAAATTTTGGAAAATTTCTGTACTCAAAAGTAAATTAATTGAATAGAGTTGAAGACATTGTGTCAAAAAGGAGATATTGCTCATTATGAGTAATTTCTACCGAGCCCCGGTAGCTCAGTTGGTTGTGAGTTTGAATCCCGGCTCGGCCAACATTCTCTCCGACGTTTGACAAAAGTCACTGTGACCTGCATCATTTGTCTTTCACCAATGGGCTGTTTAACAGTCTATGTGGAAAAGTAGCCAGTTGCTTGGAAAGTATGTTGTGTGGTGTACTGGTGTGGAAAACCAGGAAACGCACGAGTAGGTGAACTGGTCTCCGTGATATGACTGAAAAATTGTTGAAAACGGCGTTAAACCCCAATCAATCAATCAATCAATGAGTAATTTCTACTTTTGCCTCAATATTTTTCGAAATCCACCTGCTGAAGATGCTTTTGCATGTGCTATTTGCATGAGCCAAGATAAGAGGGAGTAATGCATTTTGTTTATCCTTTTTCTGATGTCTCTGCAGCAGACGACCTTTCAAAATGTTATGGCAAAGCAGTATCACTCATTAATATTCAAATCTAATCAATGGTGGTGGTCAAATATGGAAATTTAGAACATGAATTACATCCTAATCCATGCATATACATAGCTGTGCAGTTTAGACCATATTCCTATTTAGAATTACTAATTATATTTAAAAAGCATTCTTGTACAAGTAGGTAGAAATGATACAGTTCATCTGAATGAAATGAAGCGTTAACATTTTCCCACATACAACAAAAATGCAGCAGATGAAGTAGAAAAAGAAATGATATGAAAAATCTCTTTAACTCTTAGCACGCTAGCAGCGGGTTTTGTCACTCCAATTCAATTTCAGTAAACATTTGGGGAAATATATTTTTTTCAAAATTTTGCAGACGACAATATAGTAGACGAAAATAATTTAGCATGCAAAGAGATAATATTAAAACATTTAACCCTTTCCCACATTTGACAACTCTGCAGCAGACAACTTGGAAAATATGTGCTAGCAAAATTGGAAACACCTTTTAAATATAAGTACAATCATTGAATAGAGTTGAAAACATGGTGACAAAAGGAGAAATGACCCGTTCTGAACAATTTCTTCTTTTGTCGCCATGTTTTACAAAATGCTGTCTGCTGCAGGGGCGTCAGAAAACGTCTATATGAGCGAAAGGCTTAAACTTTTGAATTGAGTTGAAAATGATGTGACTAAAGGAGAAATTGCTCATTAACAGCTATTTCACCTTTTCACCTTTGTTACAATGTTTTAAAAGACGTCTGCTGCAAATGCCTCATAAATGCATCTACATGAGATTAAAGGGTCAATACCCGTTTTTTTAAATCGTGAAAAGTTCTTAAAACTGCTTTTAACCCTTTCCAACATGCAGAAACATGACTTTTGAAAACAGTCTGACAACAGAAGAAGTTTCTCATTTTGCCTAAATGTTTCCTACTCTTTTCAAAAAATTAAACTTTCCTATTTACAGAGTTTCCATTTGTTTGACTATTCTCATATTTCGTCTGCTGCTGATTTGTTGTATGTGGGAAAGGGATAAGGAAAACACTTTACAAAGGGCTTCTTTTACTTTTTACTTATATTTTTCTAAAACCCTCCCTACTTGTAGACAATTTTGAGATATCTGAAGCAGATGACTTTTGAAAACATTGTAGCAAACAGAGAAATTGCTCACACAATAAGCAATTTCTCCTTTTGCACCTATGTTTTCAACTCTAATATATAAACATCCTTTCATTTATAGAGATTTTACCTATTTTTGTCTGCTGCAGATTTGTAACGTTGTATATGGGAAATAAGTTACTATTCTATCTCAACCGCTAGATATTGAATGTTACTACATGTACATTCAATCTTATTACGCATTCTTCAGCCTACATAGCAAATAGCCTGGCAACCTTTCATGCACTTGATTGTCAACCCTTTTCCATGGAGAAAAAACTTTGCATTACTTTTTTGTCTAACGGAAACTACTAGTACTTTGTTTTAAACCTTGAGTTGAGCCAAGAAAGATCAATCATTTATTAGCTTGGCGTTGGCGTCGGCATCAGCGTCCGCATTACACCTTGGTTCAGGTTTTGCATGCAAGTACTTAAATATTACATGTATTGCATTGAAACTTTCTACGGCCCTACCTTACTATCACACTTATGTAGATTATCAAGTTAGATAACTCTATCCTGCATATTATGGAAGTTATGGCCCTTTTTGTGTCACCTGCGTAGCATGGTAGGCACTTAGGGATTACTTTTTTTTTTGTCCGGCGTCTGTCTGTCTGTCCATCACACTTTTTCGTCACGTTTTCAAATAACTTTTTTTCTACTCAAAGGATTACATTGAAACTTCTGACAAACGTTTATATCAATGTGTGTGATTGGTTCACAAAAGGGGGATAATCCAAATATTTATAAAGAGTTATTGCCCCTTTCTAGTTTACTTATAAATTCTGGTTAAAGTTTTGCGTGCAACTAAATTAGGAGTCCATATCTCAGTATTTACTTGAGGCATTGCATTGAAACTTTATACAACCCTATCCAACTATCACACCTATGTATAATATCAAGTTAAATAACTCTATCCTGCATTTTATGCAAGTTATGGCCCTTTTTGGAAATTCTGGCAAAAGTTTTGCCTGCAACTACATTAGGAGACCATATCTTAGTAACTACATAATGCATTGCATTGAAACTTTATACAGCCCTTCCCAACCATCACACCTATAAAAATAATCAAGTTAGATAACTCTATCTTGCATATAATGCAAATTATCATCCTTTAAGAAATTCTGGTTAATGTTTTTGCATGCAACTACATTCGAGTCCATATCTCAGAAACTAATAAGTGGGGAATAGTCAAGCGCGACGTCCGCCGACTGCTCTTGTTATGAGAGTTTTTTCCAGTATCAATACAGGGGTTGTGGGTTGGAATCCTGGCTAGGCTATTCATTCTTTCTGATGATTGACAAAACAATGTGAAAAGAAACATATGGGCTAAATAGCCTATGAGGGATGGTAGTAATTTGTCTTGGAAGAATGTACTTGTGCTAGAAAGTCACAAAAAAACCATGTTTGAATGATGTACTGGCCACTGTAATGTAACTGTAATATAACTGAAAAAACATTAAATTTGTGTTAAACTCAAATCAATCATTTGCCAGGAAAAACTAGCTTGATGTACTGATAAAACTCCAAGCAATCAATCCATCATGTAAAACTTGAATTTCATTTATTTAAAGTTTTATATTATAAACTGAAGTAACTAAACCTTATAAACCCTTTCCCCTATATAGACACTTTCTGATGCCACTGCAGCAGACAGACTGTTGAGAACATTCTGGCCAATGGAGAAATTGCTTATAATGAGCAATTTCTCCATTTGCCAGAATGTTTTAAGCATTATTTAAAGAATTTTCCAGATTTTTGCGGGAATGTTTTCAAAGTCGGGTTTGTTTTCAAAGTCGTCTGCTGCAGATTTTTTGCTTGTGGGAAAGGGTTAAAGCGGTTAATTGCCAGTTCATAATTTCATATTCTAAATGGATATAATTAATCATGCATCCTACATGAAATGAATAGTTTATAAGCTCACTGGAGTTTGAAGCGCTTTGTATGCTAACAACTTCTATTTTGCTACTTATCATTCTTGAACCCTAAAATTCTCACTGACAGTCCCATTCTGATGCATCTGCAGCAGACGATTTTTGAAAACATTGTGGGAAAAGGACAGAAATTGCCCTTAGTGCTGCAGATTTGTTGGAGCAGGAAAAGAGTTAAAGCCTTCCCTTTACAGCCAACTTCTGACACCTTTGAAGCAGATGTTTTCTGCAAACTAAATATATTTCAAATTTGACTTGGACAAATCAACCCTTTTACGAATAACCCTTTCTCTCATAAAGACGCTTTCTGACGCCTTTGCAGCAGATGACTTTTGAAAATAATGTGACAAAAGAAGAAATTGCTCAACTTTTTTCAGTGATTATACCTTCATTTATGGGGATTTTCTATGTTTTTGCCTAGATGATTTCAAAGTCGTCTGCTGCAGATTTGTTGTATGTGGGAAATGGTTAACAGTTATAAACATACTGCACTAGTATGATCCTCAACTCTTTTTCTGCTGTAGACAGCTTTAAAAAACATTGTGGAAAGAAGAAAATGCTTAAAAAATTAGAAATTTTAAAGAGGAATTAAAAGTTTGGTAAGTAGCCTATTGTTACATTATAATTATTATTTCCATACAAAACAAAATGTATGCAGCAGGCAGATCAAAAGGAAGTTCTATATGGGAAATGTTTAACCCTTTCCCTCATATAGACTCTTTCTGACGCCTCTGCAGCAGACACCGTTTTGAAAACAAAGTGACAAAAGAAGAAATTAATCAAAACATGCAATTTCTCCGTTTGCCACAATGTTTTCCACTTTTAGTCATAGGTTATCCATTCAGTTATAGAGATTTTCTATTTTTTGACAAAAAATGTTCAAAGTCGTCTGCTGCAGAATTGTCGTATGAGAGTAAGGTTTAATATGAAATAAAAATTTACCACTTGCACAATATGCATTCTGACGCAGCCTCAGCAGAAACAATATTTCCTTTTCCTACAATGATTTCAAGCCTATTCAATTATTTATCTTTCAATTATACAGATTTTCAATGTTTTTTGCCTTTTTGATTTTAAAGACATCCATTAGGCCAACATTTTTTATGCCCCCCCGGAATCTCCGATTCGGGGGGCATATAGTTTTTGGCCTGTCTGTCTGTCTGTCTGCACGTTGGTCTGTCTGTCTGTCTGTCTGTCTGCAAAAAAAACCTTTAACCTTGACCACTACTTTTGAACCATAACAGGTACGGCTACTATATTTCACATGTGTATTCCTTGTGACATGACCTTTCTGTCAGTACCAACATTTTTGACCTTGCGACCTTGACCTTTGACCTAGATGTAGTTTTTGGCCTGTCTGCACGAAAAAAACTTTAACCTTGACCACTTCTTTTGAACCATAACAGGTACGGCTACCATATTTCACATGTGTATTCCTTGTGACATTACCTTTCTGTCAGTACCAAAATGTTTGACCTTGCGACCTTGACCTTTGACCTAGATGTTGCCATTCTCGAAAAAAACTTTAACCTTGGCCATTACTTTTGAACCATAACAGGTACGGCTACCATATTTCACATGTGTATTCCTTGTGACATGACCTTTCTGTCAGTACCAACATTTTTGACCTTGCGACCTTGACCTTTGACCTAGATGTTGCCATTCTCGAAAAAAACTTTAACCTTGGCCATTACTTTTGAACCATAACAGATACAGCTACCATATTTCACATGTGTATTCCTTGTGACATGACCTTTCTGTCAGTACCAACATTTTTGACCTTGCGACCTTGACCTTTGACCTAGATGTTGCCATTCTCAATTATTTTTTTAACCTTCCCCACTACTTTTGAACCATAACAGGTAAGGCTACCATATTTCACATGTGTATACCTTGTGACATGACCTTTCTGTCAGTACCAACATTTTTGACATTGCGACCTTGACCTTTGACCTAGATGTTGCCATTCTCGAAAAAAACTTTAACCTTGACCACTACTTTTGAACCATAACAGGTACGGCTACCATATTTCACATGTGTATTCCTTGTGACATGACCTTTCTGTCAGTACCAACATTTTTGACCTGGCGACCTTGACCTTTGACCTAGATGTTGCCATTGGGGGGGGGGGGGGGGGGGGGCATCAGTGTTTCACAAACACATCTTGTTTATATTCTGTTTTACGAGATTTTTTGTAAAAAATTTGGGTCTGTAGGGCGAAATAAAAATAAAAATAAAAGACTCTTTATTGAGCACGCTACCAAAAAAATAAAAATAAAACAATAAAAAGGCAACTTTTTTTTTTTTTACTACAACTACATAATAGTGATAGAAAGTGCAGTTTTATCATCTTACAAGATGAACGTTCATATTGTAAAAGCGGAAAGGGTACTCCGACAGTGTGTTTAACAAATTATGGGGAAACCTTGAAACAAATGCTTAGAATGTTAGAAATACAGAATAACACGCTTTATTTAAACCTCTGATAGACCATGATTTTCTGTGTTTCTCTCAAAAATATTGTCAATTTTATTTCCATTCAACTCAAATAATGAGGTCGGCAAAAAATAAAAAAATAAAATGAATTCAAAACTGTTTTATTTTATTTCATTTTTGGAAAAAATTGGGCAGGCATTCTCGTAAAACAGAAAATAAAAAAATGTTGGCCTTACAGATTTGTGGTATGTGGGAAACGGTTAATTTGATGCAGAAGACAACTTTGTAAACATCCAGGAAAAATCTCTATAGAATGAAATTATATTTTTTTGAGAGTTGAAATAAGTTGGCAAAGGGAGAAATTGCTTATTATGAACCATATATTCTTTTACCCCAATGTTTTCAAACATCACCTGCTGCAGATGCATGTAAATGGGACTATATGTGCTTTTAACTCTTTCCCTCATATAGACGCTTTCTGAAGCCTCTGCAGCAGACAGCTTTTTGAAAACATAGTGACAAAAGAAGAAATTGCTCAAAACCAGCAATTTCTCCTTTTGCCACAATGTTTTCCACTTTTAATCATAGATTATCCATTCAATTATAGAGATTTTCTATTTTTTGACAAAATATGTTCAAAGTCGTCTGCTGCAGAATTGTCGTAAGAGGGAAAGGGTTAAAGTGTTAAATGTTTCTATTTTCAGTTGATGATAGTGTACAATTTTACATCATCGGCCATCAACGCCTACACAGCCTATGGATGTTTTACAGTGCTAATGGAAGGCGATTCTTTTTTTACTCCGAAACCATCTGAACCTCTACGCTTCTACCTACGAATATACTGGTTCAATAAGATTTTCGAGTTATTGGACACAGTGTTCATGATATTACGGCACAGACAGCGCCAAATCTCATTTCTTCACGTTTACCACCATGCTAGCATGTTAATACTCACCGACCTAGGACAAAGTTTGTATCCGTATATACCGTTTGGGGTGTATGTTTTATTGAACTCCATTGTCCATGTAATCCTCTACTGGTATTATGGGTTATCAGCCTTGAATCCGGAAAACCCACCGCAGTGGAAAAAACTTATGACTCAAATTCAAATTTTACAATTTTTCATTGACATTATGCACGCGGTTATAGGTTATCTCTATCATGGCTACTGTATATATAGTATGTTGTATGGTATAGGGATGCTTTCTTTGTTTTCTAATTTCTACTATGCAGCATATATCAAAAAGGGCAGCCCTAAACCTAAATCAGTTCAGAATGGCTCCACCAACGCTAATGGACATTTGTCTGATAGTAAAAAGATTTCTTAGCCCTTTCCAACATACATACACTTTCTGACACCTCTGCAGCAAACAACTTCTTAAAGCATTCTGGCAAAAAAATGGGAAATTGCTCATAATGAGCAATCTCTCCTTATGTAACCATATGCTCAACTCTATTTAACCCTTTCCCTCATGTAGAGGGGGTCAGGTGGGTGGAGGGGTTGATAATCTTACATCTATAAAGATTTTTCATAATTTTATGATTTTTTCAAAGTCGTCTGCTGCAGATTGGTTGTATGTAGGAAAAGAGAAGGGACTAGTTCAAGATCTTCAAATTATCAAATTATATAGTAACAACAATTTTATGTAAGATATATACCACAATATAGGCCATGATTTTTAGAAATTTAACCTTTTACCTCATACACATTTTTTGCAGCTTTTTTTGAAAACATCTTGGCAAGAATATGTTATATCTTTATAAAAGGAGTTGCAGACATTGTGGCAAAAGGAGAAAGTGCTCAATTTGAGCAATTTCTTATTTTTCACAAGGTTTGCAAAAATTGTCTGTTGTAGAGGCGTCAGAAAGGGTCTACATGTGGAAAAAGGTTAGTTGGATGAAAAGAATCGTGATTCATAGTAGGAAATGTTTCCCATGGGAGATAACCAGTTGCCTGGAAGAATTGAAATGGCATCATATAATTACATAACCACCTAAGTTGCGATACACATTCTTTTTCGCAGCTACTCTTTTGGATTGATTGATTGATTTGGGTTTATCTTAACAAATTTTTAGTCATATTACGGCGGCTAGATCACCTTCTCAGGTGTTTCCTGGCTTTCTCACACCAGTACTCCAAACAACATTCTTCCCAAGCATCTGGCTGCTTTTCCACATAGAATGTTAGCCCATTGGTAGAAGACGAATGACGCTTGTCACAGTGACTTTTGTCAAATGGGGAAAGAATGCTGGCCGAGCTGGGGTTGACAGCTAGCGTAATAGCAAGTATGATCAGTGACAGCATTTTTCATTGATCATGTGTGTAATGTATCATTTATTCAACACTGACTGGAAGAGTCCCGTGATGAGCGGGTTTTGACTTTGGGATTTTTACACAAAAAACGGCGCAAGTACTGGTTTAGTCTCCAAGAAGCAGACATCGAGCATGATTGATAGAATGACTGAAAGCTGGTTTCGCAATTGATGTAAAATAAATAAGTTTAAACTAACACAAGACTATTTGATGCAATAATACTTATTACTGGTGAATTAACTCACAGATAAAGAAAAGTCTGTGCTGATATGCTTGTTTGTTACACATGCTTAACCCTTTCCCTCATATAGACGCTTTCTGACGCCTCTGCAGCAGATAGCTTTTAGAAAACATAGTGACAAAAAAAGAAATTGCTTGTTTTCGCCTTTTGACAAAATGTTTTCCCCTTTTAGTCATAGGTTTATCCATTTAACCCTTTCCGTCATACAGACGCTTTCCGACGCCTCTGCAGCAGACAGCTGTTTGAAAACAGTGACAAAAGAAGAAATGGCTCAAAACGAGCCATTTCTCCTTTTGCCACAATGTTTTCCACTTTTCGTCATAGGTATCCATTTAATTAATGAGATTTTCTATTTTTTGACAAAATGTGTTCAAAGTCGTCTGCTGCAGAATTGGCATATGAGGGAAAGGGTTATCCCTTTCCCACATATGACGAATCCGCAGCAGACACAATCGTAAAACAATTGATTAAAAATATGGTTAACCTCTATACGTGAAAGAACAATTATTAACTAGAGTTGAAAATATTGTGGCAAAATTAGAAACTGCTCATCATTAGCAATTTCTCCTTTTGCCACAATGTTTTTAAACCAAATTGTTTGCAGTGGAGACGTCAGAAAACGTCTGTATGTGGTAAAGGGTTAAATAGCGCTCCTGACAGAATCAAAAATTTAATTGTAAATGAACTATTTATAGTAATACCACCAGATTTTACCATTTACCTGTAATTAATTTTTTCCACTTTTGTCCACATTGGAAACATTAATTTTTTTTTTGTAATTTCTGAATTTTTTTAGTATGATTTTGTTGTACAAAAGAAAACATTATGTGAAAAGACTAAATTGCTCTTTATGAGCAACTTCTGCCATTTCAATAATGTTTTCAAAAGTGTTTTGATTCTAAAAGCATAACAAATCTTTTCAGTTAGAAATTGATAATTCACGTTATTTATATTTTTTTTATTCCAATGTTTTCAAATTTGCTTGTTAAATGTAAGTTATTTATTCGTATGAGGGAAAGGGTTATATATCCCTTTTCCAAATGCAGACAGATTTTGACTCATCTACAGCTAATGGCTTTTGAAAAAAGTGTGGCAAAAGGTGAAATTGCTCATAATGTCTTCATATATTGTCTGCTGCAGATGCGTAAATACGTGTCTACCTGTGGGAAAGAGGTAATTGACAAATGATTGGATCAAGGTCAATATCTTATCTGAATTAAAGCATATTTTTTCCTCCCATTCTTGTGTTATTTGGAAAATTGACAGATTTTTGAGGAGAACATGGAAAATCTCTATAAATGAAAGTACGAGTTTTAGAAAAGAGGAGAAAGAGTTGATGGAAAAAGAAAAATTGCACATTATGAGGAGCAATTTCTCCTTTTCAAAAGTTGTTTGCTATGCAAACAGGTCAGTATTTTGGAAAGGGTTAAAGCATTTATTCACATTTATTTAAAATGTAGTTCCACATCATATGTCTTTGCTATCAAATAAAGGGACATAATCAAGTTGATGTATACATAAAACAGTAAAGAGTAGTCTTTCTTAAAAATGTATCTCTTTACTTCCTTGAAAGAATTGAATTTTGATTCAATTTTAACAAACATATTATTTAAAGTTGAGAACATTGATGGAATGTGAGAGAATGCTAATAACAAGCATGTGTTGTCAACTCAAAACTTTAGATCTATGGTAAGAATGTTCCCCACATTGATAAGTATTCAGTTATAGAGATTTTCTATTTTTTGACAAAATATGCGTCTGCTGCAGAAATGTTAATAAAAGCATGTGTTGTGAACTAGATCTATGGTAAGAATGTTCCCCACACTGATATTAACCCTTTCCCTCATATAGATGCTTTCTGGCGCCTCTGCAGCAGATGGCTTTTTGAAAACATAGTGACAAAAGAAGAAATTGCTCAAAACGAGCAATTTCTCCTTTTGACACAATGTTTTCCACTTTTAGTCATAGGTTATCCATTCAGTTATAGAGATTTTCTATTTTTTGACAAAATATGTTCAAATATGGTCTGCTGCAGAAATGTCGTATGAGGGAAAGGGTTAAAGCAGATTATTCTAGAATACTGGTATCATGATCTAGTAAATAGTTGACATTATACTGAACCTGAAGTTTACATTATTTACCTTTTCCCGGATATAACAAATATGCAGCGGATGATTGTTAAACACCATGTCATAAATAGGGGAACTCTAAAAAGGAAAGAACAATAATTGAATAGAGTTGAACATATTGTAGCAAAGGGAGAAATTGCTCATCATGAGCCATTTCTCCTTTTACAACCTTTCCCCACATACAACAAATACACAGCAGATGATTTTGAAGACAGCCAGATAGCAAGAGCTGGAATAAATGTTGGCAAAAGGATAGTTTTTCCTTTTGCCACAATGATTTCATTTTTTTTGGGAGATGTGTGAGTGGGAAAGATGGTTGATGGTTATGTTTAGTGAATCTCCCAGATTGTTTGTGTTTGTCTTCTTCAAAAAATGGTGTTGATCTGTGTTGATAAGTCTGTTTTGATTGCATGAGGTACCTGTACAACAATGCAGAGTCTTTAACCTTTTCCCACATATAGATGCATTTTGATGCAACAGATCTGTTTTGAAAACATTGTGGCAAAAGGTGACATTGGTCATAAGTATTATGAGTAATACTCACCATCTGCCATTAATTATTCTATCATTTATAATAAAGAGATTGTCTATGATTTTATGTTGATTTTTTTTCCACTGCTTTTGAATACATTGTG